>VRYO01001681.1:20127716-20284088 GCA_009812075.1 Sialia sialis | reverse complement strand
ACAACTGTCTCCATGTTTGCAGAAATCAGGCAGTAAAGAGACAAAGCTGTGGCCAAACACATCCTGAAGGAAGCAGTGAACTTATGGAGACTGGTAAAGTCTGCATGTGAGAAGTGCTTGACTTGTTGATTGGATGACAACACATATTTTGAGTCAGGCTGAAATCTGGTTGCCTTTGAGGTTTGTCTCTCATTTCTGTGTGTCTGTAAACAACAGCAGGTAGGGTTTTTTGGATAGTCACTGTGAGGCAGCTGACATTTGTTTTATTTTAAGGCTTTTGGAAGCACGTTCTTCTCTGACCCTGTACTTGCTGAATTGGATTCAAGGAGGGAGAGAACCTGTTCTCCTCCTCAGGAGTTCAGTCTGTTTTGATGCTCATCCTGTGTGCAGCTTTCCTTCTTCCTTGTTGATTTGTGCAAAACCAGGAGGCAGCAAAGGCAGGTTCCATCAATAATTTGCTGCTCAAGTTGCAGCCTTGGTGCAATGCATGTGCTGCAAAGGGAAACTGCCTCCTGCAGGCTGCCTGGCAGGCTGGCAAATCAAATTCTGTGAGCTCCAGAAATAAATTTACTTTCTGAGGTGGCTGCTCAGCTGGCAGAGAGAACCACAGGCTTCTCTGGAGACTTGCAGGGGTTTGGCTTTTCACACATGCTGCCTTGGCATGTCAAGGAGAGCTTTGCACTGTCTCCTTCACATAGCTTGTCACATCCACAGGCAAAACTGGAAGCTGAGGAGGATGCGTGACACTGCTTTGGCTTTCTGTATGAGGTTACAGTATTTTTCATGAATTTTCTTTCCTTGGGGGAAGCTCTGATGCTGCAGGTAACTGTAATGCAGAGTTTTTTTCTGAGACATTTTCACATTTTTGGTGATAAAGACACACCAGGCACAAACAGGAGCTTTGGCAGTGTTTTAGAGTATTTTTGATGAGCAGTTGCCGGTCCAGACATGCAAGTCCATCTCTAGCAATTAATCTTCCTTGGCTTCCTTAACCCCTTTTGGGTTTTTTTTTGGCTGTGAAAAATTGCCTGATGAGGTGGATCTGCAGTGTCACACTTGTGGCATGGAAAAAAGGGAAATTTACCCACGAGTTCATAGCAGACACTGCTGGCAGTTGATGAAACTACAGGTGGTTTTTCTAAAGAAATGAAACAGCTATTCTATCTAAAAATTCTCTGCTCAAATTCAGTAAGGAAATAATTAGCAGGCAAGAATACTTGGATCTAAATTAATGTGATTTGAAGATTTCCTGATGAACCAGTCCATGAAGAAATGTATACATAATTGCAAAGAAAAGGCCACTTTTGAAATGTTACCTATTTCAAAAGGATTTTATAATCATTAATATTTTATGATGATTATTAAAATATCAAATAGTATTAAATACAGGCTGCATTGTGTGCACTCGTTACATTTGAAGGTAAGAAAATGTATTTAATTCCTAGTAATTCCCTAGTAGCAGCATATTTTTATGCTAATCTGGTTTGGAATATCTGGTTTGGAGTGGATATGTTCTTAGAGAGTCAGGCTGTGGGTTTGTTAGCTGCAAGACCAGAACAACATTTGAGTGCTGGGTTGAAACAAAATTGTGCTCCTAAAGTGTTTAAGCATGCTGCACTTGCTGTTGTTAAGCAGCTTCTGCCTGAAATTAATTCCACTGGGAAATAAAAGACCTTGGCTAATGGAATTACGTCAGTATATTTGGAATATGAAAAAGGCAAGCAATTAAAAATAGAATATTGATTAATTAAGCATACAGCTTCCTCTTAAAGATTTAATGTTTGAGGGAGCACTGTAATAAACTCTAGCAAGATAATACTAATAAAACAAATATAATTTGACAGAGTTGGCTTATTAGATATTATTAATTGAGTATGAGTTGGGAGCTGTGCCTTAGTGTTTACGGAGAAGAGAAATAGCTGGTTCATTAGCTGTCAGTAATACTTTTTAACATCAGTTTATGCCATTTGGGGCTTTATTTCATAAAAAAATCTTGACAGGAGTTTAAAGAAATTTCTCATTTAAGCTTTATGAAATTGCTAAGGAGGAAGCCTCGTACCAAGCCTTCTGTGCAAAATGCATGGCACTGGGACAAGCCAGGCTTTAGTGGTTATTTAGAGACCACACACTTCAGTAGCTGCATTTGGAAGTGAATCCCAGTTCTCTTATTTTAAATCCCAGCTCCCAGGTGATGTTCTCAATCCCTCATCATCACCAGAACTTCTGCCTGATGTCTATAATCGTGTTGAACTGTTTGTTAGGGACTTTTTTCCATGTGCTGTGTTTTCAACTCACAATGATATGTCATGATAAATGAGGGAGCATGTGGTTGTGTTTTGGTTTGGTTTTTTTTGGTTTGTTTTTTGGTTTTTTTGTGGTTTTGTGGTTTTTTGGGTTTTTTTTGTTTGTGTGTTTTTCTGTTTTTTTCTGGGTTTTTTGTTTGTTTTTTTGTGGGGTTTTTTAATTTTTTTTTTAATTTTTGATTTTTTTTTTTGACCTTGGCTATCCCTATTTGGAACAGCATTTTTGGATCAGCTGTCACCAGGAAACAGATTGTCAGAGTGCTGGATGCTCAGGAACACTGAGCTTGGCTATTCCTGTCATCCCTAATGGGACACCAGGGCTCTGTGTGGTTGGGAAAGAGGAAGAGGATGGAACATGGCCAAGGTGTGCAACAGCTCTCACAGCTTTGTCTCTTCCAAAAAGAGTTCCAGGTGTGCGTTTGTGTGTGTGTATGGTGGGTGGGAATTCTCACTCTGAAGTCCTTGTCCTGTGTTGGGCTGCCTGGATCAGACACTTGTTTGTGTTATGATGTATAAATTATATGTTAGAGTTGGCAGCTGCTGCCTCTGTTTTGCAAAAATTCATCCAGGTTGGAAGACACCTTTGAAATCATCCAGTCCAACTCTCAACCCAGCACCAACCATAATCACTCCTAAACCATATTCCTCCTAAGTGCCACATCCAGATGCCTCTAACACTTCCGGAGATGGTGACTGCACCACAGCTTATTCCAGTGCCTGTCCACTCTTTAATTAAAAAAAAAAAAAATAATGTGAACTTCCCTGAGCAAAAGTTCATGTCATTTAAATTATATGAGCTCAAAATTAACTGAGACTCCTGCATGTTGATTTTCTTGATTTAAGGTTTGTTACCCTTGCAATTAGCATTTATGTTTTTGCTGCAAGACTGAAAACAAGATGTTACAGTTAGACTTTTAAACCCAGCCATTTAAGCTCCTAAATGTGCTGAGTTTTTATTGAGCTTCCTTGTTTAATCATTGGGTGCTAATTTTAAATTCTTTCACATCTTGTTGTATTTTTTTTTGGTCTCAATACAGTGCTTGACTTTGCCAGTTAGAAATATTTTTAAATATGTGTTAACATAGATATTGGGGTCAACTCAGGCCAGCAAGGCTCACTGAAACTGCCTTAGCCTTCTTCATGAAGTCTGGGAATAATGTGGAGATTTTGGGACCTACAAAATTCTGATTAGGACTCTCCTCCCTATTCTGAGCATCCTGGATGTCCAAGGAAATTTCATGGTTTGTGCTTCAGTGGCTTGAATTCCCATCTCTGACTCAAGCCAGAGCAATACAAGAACATGGAATAGAAAATGAGTTCTGATGATGCTGCTGTGTGCATCAGCATCTGTGATGTTGATGATGCTTTGTGCTCTTTAGTTTTCTTACTTTGGTTCCTGGAGATGGGAAGCAGGGAATTTTTTTTCTTTCTACTTTGGATGAGAAGGCAGAACAGACCAACAGGAGGCTGTCTGAAACGTGTCCTTCTCATTTTGAAACAGCTAAAGGACTCAAATATCTTATGGCAGGTGGTTTCAATGTGGGCAGAATCTACGCTAGTCAGAACAAAATAATCTTTGCCCAGAAGCAGTTAGATTTTTTTGAAGCAAGCAATTATCATTTGTATGGGAGTTATTTTCATTCAGACTACAGTAATTGTATAACTCAGACATGCCAAATTCAACTTATGACAAAAGGAGAGGGTTTGTTTCCGCTTCTGACATAGCAGCTGTTGCAAATGTCAGGATCCAGTTTTGTAGGGAAGCTGTTAAAAATGACTAGTTTAGTTTTTTATAGTGTCAAAGACAATATTCTAGATGTGTCCCTAGGCATTCATATGTCTGGACGCTGATTCAAAACACACTCTTGCTATGACTTGTGACCTCCCAGTAGGATTCTCTCTTTCTAAATCAAATCCAAGTAAAATGCTTCCTCAGCTTGACAAGGAAATGGAACTTCTTGTGGTGGGGGAACTGTTCAGGGACCTCATTTGTTACCTGCTGCCTTCTCACAGCAAACCCTGGCTGTGTGGTTGATAATTTGCAGACCTGTGTGGCAGTACTTCCAAGGCAGTTGGAGATTTCAGAAAGCAAATATGTCTGGTTTCCTGTACATCCCTCCTGCACACTTTTCTTGTAGTGAGGAAAATATGTGTAAGCATGTGGGATGGAAGAAACACTGTAAAAAGGGGGAAAAAAAGCTGTTTTATTAGAATGTAAGGTATTAAAGCACTCACAGTGAATCTCTCTGTATTGGTTTCAGGCTAGTATTTCAAATAAATATAGTAAAGGAAGAACATTTCCAATTAACAAGAGATGAAAGGAATAATCCTGCTTGTGGTCACTCTCTGTGGAATGCATCTCAATAATGAGCAGTTATGTTTTTCTTCCCTCAGGAACATAAACATTTAAAGGAATTACAGAACTTATTGGTGAATCCACATTCTTGAATCTAACAGAGACAAAGCTGAAACACTTATTTCAGGTGGTCTGGAAAAAAAAAAAAATACAGAAATGGCTTGGACAAATGCTTTGTGCTTTTGGTGCTATGAGGTACCAAAGTGAAGAGTTCTGCTCTAGAGCATCTCAGACTAGGAAGGATGCAGGAACATGACACTGGCAGATTCCCTAAATGGCAGAGCCTCTCCCTTCAGCACCAGGATGTGATCTGCCGGAAGCAAAGGCAGCAGTCCCTGCTGGCACCTGAGTGTGGAACAGGAGTGATTCCTGCACTGGAGTGCTGAGCACTGCTGCACTAGACCATCACGTGTCCAGGGAACAGATGTGTCCTCTTGGGCTCCTTTCCTGCTGTGTTGTGTATTTCTAGAAAGTGGTGGAGGTAGTGGGTAAAGCGAAGTGAAATTCAGATGTTCTGCTTGAGAGATGTGGCAAAGACTGAGGTTTCACTTTACACTCATTCTGAGTTTTCAGTAAACAGACAAATCTAGTAACTGCAGAAACTTGGCTTGAGCTGTGAACAGACATTTTTGTTTGCTTTCTGCTTTAAACAACATACTTCCTCGTGGAGGATGTTACTCAGCTCGGATTTCCATAATTACTTATGGAGCATCCTGTAGTTAGTCCCTACCATCATGTGAGTCCCCACAGTGGAAATTTTCCTGCCAGCACCAGAGTGAACAATGAGGACCTGAGGAAAACATGTTAGACTCTTATGGGAATGCTTTGCAGAGGGAATTGTAATGATGTTTGGGTGAAAATGCTTTAAAACTGCAGATGCTGATCACAAACTGTCCTCGCTGGTGTTTGATGGCTGTTCTGCAGAATTCACTTACTGCAGCCTCCAGGGTTTAAAGCTTTGAAGGTTGGCTGTGTTACTTTGAGATTTGTTAACTTTTTTGTTGAAAACTGACCACAATACCCTTGCTGAATTTTGAGGTAGTAACAACCAGGAGGTGGAATGTTGGCAAGTTTCTCTAAAGAGGAGGATTAATAAACATCAGTTTGTGTTGGGGCAGCCAAAGGGGAAGGTCTGGAGCTGTGCCTGCATTAACCACAGAGTGGCAAAGGCAACGCAGAACTGTGTGTGTGAAAATGCTGTAAAAATCCTGAATGTGAGGGGAGAGGGCAAAAGTGTGTCTGTGTCAGACGGCTGTGCTGAGTCTTTCTTTTCTAGTTGTGTATAAACTCCTTAAAAATCCCTTTTCTGGTGGAAGGGTCTCATGATCATGAAATAAACACTTTGTAGTTCTGTTCTGGTATCCCTTTCTTCCTCAGTCAACAAACATCTCAAATCTATTTTGCAGCAGAATTCTTAACCCAGATGGAACCCCCTCACCCACTGTTTGGCTGTGGCATCTCATGTCTGATCTGTGGAACAGGTGAGTTCATCTCCTTCTGTCACTGGGAGCCAACCAGAAAGAGGTGAGGTGATGGCAAGTTGAATTTCTGTAATTCTATATAATCCATTCAGTTTGGAGTTGAGACAAGGTTTAGTGAGAGGCACTTCATTATCAGAAATCTGGAGTAATTGTAGCAGAACTGGTGACGACCCAAGAAAAAGGACTCTGGATTTGTCTCAGGATACCAGTATGGTTCTGACTGCATCTGGGAGAAAAGACCAAAAGGGACCATCAGTGGGCAGTTTTAATTGTGACTGCATAACATGTTTAATGCTATTATTGAAGACAATTTCCCAGCTCAGACTGATTTTTGGTATGTTTGGGATAACTGGTGACACGATGGATATAATTACAATTTACAAGTCAGTCTTACAAGGTAAGGCAAAGAATAAGAACAACATCAAGTTATCTCCTTAGTCACTGCTAATCACACAAGCTCAGACAGCTGCTGTAGATGTGTCTCTGTTTCCTTTGCTTCCCATTTGCTCTATCACTCCTCTGTTCCTCTTTCTACAGCTGTGCAAGCCCCCCATTCCCTCTGCAGCAGTGGGGGCAGAAGCAATGGTGCCATTTGGTCTGGCAGATTTGGTGTTTTGGCAGCAGCAAAATGCCCAGGCTCCAGGAAGGAGTCTGGAGTGAAAACCTCAGTAAGTGACTGGGGGAATTTTTACTGCATGTGACCCTTTTTGTTCAGATGTTTTATGGTTACTGGAAACTCTATTTACCCCATAAAGAGAAAGTGTTGATTATGCAGGAAAATAGAGAACAGTCTGCTGGATGGTAGGACTGTGTGGGCAGAGCCAGACAGTTCCTATTACCAGACCAAGGCAGCACCAGATGCCTTGAGATTATGCTGAAGAGGATTTGAGAAATAGTTAATGGGACAAAGGGAAAAGAATGCTGACAAGGCATTCACTAGGTGTGGAATGACCCCAGAACCTTGCAGAATTGGTCTTTGCTTGTCTCCTTATTTGTAGAACAAGTGACCCCAGATGCTAATCATCTGAACCAGTGTTTTCTGGGCTGGCATGGGAAGCTCATAGAGGAGATATTAATTATTGCAGCATTTGTGTGTAATGTAGGGGATGAGGCAAAGATGAGGCAGAAGAGAAAACAGCGGGAAGAGAAAGCTGGCTTGTTAGCAGCTGCTCTGCAAGGCAGGAATCTCACAGGACAAAGGGATGATAATGGAAATAAGGGAAATGGAAATTTAAATTGGAGAAGTCCAAAGGATTACTGCAATAAAACCAAGACTCTGGAAAGAGAATATCCTGTGATCCTGAGACAGGAACTATGCGAGCAACAAAGCAAAAATCAAATCAATCAGGAGCCGAATGAAAGCGATGAACAATGATCAGACCAGACCCCCAAATCCTTCCAGTGGAAGGAGATACAAAAGTAATCCCCTTGGGGGGCTTTAGTGAACCAATTATAGATTAAAAAATAGGAGATGAAACATAGATAACAGCACAATTTATGTGACATTAACAACCCTCCAGGAAGGATCAACAATTAAGGGTAAAGTAAATGTTGTGTGAATAGAAGGTAAAGCTACCTTTGTACCCAGGACATGATGGCACAGATACTTCCACAGTCTGACAATCATTCTTGTCCTGCTGTTGGAATCAGCACCAGAAAACTTGGAGGGGAGCCATTTGTCACACAGTTTCGGGCACTGTTGCAGTGTTCACCGCAAGGAATTTGTGTGTTCACATTGTGACTCTCAGTGCATCAAAACATCATGATGGGTCTGTGACTGAAGGGGGAAAGAAATACCCCAGAACCTCAGGGCTGTCCCATGCAGCTAGAAATGCACACTTAAACTCCTTAAAATAGCATCTATTATCTCAGGAAGCAAGGGGAGATATAACACCAATAATTAATAATTTTCTCCCTTATGAGTCTCCCTGCAATACTCCTGTCTTGCAGATTAAAAAAACCTAAATTAAACTCAGATGGAAGGTCAGTTTATAGATTTATCCAGGACTCTAGCTCCTGATACTTCAACAGCTATAAACATGATGCTGGCTAATGCAAAATGTTTTACAGTAATTGATTTGTGCCCAGCTTGTTTCAGTATAATGGTTCATCCAGAATTTCAGTATAATTTTGTCTTCACCTGGGAAGCAAAACAGTAAAAGTGGACTGGATTTCCTCAAGGGTTTGCTGGATGGCCAACTTCATTTTTGAAAATCCTAGGCAGATTTAGAGGAGAGTTAACCAATGACTTTGTATTAATACAGTGTGTGGATGAAGTGCTACTGGCAAGTCCAAATAGGGAAAATTGGAATACACATGTAATGCTAGTTGCTTTGACAGCTAAAGACTATCAAGCCTCCCCAACCAAATTACAATTCTGTAAAGAAAAGGGAAGGTATTCGGGAGATTGTTTTTTGTCAGGAGAGAGCAGGAAGGTACCACATAACTGAACAAAACCTCTCCAAGATCTTACTCATTTCACAATTTCAGGGTATGCAGAAATTTAATCAAGTCTTAAAGCCTCAATTATTTGCTGTTTTAGCCCCAGCCAGAGCTACCTTGTTAAAAAGTGTCATGACCAAGGACTTTTCAATCTGCTTTTTAAGTCCTACTTGGCATGTTGAAGCTGTGTTTACAGCTTTGAAACTATAAAACACAATTTTCAGCCTCTTTCAATTTGTGGATCTCCTAATTTTTTTTTTTTTCCTCCAGTGCTGTTCTGGTGCCTTTACAATGAATTTCAGTCTGTTGTCAAGACAGCCATTATCCCAAATGTCTGCATTTTCCAAGCACTTCTAGTAAGTAATAAAAAGTTAAATGAGCTGGGGGTTTTGGTTGTTTTTTTAAATCAAAGAATATCCTCTGCTGCTTGAAAGGAACTTTTTAAAGCTCTTGAATGCTTTAATTTGTTGCAGGTATCAGTGGCTGCAGTTGCTTGTGTGTGGTAGCAAAGCTTCAGGAAGAGGCACAAAGTGTGTTTTTTGCTTTTTCAGATTTTCTGACTGTCACATTAGGTTATTCATGTGCTGGAGTGTGACAGATAGGGAATCCCTGCCACAACCACCTGCAATCTTGTGGTTGTAATGCTGTTCTGGTGGCTTTTGTCCCCTTTCTACACTGTATTTAAAGATTTTTTAAAATGAACTGGGCATTAACCTTCTGCTAGCCTCAGCAGATGTAACCTCAGACACTATTCAGTGAATCCTGCAAGAATTTCAACCTGTGAAATCCCTTTGCCTTTGTAAATATAATGTTTATATGATTAGTTTGAAGGTGGCAACGTTAGTGAAGTTTCCCAAGCTCACTTTCCAAGCTGGGGTGTAGCAAAGTCTGCTTTCCCCTCAAAATGAGGCAAGAAAAAGCAAGGAGGAAGAGGAATATTCAAATGTGCTCCTTCAGTTAAGTCTGTTTCATATAGTGACAGGACTGAACCCTGAATAGCTCTGCAGTAATAAACCAATTGAGTTGTTTTTTCTTTTTTTCTTTTTTTTTTTTTTCAAGCTAATGCAAAGCATTTCACCCTGCATGCAGCTAAATATAAATTGTGTCATTTCTATAAGCTTTTTCCATTTATGGGCTCTTCTTTTTGACTTGTCATTGTGGGCCGTGCTGGGAGAGCCATGTCAGAGGAACTGTATGTGTTTGTAAGATATTGGACCTTCCATCTCTGTGCAAGAGAAAGATGAAAATATCAATGATATTCTCTGGAGAGTAGAGGGTTTCAGCACATTTCTGCAATGCCCTTTTTAAAAATTTGTGGGTTTCTTTAAATGTCCCTGTCAAGGAGATAATCACCTGTAGTTGAGGCTCTGAGGTTAGCATTTGCTTTTTATTTTGCTTGCTATGATCAAGAAAGATCTTGAAGATAAGCACAGTTCTCTTGCTAGTTTAATGCAACAAAGAAAGAGTCCATAGGAATATGAATCTTCATCAGCCTCTGGAGTCCTGCTGCCCCACACAGAAGCATTTCTCTGGGCCCAGTGAGCACTGACACACATGAATAGGTGTGCTGCCTGTGCTTACCAGCTTGGGGAAAGGGAGATGTGATATGTACAGATTTCTCCATAATATTATAATTTTTCATGGGTTATTTCCCATCTCCCATGCTCCATCAAGGTCTCATGCCATCTCTGGAATGAATCTCCATTCCCCTTTCATGAAGGGGCAAAATGACACTGTGAGCTTGCAGCTCACCGAGTGAAAAAGGCTTTAGTTCACCTTCCAACTACAAATTATTGGGTTTTTTATTTAGTCCACCTTCCCTCCCCACTTTTTCTGCTTGAGATTTCTGTTGAGCCTTATAAGGTGCTTTTTGTCTGCAGTAATCACACAAAACTCTGTGTCTTTATATAAAAAGGGGAACTGAATTCTCTACCCAGGCAAGGATGCTGCGAGAACTCATTAGCCAATGCTAGAAATTAATGCCAGATCTCATCTAACAGTTTCATTATATGTGAAATCTGAGAGTGTTTCTCTTGAAAGAGGTTGCTGATTGATGACAACACAGATTGTGTGTGTGCTGTCATCTTTATCCTGGCTGTGATTCCTTTAGGTTTGGTTTGTTGGTTTTTTTTTAGCTAGAGAGGATGTGAGGGACAGAAGAAGCCTAATGGGACTTCATATACTGTGTGATGTATGGGGCACTTGCAGTCAGAAATATTGAACTCATAAATGTACTCATTTGCCCTGGAGTCACTGAGAGGGAGACGAAATGCAGGACACTGCAATGTCACAGTGGTGCAGAGTCACTCCTGGAACAACAGAGTGGCAGCAGAAAGGCTGCATTTCCCTTGGATTTTGCTGCAAACGTGTACTCTCACTGGCTGGAAGAGGAGGTGAACTTTTGCTGGATTAGTTTTTGTGCAGACCCCTTTTGCATCCTGTTTTGCTGAGATCCTGGACATTTTGGGGTGCTGTTCCATTTGGGTGCTGACCCTGCACATGCTGTCTGCTCTGTCTCGTGTCTCCACCACAGCACTGCAACCCCAAGCTCTACCAGCTTGCCCTTCAAGCATGAAGGTGAAATGAAGTTGAATGTGCACATCTTGAGGCAGATGGTTAGCCCCAGTCCTGCAGTGGTATTTGAGAGGGATTTTCTTCATGTTATTTCAACTGCACAGAAGGAAATGAAAGTGTTTCTAACTGTAAATACTTTTTTCTTTCTCCCTTCCTCTGCACTGCTGTGAGTGTCTGAAGACTCACTTCACTGCTTTTCTCAGAGAAGTCTATTTCTGTCCCATCTTAGATCAATTTAGGCCTGTGCTAGGCACATATGATGAAGACAGCATATTGCTGTGACAGCCTTGAACCTAATTTGTAAGTTTGGGACACTGAGAGCAGGAGGTGAGATGCAATTGTCATTGATAATGAGTCAGAGTGGCCAAAGCAGCGGCTGAAATGTGGAATTTTTCAAGCATAGCCAGATTGATTGAATAACAGTGCAGACCACAAGGCAAGGGTTTTACCCACTTCTCAGAAATGTGTGTGTACCCATGAACCTGCTGTGTGGAGCTCCCTTAATGGGCTGTGCCTGCTTCTGTCCAGAGAAACAGCACAGAAGTACAGGGTTCCCAGTTGCATCCTGAACCCAGCTGCTGTAGCTATTCCCCAGCACATCTGCTAAGCTTCTGAAAGCATCCAGATGTTGGCTCTAATGCTGTACCAGTTTAGTTCCTTCAGTTCCTGTAGTGTTGTTTGTGTGACCCATCTCAAAAAGTGCAAAACCCTACCTGGCTCTCCAAATAACTGGTTCCAGTGTTTCAGGATTGGCTTTTCAGTCTCATCTCTAGGTCTGCACTCCAAACAGAGCTGGGGTGGCTTTTGGGCTGCATTCAGTTTAGTTTTGCAACACAACTTCCCATAAGCTTTACTCTTTGCCTGGGGTGGCTGTATGGACACACACATTGCCAACACAGCCTTTGGGAACAGAGGGAGAGCCTTGACCCAAACCTCCTTCCTGCTGGTGAGATGTCAAGGAGTGATCCCTTTCAGTATTTCAGAAAATCAGCTGGTTTTCATGTGCAGTGCTTTATCTGACTGGACTAATTTCCCCTCCCTGGGTGAAGGTGCTGTACTTTGATAAACTAGGAAAGGATGAAAGAAACAGGTGTTTCTCCTTTGCCTTCTCTTGGCATTAGCATCTTCCTAAGTGAGGTGAGCTGACCAGGAGATATTTTTGTCTCCCCTCACCTCTCAGCCCTATTCTCATACTTACAGCTACCTCTGAGCTGCAGGACTTTGCAGAGCACATTGTGGCTTGCATTGTCTCAGCCTGAGTTCAGTCACCCAAAACCTTGCAGGTCTATTTTGAAACATCATTCAATCTGTCCACTATGGACTCTCTTCTCTTTTTTTTTTTTTTACCACTCTTGCTTCTGACATCATTTCCCGAACAGTACATTCACCGAGCTCTGTAGCCAGATCGTCTCCTCAGCATATGATGCAAGGAGCTCTTTGAAATGGATTTCAACTCTCCTTTTACTCTGCTCTGCTTGCTGGTGATAATAACTGTTACTCAAGGTAAGTAGGATTTTTCTTTATGGGGTTGGCACAGATTTGCCTAGATGAGCAGACGCCCTAATTTTGCTCCAAGATCTTTTAAGGGCGCTACCAGGTTTGGGGTGACATCAAATATTGTGGCTGCTAATGCATGAAAGGGGAGTCAGACCAAACTAAGACAGATTCTTTTCCTCCTAAACAAACAATAACTAACAATATTGTACTTTGTGAGTGTCCTGCATCTGTAGGAGCTTTACAGTGGGAATGTGAAGTCCTGGTACGCAGAGTGCTGGCTTGAGAGTGACATGGTCCAGCTCCCAACACTCAGTGTGACCTTGGCTTAGTCCCCAAGCTGCTGCCACCCTGCCATTTACCCACCTCTGATTTACACACAACGACTTAATAATGTGCAAGTGTGCTGTGAGAAGTGCTCAAGTTAAAACTGTGATTTTACTCTTTGGGTGAAAGCAGTTGTGCACCTGCAGCTGTTCTTTCTGCTGCCCTGTGTGCAAGGTTCATGGCATGATGCCCTTTCTTTGCACAGTCTCATCTCTGACAGGGGCTGGTAGATGATCATCTTAAATTTAGGGAGAGAAAACACCAGCTGTTCAGCTTTTTGTTTCCCTCTGTGTATGGTGTGCACACCATTCCTGTGCTGTTGAGGTGGGGGCCAGTTGAACCTTATAGAAGGTGTCCCACTCCTCTGACTTTCAATCACTGGTGATCCAACTTGTCCCTGGGGTTGGGTCTGTCCCTCTTATGTCTCACCTGGGCATTTTCCTTCCTGGGAGGCAGCCAGGAGGGGATGGATGGACATGGCAAGCAATCTCTCCTTTCAGGCTCTGCCGTCTGGACGCTCAGCGGCGACTCAGCAGTCTTTCCTTTGGAAATCCAAAGCCTGCAGGACTTCTCCAGCATGAGCAGGGAGGATAAGAAATGCTCTACAACTGTCCTAAATGATACTTTGTTGGCCAAGTGTGGCACTTCTGCCAGTAGATGGTTGAACTTAGAGAACGGCTCCTTGGTGCTGAGGAGTGTGGAGAAAGACGATGAAGGAAAATACGGATTTGTTTTTCAGAACACCATCAAAAATTTTACACTGGAAGTATTTGGTAAGTGGCCTTCTTAGCAACAAAAAGCTTTTGAACTTGTGAACCTAGTTGGAAACCTGATGCCTTGAAATTTTTCAAAAGAAACGGCTTGAGCTTGCAGGAGCTATAGGTGCCTGTGGGAACCATGCCAGTCTCTCCTGTCCCCTCAGAATTCCTGCTCCCTTTTGTGTGCCCACTCATCCATCTGCAGACAGCAAAGACAGAAACAAAGTCACTTCTGTACAGGATCCAGCTCATTGCTTGGGTTAATATGGAGGAGGCTCAGGAGGGTTTGTCCTCCTGTGAAAGGTGCTGCAGGCAGACAGAGAGCGTTGCTCTGCTCCTCATCACCACCCTTCCTTTTGCAGGGCTTTTACTTACATAGGCTTCTAAGATAAATTGAGGTGTAGGAAACTGTAATGAAAATGTCTGAGCAAACTGGTCTCAGTGAAGACAAATGAAGCCTTGCACCTTTTGGGTGCAAACAGGCGGAACTGCTGTGCACAGTAGGTCAAAGATGTGACTCCTTGGTGTGAAGAGCAGGGGCTTAGACTGGAAATAGTCAAAGACTGCAGAAGTGTCCTGGGTTTAACCTCCATTTCAGTGAATTACTTTGGGAACATTTGCCTCCTCCTTCTGTTCTGTTGCTACCCCTAAGGCAGGGAGAAACTTCTGCAGCCAACATGTTCCTGGAAGCAGGAAATTTTAACTGAAGATGATATCCTAGCACAAGAAAGTGATTTCTGAGCTTACTTCCATGGATGGATGTTCTCAATGCTCCTGCTGTCAGAAAACCCTACCAGTCCTCTATCTAGTTTGTATTTGCAAAGTGGTAAATGTAGGAAATAGGTTTGCTCCTTGTAGTAGACTGAAAGTGAGAAATTCAGGGAAATGTAGCAAGAGCAGTGCTTCATTGATTCATTTTAAAATGCCCTAGTCTGGGTATCACATCTAACTGCAGGTGTCTTGTGTTTGTACCCATGTTGGCCATGATTTGCACCAGTTCCACTCTGAAATAGAAAAAGGGACAGAGTGACAGCAAAAGTGCAAACCTCAGGTGGAGGGAAGGACTGAGTCTCCTCCAGAGGTAAGATTATCTGCTGGTTACAGAGGAGGGCTCTGGCTGGCACATGCTGTGGATGTTTCCATCATCCTCTCAGACCAGGGACTTTTATTTATTTTTTTTTTCCAATCTCAGTTAGGAAAATGAAAACAGGATCCCAAAACAAGGATCAAGAGTCACTGGCAGGGTTGGGGTGGGCACTGTTAACATTTCAGGGCAGAGTGCAGGAACTCAGGAGTCTGGTGACTTGTTTCTGTGCTCCCCATCCACAGTCAAAGTGGTTTTAGTGGAATTGCTGGTGAGGTTCAGCTGTTGCTCACTGTCCTCCCTGCTCCTATTGCTGTGTGTCACCAGAGCCAACCATTGGTATCCAGTGCTTTCCTGATGGGACTGCAGAGCTGTCCTGCCACGTGGCCAGCAGTGAGATCCTGGTCTTTCGGTGGCTACTGAACGGCACCCACCTGAAAGCTGAGGGGGCTTGCATTAAGGATGCTGGCAAGAAGGTTCACCTGGACAAAACTGAGCCAGGGGAGTTTGTATGTGAAGTTTTGAAGGGGAACAGCGTCACAAGGACCAGGCCCATTATGCTGTCTTGCAGCTATGGTGAGTAATGGCATCTTCAGAAAAATCTTTTTGCAGCAGCAAACTGAGGGGTTGTTTCAAAATATCACACTCTTCTGTCTTCTGGCATCTCCCTTCAGAGTTACCAAATCCTGCCTTTGGAAAGCAACCCCTTGATTTCCTTCTCCCTCTTGTGCCTTGGACTCACGCAGCCTACAACCACAGATGGGATGAGTTTGTTGAGGAGGTCCTTTCACCCAGCTCTGCACCAGGGATGGGTCTCCATCTGTCTCTTTTCCTACTTTTTGGTGCTGGAGATTTGCACCCTCCTGTGCACCAGTCCTCTATGCAGCTTTAGAAACACAGGCTGCTTCCTACTCTGACGTGCATCCATGACCCAGATGCCTTCCAGTTTCTGTGCAACCCCATAAAAACCCTTCCACTACTTCAGCCCTGTTGCTGCTGGACTCAGTTGAGGTGTTTTGCCTCATGTCTTTACCCCTTATCTAGGCCAGAAGCACAAAATGTTTTCTGATCTATACAAACGTCTCTCCATCTGCCACATCCATTAGAAGAGGGTAAAGACACAAGTAATTTACGTATGGAATGTAGGGTTTTTTCCTCTACATATCCTTGTTCAGACATATAAGTCTGCAAGAAGGCTGGGACTTTATCCATTTGCAAACTATTCACAAATGCTGAGTATTCTGCTTGAATAAAGCCAGAGTTGAATGATATAGAAAATCTGGATCCTTGGGTATCATTTCCAGCAGTGAAAAGTTCTCCTACTCTCTGGCAGCAAAGATGGTTATCAAAGCTACAGGCACAATTTAACCATAAGGTTTTTGACAAATTATTCTGTAATTAATTTAATCATTTTTGCCATTAGATAAACTGTACTGTAGCATTTTAGAGATTGTCTGGGACACTTCAGCTCCACAGCAGGTACTGTCTTTTTTCCTGTGGCTGGCATGCAGTGGGTGTGAGAGGCTGCCCAGTCCCCTGGGTGCCATATCTGTTCCCCTCTTGGAAAACTCATGAGGGAATTTAGTGATATCTCTTTAGGGATGGACACGCACATAAACACGTATTTGGAAGGGTCTGAAAGAAAGAAAGAAAGTGGCAGCAATTCCACTTTTTAGTCACCAAACGCAACCACATTTGTAAAAAGCGAATTAAAGCAATTCTGGATACCAGGAAAATGAATTGAAGAGGGAAATGAGTTCATTTAATTTAATTGAAGGTTAGCTAATTATTTTTGTGAGTTATTATTTGCTCCAGGCAAAGGGCTGAATTTAGTTTTTCCACTGTAGGCATACACATCCATTTGGGCAACCTGTTGGCCAGTGAAACTGATTTTGAGTAATTATTACCAAAAAACAATTTGGTAGAAATGCTGTAAACTTCCCAGGCAGCACAGGGCTCTGAACATGCAGGATTCAGAAGTTAAGAAGACAACATATATGAAAGACTTATTCATTAATTACTTGTTCATTGGTTATTTTTAACACAATGTTTCATCTCAAAAAGACCTTATTATCAAGTGGCGGATCTTTAGGAAAAAGATTCAGGAAAAAAATCCCAACTTTATTTATACTTTTGACAATATTCTCTAAGCTTTCATCAACTAAAATAATTGGGGAAATTATTTCTGAGTTGCTCAAAGTTTTTCATTTTGAATGTGGATTTTTTTGAACTTGGTAATTGTTCTTAAAAAGATGGGAACAAGCAGTCTGAAAATACCACAAGCACCTGTGTGCAGTTTTTTTTATTGTCCCAGTGAGTAGGTGGAGTATGGTGGTGTGTAGTATATCCTGGAACATTTAAAATTCTTCCTACTCTCTGGAGATATGGAGCAATTAGTGCTTTTGGGGGCGTGAAAATAAGCTCCAAATGAGCCAGTTGCTGCAGAAAAGGATTTAAATTATTCAGAAAGGGATGGCACAGGCTTACCTAAGGAGTTTTAAGGAATTTATGTTAAAGTGGAGCTGTTGGGTTTTTTTGCGTATGGCAAGAAGAGTTTTCCTAGAGGCTGCCCCAAGCTGGACCAATGATCTCAGTGAAGGAGTGTTGGAAACCTGGAAACAGGGAGTTTTGAACTTTTTGTGCTGTAAGGCACTGACCCCCAAAAGAACACTGCATTTGACTTGAGGCCTTGGAGAAGGCTTCCAAAATTGAATGACAGAACTAGAATCACTGGTGAGTAGTTTGAATAGAAGTGTAATGTCACATGATGAAGGATTTGGATTTTGGATTTCCAGAATATACTAATAGGTATGGGACAAGATGGAGGTTTTAGGGCGGAGGTTTTCTTTCTTCTTCATCTTCTTCCTCTTGGGTATAGGTGGCACTTTTTAATTGGATAGAAAAATCAGCACTGAGGGTCCTAAGTATTTGGTCATTGTGTCAAAAGTAAAAATAATTCAGGTGTTAGTTTTTAATTGGACTGTTAAGCTTTAAAGACCTTGTAACGAGCGAGATCCATCGCCATTTCTCCATTTTTAGCTTGTTAGCATTTACTGTACTATAGATAAAAATTTATAAACATCTGAGCCGAACATGGAATTCCATCTTGTGCTTTTAATCTGACTCTGACTGAAGAGAAAAAGATGAAAAGTGAGAAAGCAGCAAGCCTGGATGGGTCTGTCTTGTGCAGATCTGCTATGCCCTCTGCCAGCTGCGTGCTCAGCAGCAGCAAACTTGCGGCTCTGCCCTGTCAGAGTGACCCTGAGCTGAGCTGGGTGACAATTACCCCTGACCTGTGGTACCTCTGACATGTGGTACCCCTGATTTGTGCTGCCCTTCTGCTCAGCCATCTGCAGCCCTCGCTCCTGGCCAGGCAGGGAAAGGAGTGAAATCCTTCCCCGAGCAGCAGCAGAGTTGGGGAAGGATTTTTTTCCGAGTGGCCACAGTGTTTGGTGCCTGAGGCAGTGCAGGCTCTGATGAGATTTGCTCTGGGGTTGGTGCAGTCATTCTATGACTGTCCTAAGAGGATTCTCTGGTACCATCTCTGCAGCGTTTCCTTCAGCGGGAGGTGCTTCCTCAGGTTTCCCTCCTCAGCTGCCCATTTTCATACAACTTGTTGAAAAGTAGTGTCTTTCAAACCACCATCTTCTCTGTTAAATTTGATTAAAACTTCCCTTAGATGTCAGTGATCAGAGGAGGCAGAAGCAACATCCTCTCTTATTGAAACATTCCATGCAATAATTGAACCATACTTTGATAAATCACAAAGTGCCACGGTTGAGTGTCAGCTGCTCTGATCCAAACTAAGGCAGCAGTGATGTCAACAAGCTCTAATCTAGCTGCAGGGTTTCTCCCACTGGGAGGAAGGAGTTTGTCCACCACGGTACCTAACAATGCTGTGTCCTTCTTGCAGACCTGCTGCAGTACCCAGGGTTCATTTACATCCTGGCAGGGTGTGCAGGGGGTGTGCTCATCCTGCTGGTGGCTTTGCCTGCAGCCATATGTTGCTGCATGAGGAGGAGACACAAGTTCATCCCAGTGCCTTCAGGTGAGTGGGGAATGCTGTGACCCCCTGTGATTAATTTTAGAGAGGACTGTTTGTGCAGGCTGTGGTTGACATGGCCTTAGAGTAACCCGGTCTCAGCTGGGTGGCTGCTTGTCCTCCAGCCTGTCCTGCCTTGACCTGCTGGAGCAGAAATCTGCTTGCTGATAGGCAGCTCTTACTGGATCTTGAGTTAAACCTCACTTTTCCTTTATTCACCTCATGCTCTGCTCCTCCAAGAAGAAAAACCCACACATTTCCTATGGGCCATAAATGAAACCCTCATTCAGGTGTGATCCCAAAATGACCTGAATGTTTCTGATGGCAGTCCTCTGTCAGCAGCAGTCCCTGAGTGCAATCTGCCCGTGCCACCTCAAGCTGTGACCCTGCCAGCATGGCCAGGCAGGTCTCTGGCAGGCTGGCAGTGACCCTTGCTTCTGGCATCTGTGTGTGCCGGGAGCGGAGCCAGCGCCGCACGAGGAGGGGACGCAAACTCGCCTTGGGGGTCTGGCATCACAGCAAACCTGCCAAAGCTGGGGGTGTGGGGGGCCTCTTCCTTCAAATCTCTGGTTTTGCTTTCACAGAGGAGGAGAAGGATGACGGATTAACAATGTCAGTGGTGTCTGGTGAAGGCACCAAGAGCCCCCCCAATGGAGACCGTGTCGAGGCTCAAGCTGCCCAAACCGAGCGTCCTCCAAAGCCTGGTGAGTGCAGTGCCCTGTTTAGTCCAGACACCTTGTTTGGGAGGGACAGTGTTTGTGAGTGGCTGGTGGGTCTGGAGGTGACAGTAGAGAGGGGTCTGGGACATGCCAGCACCTTCTCCAGGAGTGGCAGCGTGGCATTTTTCAGTACCTCACTCGTGCCATGGCAGGTAGAGGCAGACACCCCATGAGCATCCCACAGAAAGTGCTGCCAGCAGGCTGCAGGATGTCTGTTCCACCATCTCCTGTACTAAATAAAACACACACCTCAAAAACAGCAACCCCCCCAACTCCCCAAAACTCAGCAGCTTTCCTGCAATTTTCTCACCCCTCTCCCCTCCTCATCAGTAACATTTTATTAAAATTGGCATTGTTTTTGTGAGCAGTCATCTTCAGGACAGCAGGAGCCAATATGCTGAGCTGTAAACACAGCTAAATCCCATCAAAGCCAGAGGCTTGTGCATTTTCTTAAACTGAGGCTATAGTGAGGATATGGTCACACTTTAAATTCTTCAAAGAAATTGAGCATAAATCCCCACAGCTTTAGCACAATATGGTCAAGAGAGTGCTGTGATAAAAACCCTTCAGAAATCTCCTGTTCTGTAAGTGCTTGATATTAATACTCCACTTTTTGCATTGTGTTTCCCTCAGTTTTGCTTCCCAAACACAAATGCTGGCAATGCCTTGCCCAGTAATGCACCATCATCAGCTGAAGTAGGTTTAGCAGATTCATCATGAGCTGGAGCAGCATTACATAGGTCACAGCCTGGTCTCAGCACTGCACTTCTGATGTCCTTCACTGGCTGTGCACTGTCTCCTGTAGTAGATCAGCTGTGCTTTATATCTAATCTTGGATGCTCTTTGCTCTGCTTTCAAAATATTAAATGCTACTCATGAACATAAAGCAAGAAAGAGAAAAAAAAAAGTCTTTCAGATCATTGTTTAATATTAATATACTTCAAGTGTAGCACTTTTAATAAAAAATTCACACATTATAAGTTTGACTAAAGAATAGTCCATATTTAGGTTTTTTACAATTAAGTAAAAAGCAGAGATGCATGTGGAAATTAGGTGAGAACTAAATGTGTGCTGTTAGCCAGCTTTAATTATTCAGATGTAAGTGAATAGATTTGGCTTTAGTATTTTGGTTTGGTACTAACAATACTAAATACTTTAGTGCTAAGAAGTCAGACAGTTTCAGTACCAAAGTGCCTAAGGCATGATGGATAGCTCAGTAAATGACTAGTTACAGAGAAAATTGAAATTTGACTTGCAGATGCCTGGGGTGAGGGGACTGAGTGGATTCGGCAGCCTGCAGCATCAGGGACCAGGGGCAGAATTTCCATCAGGGGGAGCACAGTGAGGGCACTTACAAACCATTTCTCCCTTTTCCAGATGCCGCCCAGATTGGCCAAGGTGTTGAGCCCCAGCCACTGTCAGAAGAAAACTTAGCAGTGCAGATAGAAGCAGAGGAAATACCAGCTCCTGAGGTCCTAGTTGATATGGAAAGCCAGGAGGATGCCTCAGACTGTTTCCCTGATCCAACTGATGACTGATCTGACTGCTTGCTGTTCCACCCTGAAACCTGTGACTCTTGTCCTTTGCATCCCATAGTCTCACTGTGTCTGGAAAATTTTACCAGGGAAAAGATGTGAGGTGATAGACCTTCTGACCTCATTTAAAAAGATAAAAGGGAATATAGAGAAAAGCACACACCTGGCTCCAAGGCTGCACTGCTGTGGCCTGACAGGTTCTTTGATGCTTTGCCTGATAACAGAGCTGCAGATAAACCAAGGAGCCCCAGGGATAGCCTGGAATGAGCTGGGCAGCTCCTCCTGCTCCCTGCCCACCCCATGCCTTGCCAGGCACTACAGGCAGCTTGAGGTGACCCTGCCAGACCCAGGCAGAAGCCAAGGACTTGCCAGAAATTTCCTGAGAAACCTTCTTCTTGGGAGATTTCAGGGCATTTCTTTTCTAGAGGAAACTCAAAGGAGGTCTCAGCTCAGTATCTGCTACCCTGGCTGCTTGTCTGAGTCGCTCCTCTGAGCTCCAGATCCTGATTTGGCCCTCACCTCTTGCTGTCTGGAGCAGGAGCAGTGGTGGGGTTTGACATTTGACTTGCAGATGCTGTGTGCAGACTGGGGGTGATGCTGGCTTCACTCACCTCTTGGTGCCCCAAATGACAGAGGGCACAGGTTACCCTTGGTTATATTTCACCAGAATCCTGACTGCTTGGGCTGCCCTTGAGCTAAGCCAGAGGTGTCACTCGTCTGCTTGCCTGCAGCAGGAGGGGGCTTGTGGCTGCAATTTTGGCAGAAACCTTGATTTTAATGCTGAGGTTGTTTATCAATGCAAGCATTAGTGCCTTTAGTGTAATAGTTTAGCTACTGCAAGCTGATGAAGCCATCTGCCTGTGCATGTAGGCTTGTTGGGGGCTGTGTTATTTGCACAGACAGCAGCAATTTATAGCATCTCTTAGGTAAGCCTTGCTGCTATGCATGTCCTGTTCTGCTCAGGGGAGGTTCTGCCTGTGGAGCAGCTGGGATAGACCTGCAGGGAGGAAGGTTGTGGTGAGGAGAGGGCAGGGATTCTGTCTCAAAGCTGCCAGAGACTGCAGGGCTGTCAGGCTGCAGGGAGTGCTGCAGGATGTGCTGCCAGAGCAAGATATTTACTCTAAGACAAAGTAGCAGTCAGAGTGAGGTGTTAAATTGACTGTTAGTGTTAAATTAGCCTGCTGGGCTAGAAAGACGTGGGAGTAAAAGCAGAGATGGTACAAACTGGGACCAAAAGGGGTGGGGAGGTGTGTGCTGCATTCCTCTCCTCCCTTGTCATTTGTCCCTGTTTTATATTGTGTGCTGACACTGTGAATCCCTTGGAAATGGGGTTAAGATATCCCTGATGAGTGCCATCCAAGGAGGGCTGTGAACAGAATCCAAAATAACTGGAGGCTTTTCTCCCAGGCGAGGGAGCTGGAGGGATGGCTGCATCCTTACCTGGGACTCCTTCATCCCACTTGCCAGGGCTCTGCATCAGTGACACCCAGCCACAGCTGGTGGTTCTCGTTGTTTCCTTGTGCTGTGACTCTTTAGAAGATGTTTGGATCTCGTGTACTGTGCTGGTGGTGATTCAGACTGTCTCTGCTTTTCAAGGTTGCTGTAGGAATCAGATTTCCCAGGGTAAGAGGGAGGTGGTAATTCTTGATAATTCTTTTCCTTACGGTGCTGTTCTAACTCCTTTCAGTATAAACATTCCTCAAAGGCTGTGAGCTGAATGACAAAAAGGTGGCACAGGGTGCTGGGTGAATGTCATGGGCCAGTGCCACCAAAATGAGGGGGGACAGTCAGCATTGCTTCACTTCTGCACTTTCTGGCAAGGGCAGGAGGGGACAGTAGACTCCAGCAGATGTTTCAGAGGCTGAGCAGGGCTCTGAGCTGGGAGCAGCTGTTGAGCACCACCACTGCTATGATCCCACTCCTGGAAGGGCTTTTTTCCATAGAGATGTGAGAGGTCTTTGTGAGACAGATACAACCACGGCTAGTTTTCTGTCCTTTACCTCTGAAAGTGTCATTCAACAACGGGGCAAACGTTTTTGTTAATGTGAGGTCAGGAGAGAAGTGATGCAGCCTGTGCTCTTCCTTTAACTGTGTGTGTTCATGCCCAGCTATTGTTCTTTTTTCTTCCTCTTTCCTTCCCTCACCCATGATTAATTTTGTTCCAAATAAAAAGATCTGTTTTCTACCTTGTTTTGGAACTGTTTAAGTTTTGTTATTTAATAACAGTTTTATTCTGGTTTTCACAGGAGGTACAGGCTTATTTTCAAATTAACACACATCCAAATGAAGGAAAGGTGATGACAAGTCATTGCTGACTAGAGCTGACTTGGGTGGTCAAAGGCACAGAGATCATGAGGACATTGATCTGTAAGTCACCCCAGGAGAGGCTGTGGGACAATGGCACAAAGCTTGTCCCTGTTGGAATGTTGTGTTAATGTGTAAGCACATCCATGCACACCAAGCCCTGCTCTGGTGCCTTGCCTGAGCTGTGAGGGGCAGGGCAGGGATGCAGGGTGATGATCTGGTGTTACCCATCTGTGGTTTTTGGTGGCACCTAAGCCACTTTAGCTGCAGAGAGGATACTGGACTGCATTGCACCTTTTGCAAGGAGGATGTGGCTTGTTCTCAGCCTTAGACAAGGGGTCCAGATTGTGGGTAAAACCACTCTCCTGCTATGATTGTATCAAATCCCTTGGGTTTACCATAACAGGTTTATCTCTGGTGTGACTGGGCATGGGTGATCCTGCCCTGCAGTCTGTGAACCCAGCACTCTGAGGAGCCTGAATTTCCAGGCATTTTCCAGTCTGAATACAGTGCTGCATCTCCCAGGAAAGAGCAGGGAGGTCAGCCTGTGTCTGATGGAAGAGCAGGGTATGGGTGTGGATGGTGCTATCAGGGGTTTGGCCAGAAATTGAGGTGCCTGTGCTGCCTCTTTGGGGTTTCTGGTGCCTTCAGTGAGGCTGTGCCGTGCCAGCCCTGCCTCCTCTGGGCTGCTGAGAGAATCCTTGGTGCCAGGGTGCCTCCAGGAGCTCTGGCTTCCTCTGGGGAGCTGTTGCTTTCCATGTGATGGGAACTGACCATCACATCATCCTCTCTGGCCACTGGTCATGACTGGGAGTAGTGAAGCTTCCCCCCTCTGCTAATCAAGTGCTGGCAGGATGAGGAAATGGGAAATGTGGATGTTTTGGGATCTGATATCCTCCCACCTGAGACAAACTACCACTGGTTCATAGCACTGTACAGAACAGAGGTTTAGATTTGTGCTCATGCCAATCTTTCATGGTGGGAAGAGAGGAGTTTGCTTGTGGCATGTGCTAAGCAACAACTGACATGAAATGCAATATGTAATCTTTTCATCATGTAATTAATTTAGTTTATGAATATAAAAGGAGAGCAGAGAATGAATTTATTTAACATAAGATCAAAGTGAAAGCGAAAGCAAGCAAGAAATGTGTTGTAGAAGGGTGAGCAGAGAAAATGGAAGGATCCCTTTAGATTTCCTCTAGCATTCAGGATGAGCTCATCCCCACAAAACTGTCATGTCAGAAAAGCTCCCACATCCCAGTAATGAAACAGAGCTTTGTTTTTCAGCCTCTACCACAGCGCCTGATGTCCCAGTGGTTGTGTTTGCAGCCTCGGGGTGCTGCCTCAGAGCCCCGCATGGAGCAGAGACATCAGGGCCAGGGCCAGCAGCTCATGGGGAGCTGCAGGACCAGCCCCACCCTGACACCCTTGGCTCTACAGAAACAACAAGAGTAGAAGCTGGTGAGTCTGAGAGAAGATAATGGTCAGTTCACAATAGCAAATAAATCATCTGTTGTACTGAAGAGATGTGCAGACAGCGATTGTGTGAACTTCTGATAGATTTCTGATAGAAATCTCTGTGTAGTTGGAAAAAACCCTCCTCTAGATTTCAGACATGTACATGGTAAGTTCATGTCACCTGTTTTATTGCAGCTCATTTCAAAACAAGCAAACAAGAGGTTTGTGTGTAATGAACCTGTCACAGGCAGTGTCACAGATAAGATATCTTTAAAGCCATTTCTTAAAATGAAGCAGCAAATTCTGGTGGTGCTGTAAAATCCAAACTGGTACCATTACCACCAAGCAGGTAGGACTGAGATGCCCTGAATGGCAGCATCACCCGTTTCTGTCTGAGGTGGAAGCAGAATTCCATGATGTGTCATTGCAGAAGCTTGGATTAGTATTTGAGTACTGCTTGTGCCTGGGACCTTTGACAACCACTGCATCCTGCATTGGTTTTGTTCAGAGAAAATGTTGCATTTCCTTTCTGCAAGATGACATGACTCATCTCCTCGGGCAGAGGATGTGGCTGGAGACAACAGGGATGTCTTTACTGAAAACCTAGAAGGCCCTAAGCCCTTCTAAATATTTGTACAAACAAATCATAGAATCATAGAAAGGTTTAGGTTGGAAGGGACCTTAAAGTTCATTTAATTCCGACACCCCTGTTTGTGCCAGGGACACCTGCTTATTTTTAAATGGATCTATTTTTCTGGTTAGCATATTCCATGTCACATTTAGCCAATATCCACGATAAAATACTGAATGGGGCCATAGTCTTAAGTGTGTGTTTTATAGCTAATATAAATAGTTACTATTGGAAATTCTATGCAGAATTTTTAAAACTCATGATGGCTACTTATAGTTTTAGTATTGTCTAACACTACAGAAACTAAATGTATTACAGGCCAAGAATTACTTGGAGGCAGTTTTCAGCAAATCTTTTGGAATTGCAAATGCAGTATGTTGGAGAGAATTATTGTCTACTCCCATATCATATGCAAATGGAATAAAGAAATACAGCTGGGTGCCTATCCTCCAGCCAGCATTGCTGTCTCATCTTTGGTTTATACAACTTCCTCTTTGAGGACAAAACATATTTTCCCTAAACTAAGGAGTGAAGTAGTTTTAAATGCTTTTTTTTTTTCTTTTTTAAATACTGAAAAGTAATGTAACAAGGTATCTTCAAACAAACAAACAAAAAAAGAAACAGAACTTGTGATGGTGTTTTTATCTGCGTGAAGAGAATTGCAGTAGTGACATTGACAGCATGACTTGAAGCAAAGAGCACTAAAAGTTTGTTGCACTCCTGTGAAATCACAGGGCAGTAGGCATCAGACTTCTCCTCTGAAACAAGTGGCAAAGCAATGGCCAGGGAATTGGGGACAGCAGGGTTGGGATTCAGGGATGTGTCAGGTGACACATTCAGGAAGGTGTGTGAATGTCAACCCAATTCACCTCGAGCCAACTGGAGAAGTTGGTGGAGGTTTTTCAGAGGGGGCACATAGCCTGGAACAGGAGCACTACTTTTATTTTATTCTTTTATATATTTTTGCATTGTAAAACATTCCATTTTAATTTTTTTATTATGCAGTATCATATACTTTTATTTAAATTGCATATTAGTAATTTTAATTTTATCACTCCATTTTAGAAAACTTCTCCAAGGCCTCAAGTCAAAAATGATATTCTTTTAAATGTCAGTACCTGACAACACAAGAAGTTCAAAACTCCCAGTTTCCAAAATTCCAGCACGCTGCTGCGTGGGACAGCCTCTGCTGCTGTCTCTGCTGTGTCAGGATGAGCTGAGAGAGGGAGGGGTTGATGATACAGGATCAGTGACTGCTGTGCAGGATCCAAAGGGAAGAAAGGGCTTGGGCTTAATGACTGAGGGTCCAGAAGTGGTGGTGAGTAATGCAGACAGAGATGCTTTTTCTTCCCTTAAATAGAGGGGGAGACTGCAAAGGTCTCAGGCAAGGTCTGTTCTCCACCATCCTGCAAACTCCTCAGGCAGTACAGAACTCTTGCCTGGAAAGGCTGACCCAGAACAGAGACTAGGCAGCGGAAATGGAATAAAATAGGAATTTATTCAAAGGATACAGGGCAGTGCAAGAGCCAGGGCTACACCCAAATCAAATCCAAGATGGATCCTGGTCACGAGTTCTTACACTTTTAGAAGTTTTGGTTCATGTTGGGATCAATTGTCCAACCACAGCCCCAGGCCATGAAGTCTCAGCCCCCTGGCTTGGCCCCTTTCCTGTTTATATGTTTTGGGAACAGATTGTCCTTGATTCTCTAGCTGGGAAGGGAATGTTTTACCCTGTGAAGAGAGCTTACTAACACCCAATATGAAGTTTCAGAGTTACACACCAAGCAGCAGAGAACCTGAAAAATATAAAAGCTAGAACCCAAGGCATCAAGATGTTTTTGTTTTTTCCAGGAAGCTGCAGCTGCTGTTTCTTTCTCCTTGTGCCTGCTCTCCCTGGCATTTGCCATGGGTGGTGTTCCCAGGCAGGTTCACTCCTCTGCTGGTTTTACATCACAGCCCCACTGAGCCCCTCAGCAATGCTCTGCAGGGGCTCCTCACTCTTCTCTGTCTTTCTCCTGAGCCATTTGCAGGAGAAATGGCTCAGAATGTGCTGTGCTAATTTTGATAAGCCCAAGCAGGGGAGTAACCCCAAATCTGATAGCAGCACACAGGAAATAACCTTTCTTCTTCCTCCGCCTCCTCAGTCTAGAAAACCCTTTCCAGCATTTTTATCTTGATGTCACTTTCTGGAATGGGTTTTGCTAAATGTGGTGGGAGAAGGGTCATGGAAAGGCAGGATTCTAGCCAGCCTTTCAGGTGCCCTGAGCACAGATAAGAATGTGCCAGCTCTCTTTCCTGCCTGTGCACAAGTTGGGTCAGGATTCCTCTTGCTGGTCACAGTAAAACCTGTGCAACTTCAGCTTCTCTTTTTCTGCCCAGCTGTCGAGAGTTTGGGACTTTTTTTCTTCAGATGATTTAGTGTCTGATAAGGAGTTTTGTTTCCATGCCTTTTGTTGAGTGTTTAAAGCTTTGTTATTTGGCAAGTACAAAGATCTGTTTATAGCTTTCTCTGGAGAACCAGATGCAGATGAAAAGGCCCTTCTCTGGTGGAGAGAAAATCAGGAGGAGTCAACACTGCCATAAATTTTATCTCATCTATCTTAAAAAGTCCCAATGGTTAAACAGCCTCAGCATATGAGGAAAGTAGCTGCCTGTTTTTATACTGACTTTTGATGCTGAAGAGTTTAAAGGAATATCAATGTACCACAAATAACCATGGCAGCTGTGGTTCTAACCCAGTGCATCCTATCTGTGAGGGCACAAGGCAGGCACAGTAACTTTCCGTTGAGGCTGCACTGCAAACTTCCTGCTCTGCAAAGTGCCTGACAAAGTTCAGCAAATTTTTACTGAAAGCTGTGGATGTGGAGAACACAAGACACCTGTGATTAACAAAAACGTTGTTCTTCCATGATGGAAGCATGAAGAGGTGGCTGGAAAGAAGGGGACACCACCTGACCGTCAGCAGGGTGGCAGAAGGAGGTGGGATGTAGGTACTGCTCTGTTGGAATACTGTGAAAAGCCACAAGCTGCCACCCGTGTGCCAGGGCTCACCTGCGTCACACAGAACATCCTGCACCTGCCTCACTGACATCCTAAAAAAGCAGAAATTCTCAGAAATGCAATGACGCAGCACCTTAGCCTTCACTCTTCCTGGCAGGCAACAGCAGTTGTTGGATCCCAGAAACATGGGGTTTTTTCTCTGCTTTCTAGCACTGACCCCCTGGAGAACACTGCTTTTGACCTGAGACCTTGGAGAAGGCTTCCAAATTTGAGTGATGTAGTTAAAATCACAGATGTGTAGTTAAATAGAATTGTGTGCTTTCACATGGTAGAAGGTTTTAAATTAGAGGTTTTTATAGTATAGTATGGGACAATATGGAGAATTTTGGGTGGTGTCTTGGTATTTATCTTCCTTCTTCTTCATGGTTTCAGGCAGTAATTTCTGGTTGGTCAGTCAGTGTCACACTAAAGGTCATAGGAATTTAGTTATTGGGTTGAAAGGATAAATAATACAGGTGTTAATTCTCTGTTGGACTGTTTAGCTTTAAGACACCTTGTAGCACCTAGATTTTCCACCATTTTCCTCATTTGTAGCAGGTGGCTTGAAGTGCTGTTGAATGCTCTGTATTTTTGATAAGGTTTAATAAACAACCAAGCCCAAACACGAGAAAATCAATTTCCTTAGTGTATTTTTTAATCCTGGCTCTGAGTGAGGGCAGAAGAGACTGAGACAAACTGCTAATTAAGTGGTGCAAAACTCCCACCACTGTTACAGGACATAAATGTTTACAAAGATGGGCAGATTTGTGCCTGTGCTTTCCCCCTGCTGTGCAAAAAGCTCTTTGCCAGCACTGGCTCCTGCTGCAGATGTGGTGTTCTGGCCCCCTTCAGCGCTGAATTTTCACTGGATCTCATGGCCCTAGGTATACATGATGCAAAGGGCATCTGTATAAGTGGTGTGAAAGACATCAGGGCACTTTTTCTTGCTTCAGAGAGCACCAGCAAGACTGTGCTGACATTCAGATATTTCTGAGAAATTTAATCTCCTAGTAATAAGAGCCAAACATCCTTACATGTATGCATAAGGACACATGGAGGGCTTTTTAAAATTTATTTATTTTTTTGCTATCACAGGTCCACTGTCTAATAAAGAAACTACAGACGCTTTTAGAATCTACAGTGATGCTTCAGAAAGTATTTGCATTTGAAAGGAAGACTTTCCTTCTCTATGGGAACTAAGTAAAGGCCATTCAGGGCCACTCCTAGGAATAAATGTGCTTAGTACTGAAATGTATTATCCAGCTGTTTGTGCTCAGTCTCCTGCATCACTTCTCATCCTCCCATCTACCCATTTCCAGCTGTCCATCTCTCCTCTCTGAATTTATAATGCTGTAGTAGAATAAAATACTGTGCAAAACATCAGGCATACATGTATTTATCAAGCTGATTGTTTCTGGGGAGTGTCTGATCTTGTCCAAAAGATTACTTAGATGGTAGCAACAACTTGTCTTTCCTGGATATATTTTGAGGAGGAGCTGTTCTATTATCCTTCTTGGGTAGCTAGTCCATCCACTGCCTTGTGATAAAGGGGCACATTGAAGTTAATAGAGGCCTTTGTGTATTTACCACTGCCAAGACTAGAAGAGGCTTTTATGGTCATTTATCTGGCTTCTTGTGTGAGACAGATTGATTGCAGCATGCCAGCAAGCCAACACCTTTTACAGCAGTAGTAGTGCCACTGAATTTACTAGAACAAGATGCTGGAAGTTAGGTCCTAAATCCAGGGCCATTACAGATGATGGAAATCATCAGCAAAACTGAAATGCAGCATCTGCAGGAATAACTGATGGGATGCTGCCATCTGCTCCAGCCTCAGTCGTTGCTGTGAACCACATACTGCTTTGTCTAAGGGGGTTATGTTCTTTCAAACCAGAAATAAAGGGTGGTTTTTTTTGAGGTTTGGCTGTTGACACATGCTTGCAGCTGGAAAAGAAGAAAATGTGTCTGAGAGAGAGCACCTGAGGCTAAAGGTTTAACGGCATGGAGCTGTGTTGGGATGGGGGGTTTAGGTTAAATATAGGAAAATGGCCTGTCCCCAAGGGTTTTTTTTGGGACATTGGAATGGGGTCACTGGGGATATGGTCACAGCTCCAAGTCTGTCTGAGTTGAGGAATTGTTTGGGAAATGCTTTTAGGCTCAGGGTGTGATCCCACCAGGGACAGGAGGTGAACTTGGTGATCTTTGTGGATCCCTTCCACCTCAGAATGTTCTGTGTGGGATTATGGACATCACAGGAGAATCCTCAAATAATCAGGTGAGGATTATTCTGCGTGATTCATGGTTTGAAAACGTTCATTTACTTTTCTTGAGAGAAGGATAAAAATGTTTGTGCAGACAACTGTTTCAGTATCAGTAATGTGTGTTTGTGTGTGTCACTATTTCTGGAAGATTTCCATTGTGTACAGGGTTCTCAGCTCTGAGGCACTGAGTCAGCATCCCTGCCAAACCCTTGGCTAAAGCTCTGAGTTATTGATCTTTGTATTTCCTCCACTTTATTCAAATTCCCTTTCCTGGCCCTGTGTAAGTCAGAAGTGAAGAGGAGGCAGAATGTGTCCTTCATCAACCAAATGGCTGAAACTCTACTTGGGATTGAGCTTTAGCATTTCATAGTGCAGAACAACACCCCTTGTAGGGCCGGCTTTGCTTCTCCCTTGCTCCAGCCACTGCCCACGATTCCTTTTGCTCTGTAAAAAGCTACAGGAAAGGGGAATGTGCCATCAAGGAGCCCTTAGCTCCCATCCAGGACAACCCAGACAGAGCCCAGTCTTGCAGCCAGGCCCCGGAGAGCTCCCAAGAATAAAGTTAGCCTTTCCTAAAGCTTCCTCCCTCCACATATCACCCATCTGACATTCCAATTAAAATCACATTTGCTCTTTTCCTCACACGCTGTGCCTCCTCAACGACCTGGTGAGAAATTTAGAAGTGTGAGGATCTTGGGTGCTACTCTGTGCAGGATGTCTGACTCACATGCAAATACCACTTACTACAACTTGAGTTTCATACCAGAGAAGATGGTACAAACTATCATATAGGCTACAAATCTATTTTTTCAGTCTTCCTTTTCCAGTAGATCAAATGACAGTATTTTTATAACAATTTTTTTTCTTCCTTTTTTCTAAATAAGCCTCAGGCATGAATGTTTATTGGCTCATCACTAAGCTGAGAACTTGGAGCTGGGAACAGCTGCATGTTGTCTCTTGAGATGTTGCCTTCAGATGTGGGGGACTCTGTCACCTTTACAAGGAAATGCGAGTATGATACTTACATTCCCTGTGAGGAAACTCTGTGCCGTCTTAAAAAGAGCAGAAGTGTGAAGGAAAGAGCAAGCCACAAAAGCAAATGTACAGTACAGGGTTTTGTGGCTTCTGCAGTGGAAACAACACTGCACAGAGAGAGCAAAGATGTGCAAACACAGCCCATTGTTGAGGCTGTGCTCAGTCCTCTGCTCTCCTGTGTGTCAGAAGATGGGGATGCAATGAGCTAAACAGGGCTCAAGCATCCTTAGCTTGATGCTAAGGACAGGTCTAACTGAACCAGGCACAGCTTACAGTGCTTCTTTCCAAGAAGCAACCAAAAAATCCATTTCTTCTTCTAAAGTGGGGTCAAACCCAGCCAGGACTGCAGTTTAACATTGACTTGCTCCTCAAGAGAGGAAGGGTAAAGCTGGCAGGATATTGACATTTCCCCACTTCTCATCTGGCAGGAAGACTGAGCTTGGAGACATGGGCTGCTTTGTCTCTCTCCAGCTGGGTGTGACGAGGTTTCTGAGGCTGTTTTTGGGACAGCCCATGAACATGGCAGGATCTCATGGGGAATTCTTGCTGCAGGTGAGTGATGTGCCCCTTTGCAGGTCTGGCTGTGCTTTTGTTTTACTCAAAATCTCACAAGTAGATTTTGTGCACCAAGTACTCAGGAATGCCAAGGCCTGGTCTCATTTCTGTGATGTTCAGTGACTAAGGGGCATCAGCCATTGAGCCCTTCTCAAATGCTTCTTCACTGCTCACAGTGAGCTCATTTTTGAGCACCTATTTCACATCCTTTGTGAATGGTTTCTTGCTCCTGCCTACCTGCTGCTCCAAAGAAACCAGGATGTTTGGTGGGATGGTTTGCAGGACCATGGGGCCTTTTGGTCTGACTCATTTCAACTGTGAGCTTAGAAGATTGGGCATGCCAAACTGATTAACTTAGTTCATCACTAAGTAGTTAATCTACTAAGTTAACCTAGTTAATCATAAGCCCACTGAGCAGTGGCCTTTGTTATGAATACAGGGAATTCTTTCACACCTGGTTCCACCACTATGGAGCTTTTCCTGTCTCCTCTCTCACAGTCACACAACTTTCAGCATTCCATTTGTGCCATGGACAATCCCCACCCCAGCGCTGGCAGTGTGAGCATGCCAACAAACAGAAAAACGTGCAGGGGAACCCTGGAATCGGGCACTGGCTTGGATGGATGTTGCCCTGAAGAAGCAAGGAGACAAAGTTGAGCAGAGCATGGACATTGTTTTCATCTCTGCTCTGCTTGATGGACCCAGCAAAAATCCTCCAAAAAACTGAGGAGAAATGGAGGTTGTGGCCTTTGCCCAGATTTCTTTAGGTGCTCAGGCTGGAAGCAGATGTGTGCAGGAGTCTGACACAGCTTGTCTGGCTGAGGAGATACCTGAGCATGGCAGCCCCTGCCCTCAGCTCATTTTGTGCCACAGAGGGTGGAGGTTAGGCACAGAAATGTGATCTGGCTGCTGTTGCTTCCTCTCTCCTTTTGTGTGTGCCTCCTTTGTGTGTTCTTTGTAAGGAAACAACAGAAAGAAGGAAGAAAAGCTGGGTTTTCCTGCAAGGAGTGTTTTTTACCTCATTAGTACCACTAAAAAAATTATAAAGCTGGAGAAATTAGGTGTCTTACAAAACCTTCCTTTAACCTCAAGGTAGAGGAATAACATGAATGAACAAAAAGAGATTTATCTGCTATTGTACACTTCCAGTGCCACAGATTTTCCTCTGCCTTCTTTCTTGGCCTACATCTGTGACAAAAAGCTGGAAGATTTCAGTGGCTGCTGTAGCAGAGGAATTATGCTGGTGAGGATAAGATTCAAAATCCTCACCACTCCATCTGTTTGGTATTGGAATCAGGAATAAGGGCTTTATTAGCTCCTCATGTTTTTGGACCTAGCTCCCATGCTGTCTTTCCCACACCAGCAGCTTCAGGGCTGGTTTGTGGCTGGATCAAGGCTATTTTCTCATCCCCTTCCATGCTCATCCCTCTCACAGCTTGCTGAAGTGTCTGTAGGAAGCATTTGTGGCTCTGGCCAGCCCCTCACACAGCAGATGTTGATGCCAAGCTGATCCTGATGGGAAAAAGCTGATCCAAGGATCCTTTCTAAGCATTGTCCAACCTGCTCCTCACTGGGGGTCCTGGGCTTGCTCTCCTCTTGCTGCTGGGGCTGTGGGGAAGAACTGGGGTTCCCATCACTCCCCCACCCAAAATCTGCATCCCTCCCACCAGGATGGATGCTGGAGCTCCTCAGGTGAGCATTGAAGAGGACAAGGGCTCCATCTGCCCCTCCAGGGCATTCCTGTGTTTCAGTGCCCATTTTCTTGGTGTCTACATGTTGCCTCCATGCAGACAAAACACCCTGTTGAGACTGATTTCCGCCTCTGCTAGAAATGAGAAGTGCTGGAGGAGAGGAGGAGGGCACAAAGGCTGTGCTGACATGTCCCATCTCTGCTTGCTCACAGCAGAAATTCCTTTCACCTGCCAGGAGCTGTCATTAGAAAAAGCAACACTGGATTTTTTTGACCCTGAAAATGAACTTTAGGAGGATTTTCCTAGTCAAGTGCTTGCTGCTTTTGTTTCCCAGTGTAAAATGTGAGTTTTTCTTACTGTTTTTTGCTCTTTTGGGCTGATGTTAAAATTGCATTTTAAAGCATTTACAACTTGGTGGGCTGCTACTGATAAGAAACTTGTTCCACTTTTCCAATGAGTGAAGACATCTGGGTTATTGCTATTATTTGATTTAATTTTCAGCCAGGGGGAGGGCAAGACCTGAGTTTCCTATTCCAGTTATAATAATAAGCTGTAAAGAGTTTTAGTTTTAAGTTAATGAGCCTTAATTTGACACATGTATAATGAGAAATGCCAGCATGCAGTTTGCTTTCTGCCCTCGAGGTAGCTTGTACTACATTAGAGATCCAGTTCACTGTGCATTATCGCATGTAATTTCCTTTTCTTATCAAAGATGTGCAAATCTTTTGAAAGTGCAATTTATATTCTTCCATAAATATTAACAGACTGATATATTTCAGTGTCTTCAGTGGAGTTGAAGTCCAAAATGTGAAAACAGCAAGCAACTGCATGTATTTTTTATAGTTTGTGTATTATTGTTGTCATTATTTTTTAAAATATTAATCTAAAAACTTAATTAAGGTGTTAACTCATAGATTAGGGAAGGTTTTAAGAGCTGGAGACAATACAAGCCTGCATAAATTTATTTTTCTTCTGTTTCATTCCACTAAGATTGTATGTATGACTGTTTAATGCTTTGCTTTTCCTTCAGATAAAATTAAGAGATAAATAAGAATTTTTTTTTTTTTTTCATATACACGATCCATAAAACATCTTCCCCAGCAGAAATGAGAAATAATTTTCCTTGAATGGAAAATTGTTTCAGAGACTTCTTTCCTTCTCTAAAATGACTATGAGAGCTTTTTCTTTTAACTCTTTCCTGCGACTGTGAGTGAGCTGTAGGCTCTCAGCTAAAACTTTTCTGCCCTTTGGAGCACATTTTAGTTGGTGTTTTTATCAGAAATGTTGTTTCATTAACTAAACAGATTTGTAGTATCATATGTGTGGGATATTCAGCTTCCCACTAAAAAGACTATGGAGATCAGAACAATATCCAGAGATGTTGAAGTGGTCCACAAAGATGCCCTGAATTATCCTTGAAAACACAGATTACTTTTTTCCTTTACTTTCAGAGAGAAAAATATAAGTAATGTCTGCTATGCAAAGAACTCCTGTTACTAGCTCTAAATACTTGTTCATGACTGAGCAGAAACAAGTACCAGAATTGAAATATTGGGGTATAACGTGCAGTGTCACCTGTGTGGGGCATAGCTGCTTCCAAGGCTGTTTAGTTGATGGCTTTATTTCAGGGCATTTCATTAAATATGTCAAATATCTTGCAAGAAAGGCAATGCTGAAAGAACAACCTCTCTTTAGAGGTGGTGAATTGCCAGAAGCACTACAGCATTAATGTTCTTGTTGCAAAGGCATGATATTTTAGTTCTCTGATTATCTCTAATATTGTTAGTTTAATGAAATAGCCACTGGGTTTCAGTTTCCCCTGTGTGGTGCCATTTATCATTATCCTGGATACAAGGAATGAAGGGCTGTAATAAAAATATGCATAAACACAGTTTTTCTCTCTGTGGGGAAAATGAGTTTAAAATATATAAAATTAGAGCAGAATCAGCGGTGGTGGAAAGGGAAATCTCCTCCTGCTGATTGGCTTCACCCTGTAAATTGAGTAGGAATGAACACAAGAAAATGACAAACAAAATAAGCTGTGACTCTGTGTGTGTGTTCAGGTGTCAGTGAGCTTATCCCACCTGACACTTGCACGCAGATTTCCATCTCCTCCTGCAGGTTTGTCCACCTGCCACGGGGGTGAGGACAGTGCCTCACTTGAAATGACCTCCCAGCACAGTTTCCCAAGTCCTGGCTCACCAGGAATGGGGACTGTGAAGACAATGACTGAAGCAGCCTGGAGGGGAGCATCAGGAGTGCCATCCCCACTGCTGGAAACAAGATAAATGTTTAGTAACCCTGCCTTTTATGAATATCCCCTTTGGCAGCCCCATGCTCAGGTGCTTCCCAGTCCTGACACCACCTTTGTGAAATTCCTACTCTTAACTGTTCTGGAGAAGGTACCTGGAATCAAAGGAAAAGATTTTTTTTTTTTTTGCGATTGCTTTTCTTGTAATGATTCCTGCATCCCCTCAGTTCACAGGATATTGGTGGCTGTTTCTTCTTGCCCTACTTGCCCCATCAGGATCCTGTGCTAGAAAAATCAGTTCCAGTTGGGCAGAGTAACAGGGATGGGAGGTGGGGAGGCACTGCTGTGGGGTGTATCCAGTTCAGTGCTTTACACTCACTCACAGCTTGACATGGGCTGCTAACATTGTCATCATTGCTTTCACAGGGGTTGCTGAAATGATTCTGCTGTCCAGGGACATGACAATTTTTGCTGTCTGCAGTAATATTTTCAGTGATGGGCACTCTGGTACCAGCCTGTGCCATGTGCAATACACAAAAGTGACCTCCTTTTCAGGAAGGGCTAAGTTCATGTTGAAGTGAATGGGAGGCCATTAATCTTGGCAGCCAGAGTCACTCCAAGTACGTCAGGGTATAAATTCAGCTTTTGAAAGCTGGACTCTTCACTTTCTTACTTCTCAGAATTAAACTGAATGCTGGCATTTATCTTATGAACACTCAATAAGTGCTTTAGAGCAGGGGAAGAGGGTGGCATCAGTAAAGCAGAGAGGCTTAGACAGCTCAGGAAGGGGTGGGGGGCACAGCAAATGACAATGACAACCTTTTGGGTGGCTGCTGCAGCTGCTGGAGACAACTGGCTGTGCTTCCCTCCACAGGTTCCAGCACCAGCTGGGTTTACAGGGCAGTGAACGAGACAGCTCTTCTCAGCATCACTGCTCCACTGCTCCCTGGGAACAGATACCAGATAACGTGGACCAAAGGAGGACAGAGGCTGGTTCAGCTCAGAGGAACCAGCACCAGGCACTTTGTGAACAAGGAGCGGTGCAGGTGTGCGATGCTCCGGAACGGGACTCTGCAAATCCAGCGCCTGGAGAAGGAGGACAGTGGGAACTACACAGTGACAGTTCACCAAGAGGGAAAGCTGAAGGCAGAAGAAAATATATCCTTCTTTGTTCAGGGTGAGTTTCTGCTTTTCCCATGCCATTCCTAGCTGAACAAGACTTGGTATTCTCTGCTCTCTCTTCCTACTCAGTGCCCTCCTTTCTGATCAGGAGTAAGAGGACTTCTGTAGGACATACCTTTTTCTTCCTGCCACTGACAGCAGTCTGCCTCTCTTCTTCCTTCTCTTGCTCTGACTGAGGGCCTCAAATCCCCGGCTTCTTTCTGGCTCCCCTGTTTGTCAGCCAGCAGGTTTCTAGCTGTGCCCAAGAAAGCAGCTGTGAACATGTTCACACTGACAGCAGGGTCTAACATAGAAAATAGCCAGCAGTCACCTCCCCTGAGATAAACCACAATAGGAGTTTAATTTGCAGTGGAAGAAGACTCCTGCACCCTATCCTAGCATAACACAAAAATTATGATTGTGCTGTTCAAAGCACAGTTAAGCACACTCCTGGGAGTTTTAGCTTCCAAGCACGAGGGCAGCCTCCATTCCTGTGCTGTATCTTGTCCTAAGAGATTGGAGCAGAAGCAGCCCAAAGGTTTTGGGGTGAGTAGGGGTGATGGGGATGGCTATTCTGCTCCTTAATAATTCCTGTGACCTCTCCAGACCTCCAAGCTGTAGGACAACATGGGGTTTTTTTCCTCAACAAGGGGATAGCTTTGTTCTGTCCTTCAGTCATCATACACACCTTTGCCAACATCTTGGGTTTGTGACACCAGAAATGATGCCTTATTCAGGCAGCAAGGACAGCTGGAATGGTTTCTGTGCAGAGTTTCTGTGCAATGGGAGGCCCTGTGTCTAATGGGCTGCTGAGAAGTGAGGGCTCTAATGTTTCCCACTGGGATGTTTCACTGAAGGAAAGGTTCCAGTTTGCAGAGGAGGAGTGGGCTTAATAAGGAAAGGGTGGCTGCAGGTGTCGTGCTGAGAACCTTGACTGCATGTGCCATGAACAGTCCTTATTTACTTTAGAATTTATGATCTCTAACTTAACTAGAAGTGATACTGGCATGTTTTTGTTTATCCAATCTTAAAGGTAGAAATAATAATTTCCCATTTGCTGTCCCTGCCAGTTGCAGGAAAACCCTGCGGGCTTTTCTGTCTCTTTCAGTGCCACCAATGATAGAGAAACTGGAACCAAAAGGAAGCAAGTTGTTTGCAGGGCATCAGAAGAGACAGAAATCAGTTTTGTCTGCCACAATCTCATTGAGAGCTGAAGTGTTTTGTACGCTCCATTCTGGGTTGATAGCCTTCCATGCTGTGCTGTCGTGCCTGCTGAGTGCTGTTGGTAGCACACAGAGCATCATAAGTAGCTTTTTGTAATTTTTCCTGCTTTAGGGAAAATCTCTCTTGATGGACACAGGTGGAACAGGAGCAACTTCACTTGCACCAAAGCACAGGGTCCAAAGGAGTGGGATGTGGCTCTGAGTCCCTTCCATCCACCTGAAGACTCAGCTTCCTCCCCTCACCTGCCTGGTGTCCAGCTCTGCTTTACTGGGCCATCTATGTAGGCTACTGCACTGCTTTTTCTTTATTATTGCCTTGTTACTTCTGTAGTAGAGGTCTAATTTGCTCTTCATTCTTCTGTGATCTCATTAGATGGTGATTTGGGGTTAATTCTCTGTTCTGTAATAATGGAGGCTTTCAAGAGGAGAAAATCTATCAGATGTGCCTGTCCCTTCCCTTCTCTTTCAGAACCCGTCCCTCAGCCAATCCTCATCTCTCAATGTGGGAATAAAAATGTATCTGTCAAGTGTGAAGCAAAACAGAAGGCTAAGGATGAAGCATTTCTAATAGAGCTGATTCAACCCAACGGCAAAAAAATCCAAAAGAATGCAACAATGCTGGAATGGCACGGGTGGAATTCTGGGACATTCAGATGTGTTGCTAAAAACCAAGTCAGTGGAAAAATGGCTGAAAAAGTCATCAAGTGCCCAGGTAAGAAATCTACTCACTGCTACCCTTAAAGCATCCCTGCTCTGGGTGGCAGAGCCAAGGGCAGTGGGATCTGAGAGGGGTTTTGCTCCTCCCCTTCTCCTGTGGGGAAATCCTTTGTGTTTTTCTCCTCTCTATAATCATGTCTATGAATGTGGTGGTTCCCTGCTACCCATGGGTGTGGATGAGTTCTCCATCAAGAGGAAAAACAAGCTGCTTGGACTCCTCAGCTTGGCCTAGAAATCAGGAGGAAAGTTATGGAGAATTTTGCACCAGAGTTGCACAAGTCAGATAAGCATGGCTCAAATGTACCATGGTTTTCCTATTCAGTTGAAGCCTCATCTTCCTAAACCACAGATGCAGCAAAAGGACTGAAAGGATTGCATTTCAAATGGGCAGAGTCATGCTGGAAATGATTCAGTAGGCAAGAGAAGTCATCCCAGACTTCATCCTCCCACACAGAACTTTTCAAAAGTTAAGGCACTAAGGACAGATCACACTGGCATGACACTGGGTGTGGTGTTCAGTTCAAAGTTCCAAATTCCAGTGCAGTGCTGGGGAAAAGTCCTTGAATTTATCAGGCTTGGGTTCATCCCACCCAACCAGGAGTTCATTCCCTTACTCTAGATTCCTGCTGGAGCTGGTGGAGAGCTTGCAGGGGGCTCATAAGAGCTGGCTCAGTATTTCTAATTTTTACCTACTTCTGAGATAGTGAATTTATGGAAAGTCCAAGTATAAAGGACAAGCCTATGGTGAGAAGGAAGGGAGAAACCTAAAGGCATAAAGGCTTTACTGAAGTTGACCCCAGGTCTGCTGAGGCTGACTGAAGGGTGAAGAGCTGAGGGACAGAATTGCCTCTGCTCTCCTGTGTAGCTGATGTCTCCTGAATAATCTTCCTGATTTCAAAAATAACCAAGCAATGTATTTTTTTGCTGCTGCCTGACCTGATGGACTGCACAGTCCCATTGGGAAGGGGCAAGCAGGATGTGGTATGGGCTTTGGAGCCAGGTATGAAAGTGTGCTGCTGGATGAAGTCTGTTTAAGGCAGGGCAAGCTATCCCAAATACCTTGTCTGGATGAGGAAGTGCTGCCTGCACTGCTGCTGTAGGCAGACACTGGCATTGTCTAGAGAATTTTGATTTCACTTCTTCTCACCCCGGAGAAATGCTCTTTTTTCACAGGGTGAATTGGGTTGGAGAATTTTTTTTCTTACATCATAAAGGTCATTGGTGTTTCTCTAGCAAAAGTACACACGGCATTTCTCAGAAACCAAAAGCCCCCTAAAACCATGGAGCATTACTCTTCCTACCCAAACTAAATTCCTCTCAAACTTTTCTGTGTAGTGGCAGGACTCTGCCAGCTCCATAGTGGATTAAAAATCCTCATCTTACAGCCAAACCTCCTTCTAACCCTGCTACCCTCTGTAAACAATTGGTTCTGCATTTGAGGCCAACCACTTTGAATTTTAACCTTTACAGGCAAGATACATTTCAGATGGGCTTCAGCTCAGCCAGCTTTTCATGGAAGTGGAATTATACATGAATCTGTCTGGGCTCCTCTTGCACTCATCTGGGAGAAATAGGCACAGAAAAAACAAAATACACTTAGATGTAACACTGGCAACTATAACAAGTGGCAATCTAAATACAGTGAGCTGGCATACATAAGTGCTCTGGTTTCAATTTTCTGCAGAACTTGAGTCCATCAGGGAGCAAACAAAAATAGAGAATTCTAAGTAGATGTTGTGCAAGTTATTGCTTTCCATCTAACATCCTCTTTCATCCCCCTCACCAGGCAAGATGGACTTTTATCTCATCTTAAGCATAGCAGGAGGTGCTGTCTCCTTTGTCATCTTTGTGATTTGTCTTATTTATTGTATCAGAAGGAAGAAAACAAAAAGGCGTGAAGTTTATGGTAAGTGTTTAAGGGGCTTTGTTTTGCTATCCAGACACCTAAAATATTAGAGCTTCCCACTGACAGCATCCCTGTGGTGAAAAGCATTCTCTCTGCCCTGACATGAGCAATAGCCTGGTTTTAGCATATGGTGAATCTGTGTAGATCAGCTGGCATTTCCAGTCTCACTTTCTGATATGTGCTCTTAGCTGAGTGTTATTTTACATTATGGCTGCTCTCTTCTGAGTGGTACAGATCACTGCCTCAGCTGTGCAGTGATGCCATATCCTCAGTTCTTGGGCCTGGATTCAGCAGGAATTAACAAAATGAGCCTGAGAAAATGAGAACTAATATTTTAGTGATTATTTTATAGTGACTAGCCTCTCTGAAACAGTTTGCTGTGTGCCTAAGGCCAACTCAGTGTTGCAAGAGGTAAATCCCTCAATCCCTGAATTAATATGAGCAATACTTCAGAAATGATGAGTCACTGATCAGTAGTCAGATGGTATGAATTTGCTTCTTCTCCGTGTGTGAAAATTAATGCTGGCAAAAGGGATCTCTGGCTCCTGGAAATCCCAGCATAGGCAATGATAAGGTGGAGTGCTGTGATGTTGCTTCCTGGGGTTGGGTCTCAGTAGCTTCCAAAGGTGACAGAGCAGCTCAGGCTGGGAGTGTCCATGTATGTCTACTGGGCTCCCTTGAAGGAGCTGGTTCAGAGCTGCCCCAGATGCTCCAGGTACCTCAATCTCAGCCAGACAGCCCAAAACTTTCATGCTGGCCTGGGGAGGTGCAGACAGAGGTGATTCTTGCTGAGGAACACCTGAGAAGCAGCAGCTTAGAAACCAATATTTGGCTTTTCCTTGCTTGGGCCAAAAACCTTTCCTTGGCTTTTTTGGCTTCTTGGTGCACGCCTGGCTGTGGGGCCTGACTGTGTGGTCCTGTCGTTGCAGAGGAGCAGCGAGCCATGTACACCCTGCCCATGGAGCGTGACAGGGGGACCCGGGAGCTGCCCCAGACGCCATCCAAGGCCACCCCAAAGCAGCTGAGGGTGCAGCAGCGCCCGCTGCCCCCGCAGCCCCAGGAGCAGCCGCTGCCCCCACGGCCCCAGCCGCGGCCCCGTGCACACCCACGGACCCCAAACCTCCCGAGAGAAAGGCCCTGAGCGCTCATCCTGGTCTCTCTGCTCCACCACTCACTGGGGAAAGAGTTTCCCCCAGCCAAGAGCCCCTCCTGCCCAGCCCTGTGTAACACTCAGCTACGAAAAGCGGCTTTCAGTGCAGAAAATGAGAGAGAGCGTCAAGTGGTGGCGAGGAGACTCAAGGTGATGGGCATTCATCCCTGTGGCCATTTTTCTATGGGTATCTTCATGTCAGGATATGGATATAGAGCACTGAGCCCTGTGTCTTTCTGTGGTTCACTTGTTTTTACTGCACCTTCTCTTCTTCATGCTTTTTTGGATGGTTTTTACCAAGAAGAAGCTAAAGCTCTACTGAGACACAATGGACCTATGGATCTTACAGGGGTTTATCTCCTGCTACACATTAGGACAGCTCTCTGGCTTCAGCATCAAACACATCATGTCCTGGACCAAACAAAAATTGTATACAATTAAATATTTTTGTGAAGTTGAAAGGATTTGTGTTGTATAGTGCAGAGAAGAAAACACTGAAAGGATGTGTGAGAGCCTCGAAGCACCTGTGTGGGATAAACCAAATGGGAAAGGAATAAACTTCTCCCTTTCTCCATTATTTAGAAAAGAAACTGAGCTACAATTGGAGTAAGGGAGAATTAGGTCAGTATTTAATTTTTTTTTTTAATGTAATACTGAGAGAGTCTTCTGGGAGTTTTTCAGCATTGGGGTTTCCAAGAGTGGATGAGACAACATCCTGTGAAGTGTCTTTGTCCTGACAAGGGCCAGGAGAATGTGCTGCGCAGCCTCTTCAGGGACAGTTTCAACTCAGTTTTCTGTGACTTTTAGGCAAATAAAACAAACCTTTGTTCTCAGCATAAATCTGTGTGGCTATCCAGACAAATTTTTTTGGCATTTAAGCGGTCTGGTCTCCTTTGGTTTGTGAAACAAAGCATTATGAACTGCCAGCCAGTAGGATTTTTGGTGTCTGAATTATCAGGGGGTTATATCTCAGAGGATCTCGGGGTTTACATCTGCTGAGGGTGAGGGACCACGTCTCTTGATTTTCCAGACGACACCTCAGGTATAAACTGGGGATGATAGAGAGCTGCTGAGAGATCTGCATCCCCAAGAGAGATGTAGGACTGCAATAAATGCACCTGCATCACTGTCCAGTGCTGGACAGTGCTTACTCCTCTGGGCTTTGGGGGTGTCCCCAAGAGCCTCTGCAGGACAGCTGAGGAGCTGAGAGCTGTTTTAGGGCAGTGTCTGGATGGGCACCCTGACCCATCTGGGGTAGAAGGTGAAGGAGAAGAGAGAGAGCTACAGCTCATGAGACATTCACCCAGCTAGCTGCTGTGTCAGACAGAACACCTCATGCCTCTTTCAGGCTGGTCTATCCCACATGTACCAGGGGAGATAAAACAGCTATGAAATATGACTATTTTTGTCTTCTGATACGAGGGCAAGGAGGCAACTTGTCAGGAAAAGCAAATCTCTGCCTCCTCCAGAGCTCAATCACTTCACTTGAACTCCAACAGCCCTGGGAGTGCCACTTGCTCTTGCCTAAGCTTTCTGCAGCCAGTTTTCAGGCTCTTGCTATTTAAAATTGCATTTGGTAAATGTTTCCATGGTTTATTTTGTAACATACCATATGCTATATCCCTGTACTGAAAGAATAAAGAGAAGACTGGGTGCAGAGGATCTGAGTTCACAGCTGTGCTGGTACTTCAGCATCTCACTCTGATACACAGGAGGCAACAAAAGCAGAAGCAGGGATGCAGGAGGTGTCACACCATCCCTGGGCCGTGCTGGGGTGCCAGGAGCTGGTGAGCTCAGGCTGGTGTGGGTGAACACAGCTGCTCTGCCTCTCCTGTGCTGCCAGAGCTTTACTGGGGCTGCTCTGTGGTTACAGGTGTGGGGGGTCCTTCCTGGGGGAGAGAGGGAGGGTTACTGGGTCCTGAGAAAGAAGATTTTTGCGCTGATTCACACCAAAACACAGCACTTGGCAGGCAGACAAGAAAATACTACTAGCACAGAGCATGCCTGTGCTATGGAAAGCTCACCAGGGCAGTACTTTTATTTTATTTGCTCCTTTTTTTGATAGTCACCGTTGTTTTTGTGATGTCTCATTTTACAAGTACTGTCCATTGCAGCACATCAGGAAAAAATGTGAGACATCACAAAAACAATGCTATCAATGCTCCATGACACATTTAGGAAAAAATGCTGACTTATAAAATAAACACCAAGCAGAGCTTTGTTTTTCTGAATGCATTCCACGGGGCATTCAAACCTCAGGCTTTTATGCTGTAGTGGATGTTTCAGTTCTGGAAAATGAGCTGACATTGGGAGCTAAGACATAACAGGATGTGCTTGGCTCTAGTGGCTCTTGCTGTAACATTTCTTGGTTCTTCTTTTGTAAATGCAGCTACCTCTGAGTCATGAGGGTTTTTTTCCTATTCTCCTTAATCAGGATGACATGAAATGAGATGATTGATGCGCTGGTCCTGTCCCTGTTTGGAGAGCTGCAATTTCTGTTGCCTGGCTATTAGCAGGGATCAGTTTTGCTTGGTGGTGTGCTCCAAGGTGCAGCCCTGTGATCAAAGCAGGTCTGTATTTGTGTTGTGGTCCTGTAGCACCCATCAGATGGGCAGACTGAACAGGCACCCAAAAGAGCAATGGTTGGTTCTGCAGAAGATACAAATCTTCTATCCCAGCATTAATCCTTGTGAAAACAGCAGCACTTGCTGCTCAAACTTGGCCTTTCTAGTAAAGTAGCCAGAACCTGCTTGTATCTCTGTCGGCTATTAGCCTGTCCAGAGGGAGGTTCTCAGGCTTCTGGGAGACACCTAGATAATTGAATTTCCAAACTAAAACTCTCAGCCTGTAAAATGTCAAGTAGGAAACCATAGTTAATACAAGACTTTCTTGAGATGTTTGCCAAAATGATGCTGTGGGGAAAATACACTGATTTTTGTCCTTATTCTGCAACAGCTACACAGGTGTTGATGTGGAGGTAAACTGCAGTCCATCAGCTCCCTCCCCATTCTGACAGACAGGTATTATCTCATTGTCCTGAAGCCTTGCAAAGGCTTAGGAGTGCTGGGTCTGTGTTTGAAACTGCAGAGCTCAGAGAGTGGGGCAAGATGTTCCAGCAGCATTCCTTGCAGGTGCCAGCCCTGCAGTGAGCAGCCTGGCAAGGCTGGCACCTCCTGGTAGCCAAACTGGCTGAGGATTGCCCTGAAGGACTCAGGCTTTGTTCAGGTGCTGCAGCTCATAAAGAGGGCTGGCCTCAGGCTTTTGGATAAGACCAGTTTGTAGCAGCCATCAAGCTGGTGAAATGCCATTGCTGGGCAATGCTTTCTCCCTAAAAGCAGCAGGGACACAGCTGAAGGAGCTTTCTCAAAGCCTGACATGGCTGCTGCTCCACTGGACCTTCTGGAAGGTGTGAAAGGGAGCTGTGAGCAGAAAAGAGCAGGGATGTGAGGAGCTACCTCATGTCATGATCAGTAAAGCATCTGCCAGCTGCTGACCAGGGTTTCCAAGCTGGGATTTAGGGGCAGAGGAGGAGGGCAGGGATCAGCTGAGCTGGCCCAGAGAATAAGCCAGGCTCAGTGCATGGAGCATACAGTAGAACAGGGCAGGTGAAGAGGATGGGTGGGCACAGAAAAGGCTGCTTGAGAAGATGAGCTGAATGACCAGGAATCAGGATTTGAGTCACATAACTTTGTCACACTCTGAGTCCTGGGGTGTGGCTTTTCTTTCTGTGCAGAGCTGCCATCTGAAGAGCAATGCACCCTTTGGGGAGGGCCATGAGCTGCCTGCCTTGCTGGGCCTCCTGCTTCCCCCCTCCTTTCTTCATCTGAGCACCAGCTGCCTTGTTCTCACCTCCTGTGACACTTCCCACCATCACTGTCTATCTTAGTTTTCCTTTCCTACAAAATGTCCACTCTGGATGGTTTATTCTTTCTCTTTGAATGACTCCACCTCTGTATGTGTCAGCCTAAGGGAGGAGAGGGGACTTCCAAGGTGTCCTCACACTTCAGAGCATGGTTCCTCATGATCATGCTTACCCTGAGAAGCCCCTCTCTGGGTTGCTTTGCTGTTGGCTGCCTTTGCCTTTGCCTTTGCTCTCAGGAGCAATTCCTGGCTCTGGAAGGAACCTCTTGGCTGTCTGCTGCCATGGAAAATGCACAGTCTGTGCCTACTCCCCTTGTTGGGCACATGGTGAACCCTGGGTATGGAGCCCATGGTGTTTGATCCTGCCCCCCTTCCTGCCACCAGCACTGACCGCAGTGAGGTGCCAGAGCCTCGCCTGCCTTCGGTTTGGGTGCTATTGTTCGACAGTTTCTGCCTCTGAAACACGGTTTTGAGATAACAGGAAGAGATAATGCCACAATGAGATGCTCATTGGTTGTGTTTCCCACACACGTTTTCTGCCTACATAAAAACAGCAGGCAAGTGTTTGGGGCTGCTGCCTGGCCCCCCACACAAATGCCTCCTTTCATTTCCAGCCCTTTAGTGTGGCAGGGGCAGGTGAGGGAGCACGGTGCAGAGGCAGAGATGTGCTTAGTGTGGTCCCCAAGCTGCATTTCTGTTTGCCACTCCCTGCCTCAACAGCAGTGAAATGGGGGCAGGCAGCAAGGTTGGTGCATTTGGACACAAATCTCCCTTGTGGAGCCACAGGATGAAATGTCTGGGACTGCTGCTCTTAGCAGCTGGAGTTAGGCAAGCCTCTCATCCTGTGTTAAAGCCAAAGTGAGCTTTCCCATGGATAATGGCAGTGAAATGAAGGCATACTTGTTGGACAACAAGTTCCTATGGAAGGGTGCCCTGGGCTCCCGCTTTTCTTTCCTAAAACCTGCATGCACATCACGTGCTTCCCTGGTGGGCTCTTTGCAAAGCCTGTGTCAGTCCCTTCCCCATTTGGCTGGCTGCTCCAGAGCCCCCTGGGCTTGTTGGCAGCTTTTCTAGAGGATCCTGCTGGGCAGTTCCTAGAAAGAAACTGTGCCAGGGCACTGGGGGCTTGCCCTGCTCTGCCTTGGCTCTGCTCTTACCCCTGACTCATCTCACAGTGACTGGTGTGTCCTGACTGTCCCTGTGTGTCCTGTCTGTCCCTTGTGCCTTGCCCTGCCCTGAGCAATGGCAAACCAGGGAGAGCAAGGGCAGTCTGTAGGCTTGGGATGCTTCTGTGATGCTCCTCTTCTTCTTCCTGCTGGGAATGGGATTTCTCCTCTTGTATGAGAAGGGAGTCCTTGTAGCTCTCTATTTGTGCTGGCACGGCTGTTTTCCTCCATCTCTGCTTTCCTGGAAGTTTTACAGCTGTTCAAGGCACCACCTGAGGGAGCTGTGTGTCCGGGAATGGCTGTGCAGAGGGAGCTGTGTCTCCAAAATTGGCTGTACAACAGCAGGCTGCACAAACAGCAGGGGTGACTGCAAGGTCCTGTGCTGCAGACACACTGATCATTGTGGTGACCAGTTCCAGCTGGCTTCAATGATTTCAGCAGCCAGGGCCACTGTAGTGCATGGCAGAATGAGGATGTGGCTCGTATTGCTGGTAGGAAGTGCCGACATCTCAAACCCGAAATTCAACCAGCAAAACCTCCAACATTCTTCTGCTGAGCTTACAGTTTCTACAGACTCTGTTTTTCTTTTAGTCATTTAAAAATGACAAAGCTTAAGACGAGACAAGCTTAGCCTAAAGCTATCCACTACAAAAGAGGAACCAAGTAACATGGAGATTTTTAAAAAGCACTGTCAAGAAGGAAACTTGTCTGCACAGCAAGTGACTTTAGGCCCTGTAGCAGAAATTAAATACCAGTGTTGAAGGAGTTGATCAGAATCCAAAGTTTTCCAAAGGAAGGTGTGTTTAATAAGGAAAAAGGGGTGGAAATAAAAGGTGTCCCCATCCTGTTTCTTTCAACCATCTTGTCTTGCCTAGAAATTGAGGTCACAGGTGGGCTGCCTTGTCTGATGCTGCAGAAAACAGAAAATATGCTCCTGACTGTTGCTGCCAAACTACAGGTCTAGACCTACCAGAAGGAAAGCAAAAGCTCTGTTTCTCCACAGTGTAAAAGGAAGATGCTACATCTTGTTGGAAGAAAGTTGGTGCAGGAAGCTGGGATGAAAGAAATGATGCAGGTGATACTTCTCTGTGGGACAGGTGAGGCTTAGCCCAGCTCTGCAGACTGCACTGTGAGCTGAGTCTTGGGATGGGCACGGCTCCTGGGCTGGACGCTTGTCCCATGTCCCACGTGGGACCCAGCTGCTCTGCTCCTTCTCCAGCTCCCAGTTTCATGTGAAGAGCCAGCAGTGGTGTCATGGGACAGTCTTGTCTTGGAAGCAGAAACTTGTCTGCAGATGGTGTGGTGGCACCCAGCCAGGAGCACATGGATCTCTGCCATGGGTCCCTTGGCAGTTTGGCAGGCTGAACACCTACCTGCTGCCACTGGAGGGTCAGCCTTTTGGTCAGAGCGGGCCAGGATGGATGCCTGCCTCAAATGTGCTGCTGAAGACATTTCCTGGGGAGAGTTGTATGCACAAAAGAAATGGGGATTTCATGCTATGCCCAGTTAACACCTGGAGCTGTGGGTTCTGGGGTACAGTCTCTTGCTTGGTTGGTGGGGAGTACACAAGGCTGGGCTCATGCTCAAGGGGCAGCTGGACCAGGGAGCTGCTCAGGGAGAAGAAGGGGAATTTGTGAGCTGGCCATACAATGAAGACAACAGTTTAGGGATGCAGCACTTGTTTGGTGGTGCACACCTCGAGGCAGGGAGGGCAGTTTACAGCACAGAACTATTTGGCAGCTCCACAGCAATGCCCTGTCCTGCAGGATTTGGCCCAAGTGCTCCATCCAGCTGGGCTCTCAGGTGTCCCCAGGGTCAGGAAGGGGAGGCTGCAGGGGCCCTGCCTGGTGCTGGTGTGAGTGTGGGGTGCACAAGAACATGTTGGTGCTGGCATCTAGTGGGACCACATGAGCAGAGCTCAGCCTCAGCTCTGTGCCCTTCCTCCCATGCCTTTTGCTCCTGCCTTGCACTAACTTACATCCTGATTATTAGGCCTGTATTTTGTGGCCATAAAGCTTTTCCTTGGACGAGGCAGTGTGAAAGCTGTTATTGTTAGAGGCTTCAGACACAGTTTATGTCAGGCTTGTTTATCACAGGCCAAGCTTAAAGGGAGCTCATCCAAACTCTTGAACTCTGATGGCCTTTACATACTTTCCCTTAGCAGAGTCCATTTTGTGCCTGTAGAAGAGATCAGGCCAATGCACAAACAATAATGGTTAACTTCCCAGCTAATTTAGATCTCATTTTGCACCCAAAGAGATACAAGTCATCAAGACTAGAGACTTCTCTTAAGCTTGACTTCTGTTATTTGTATTTGAGACAGAAATCACTGTTTTCTGCTTGTGATCTTCACTACAATTAGTTTCAGGTTTTGGTTCCTCTTGCAGCTGCTCAGATGTGTTCTAACCACTTACACAACACATGGCAAACCTCCCTGTCTGCTGCCTCGAAATTTCCCAGAGGGTGCATTGAAAAAACTTGTTTTCTGGAAGACAAAAATCAATGTCAGAGACTCAGCCTCTGGGATGTGTTCAAGGCTGGGTGGCAATGGAAGGGCAGAGGTGAGATTAGGGCCATGCAGCTCATTTTAGGTCTTTCCTGGCCTCTAATAGCTTTGTGTTGTATGTGCCTCCTCCTTCCTCATAAAGCAGAAGGAATCCTGGAACATCTGACACTGCTAATTCTGGTGGAGGAACTGGACCAGGGACCTCATCTGGGCAAGGGGCAACAAGGAAGTGAAAGCGCTCTTCCCAAATGAGCAGCACTGTCATGTTTTTGTTTTCAAAGATGCAGGGATTTCTTAACCTTATTTTAAATAGAACTGTAGAATAACCCACGTGCTATTCTTTTCTACCCTTCCTTCTTACCCTGCTTTTTTGGGAAGCACATTAATCTGAATGTTACATCTGTGTGAATGCAGTGTTCATTTTCTGAAGGATTCCTAACTTTATTTATCTTACTCTGTTCTGCTGTGTAAATTACTCCTTGGTTAATTATTCCAGCTCATCATGTGAGCTGTGGAGGCTGCAGAAACTCAGCAGTGAAAGCTGATGGTGAGTAGAGGAAGGTCTTGATGGGATTCTGTTTCCACACGTGGGGATGGTGTGGAGGTCATGCAAAAGACCAAAAAAAATAAAAAAAAGCCAAACATCTTTGGAATCATAGAATCATTTAGCCTGGGGAAGACCTCTAAGGCCATTGAGTCCAACCATTAATCCAGCACTGCCAAATCTACCACTAAATAATGTCTGCAAGTGCCACACCTACACATCTTTAAAATATCTCCAGGGATGATATTTTCATCCTGTTCCAGTGCCTGACCACCCTTTGGGAACATCCAATCTAAACCTCCCCTGGCACAACTTGAGGCCCTTTTCTGTCCCTTGTTACCTGGGTACCTGACCCCCACCTGCCTCCATCCATCCTCCTTTCAGGTGGTTGTAGAGTGAGAAGCCCCGAGGAAAAACCCCTGCAAGGCCAGGAGAGGGCACCTGGACACAACTCTTCTGTGCATGGCTCTGCTGCTGGGCTCTTCCCTTTCCCTTCTCTTTTTACTCTCGCCTCCCCCTCGCCCAACCTTTTTTTTTTTTTTTTTTTGCACAAGCCCTGTGAGCAGTTTTCATCTTCCTGGGAGCTCTCAGCTTTGTGCCATCAAAGAAGAGCACAAAGCATTGCTCGGAGTGCCAAAAGCTGTGCCTTTCCCACCTGCATCCCCTCTCTCCTGCCCCAAATTCTCTCCACACACACACACACACCCATGATCACCTCCAAGTATATTGTGTTTTACACATGCAAGTGTGTCACCATGCAGCAATTCAGGGGCTAAAACCTGACCTTTTTTGCCCCCCTTGAAAAGCTCTCCCCCAAAACATGCAGACTTCAGTAAAAGAGCACCTGTGTTCAAATCACAGTGGGGTTTAGAGGAAGCCCCACCTCACTGAGCAGGAATATCAGGCTGGAAGAGGGCCAGGCTGGGATGTCTTTTTGAGCTGCCACTATACTCTGGCTCTTGGAACACTCGTTGGAACAGGCTGCCCAGGGAAGGGGTTGAATCATCACCCCTGGAGGTGTTTAAAAGACCTGCAGATTTGGAGCTTAAGGGAGCTGATTTAGTGGTGGGCTTGGCAGTGCAGAGCTAATGGCTGGACTCGATGATCTCAGAGGTCTTTCCCAACCTAGATAATTCTGTGGCTCTTTGTGTTAGTACTGACTGAATGTTGCTCCCTGAAACCCCAGATTTTCTGAAGTCTGAAAACACTGAGCCATCAAATCAAAGGTGTCAGGCTGGAGAAATGTTCAGAGCCCTGTTGCACTGTGGGGTGGCTGGGAGCAACACCAATTTCAGCCAGGCTATAAGGCTCCTGGCCATTTGTTTGGAGTGGATTTTGACACATGCAGCCACATTGCAACATCCTCACCTTGCTTCCCTTCTGGGCCCGTGAGCATCCCATGGTCTTTCCTTCTTTCACATGTGCAGAGATGGACTCTCATCAACCCCAAACCTGCGTTTTTTTCTCCTCACTTCTCATGAGTGCTTGCAGATTCAGGCATGAAATCTCTACCAACAAATGCTTTTCACACCCTCTGCTTTGTGGCTTTGCTATGTATTTACGCCCTAATTGCGTCACTTCCCTGCAACTCCCTTCCTCAGGTGAGCACCCACTCTCTTAGCAATGCATGACACAATAAACATTTCATTCCCTATAGCTGTGCCCAGATTGTGCACATATAACTCACATCTTCACTTATTCATCTCCATCTTCACAAAGGCACTGCCTGCTCTGTACTAAATTCATATTACAGGCTGTGTGGATACAGGCACCTTTTCCATACAGCTTCAAGTTTAAAAAAATATTCATTTTCTTAGCACAGGCACACACACATGTACTTTCCTCTCTCTGGAAAAGACAAGCCTTTGTTGTTAGGCTGTCTTTGCTCCTCTGGTCTTTCTTTCCCCCCTTGTTTCTGGCTCTGTTTTCCCTAATGCCTGTCTCTCCTGCTTGTTCGGGCTGTCAGCTAAAGCTGCGAGGTGCTGCAGATGTGCTGCTTGAAATCATGCTTGTCCAAGGCATTTTCCTGGGGTGACGTGTGGCTTGTTCAAATGGGCTCTGTGTGTGCTCTCTCAGTGAATCCTCCTGCCCTGTTTTAGGAGTACAAATGCAGCATTTTGACAGAAACACTTTCCTCTTGTGAGATGCTCTGTGCTGTGCTCGGGTGGGAGCTCCCCTTGGGGAAGTGCAATATCCATCCATGTTACAAGAACTAAAACCTGCTTTTGCAGTCCCTTGCTGTTGCCAGGATGGACTGGGTGGCTGCAGCCAGCCTGCCTAAGCACCCCTGTGTCCTGACTGAGGTGTTGGAGGGGTGGGAGGTGTTGCTCATAGGCAGGAGCCGAGGGAGAAGCAGAAAACTGGGGTGCAATAAATGACAGTGGTGATGGCGAGTGATGTGGGTGCTTGAGTGGCCAGAAGGGGTTCAGGGTGGCTTGCTGGCATCAATAGAGGCTTGTGGCTTTTAGGAGGGCACAGCTTGAGGTAGAGGGTCCCTGTTGATGGGATGGAGCAGGCAGCCAGGCTGTGCTGTGCTGTGGTACCAGGGAAGGGGAGGTCATGGGGGTATCATGAGTGCTCAGCACTGCACACCAGCCATTCCTGGGGAGGATTCTTGCACCTCGCTGCTGCCTGGTTTGTGCAGGGCTCTCAAGGACCAGCCTTTCTGGGGGTTTTGCAAGTGATGGAGTGCGCCTACCCAGAGCTGCCAGTCTCTGCAGAGGGGCAGGGCCTGAGCCCTGATCAAAGGGCATCAGCTCCAGCCAGAGTTCAGCTGCTTCCCCAGCTGTGTTCTGCATTTAAATAACAGCTTCCTACTGCTCAGAGTGAATTGCCTCTGACTGAGAGACCAGAGCTGTGAGGAGGTATGTGGATGACACTGAGAAGTGCTGGCTTTATGGGATTTAACTTGTGCAAAACCAGCTTACGGCTTTGCATTCCTGAACAGTAGTGGTGACCTGTCCCAGTGCTAAGCAATGTGCAGCAAAAACAGCTGTGCCAAGTGTCTCCAGCCCTCTTCCCTGCCTGCACTGACCCCAAATGCATCCACGTGTTGTGAGAGGCTCCAGTGAAGCAGATGAACAGATATTTACTCACCTGAAAGGGATGTGGTGCCATGTGGTGAGGTGTGGGAGGGAGTCCTGAGTCTGAGGATGTCTCTGAGTGCTCTGGGGAAGGCTCAGCCAGGCTCTCTGGTGCCCCTAAGGGTGGTAGCATCGTGTGCTAAGCAACATTTTTGCCATGAGAGATACTGGGGGTGAATCTGTAAAGTCCATTCAAAGGTACTGGCCTGTCTCTGCGGTGCTGTGTGAGCAGCACCCTTGATACTCAACCCAGTTTTGTCCCCTACTGGGTGTCTCACTGGGGTTAGGGTCCTAAATTGCTCATGTGCTCTTCATCTTTTTTTAATATTTATTCTTTTTTGTTCAGAACAAACATGAGGCGAGGAGCAATGTCCAGCAATGTCGAGCAGATCTCTCGTGGTCTCCTCAGGACAGCTTCCTCACAGAAGTGACACCAGTGCTCCTTCCAGTTCTACCTCTCCTTTCACGTCCCAACCTTATGGTGAGTCACAACAGTTATATTTATGTCTAACAGAGCCAGGTTTTGCATAAGCTGCTTTATTTTTTAGTGAGCTCTCTCCCCTGGTGGTGCTACCAAAATGGGGAGCATCTTCAGCTGGCTTTGCTGTGCCTCTCCTTTCTTGTGTACAGTAAAACAATGGCTCTGGCTCCCCACCCCCAGCAGCATGCTGACCTGGAGACCTCTGGGCATAAACAAAGTGCAGTGTTAGTGGAAAAATTGGTGCAGCCCCCAGAAGATCCTGAGGAAACATGTGAGCCTGGATGGAGCCAGCTGTTCTGCGTGGGAGGGCAGGGCTAGCCCAGATGATGCAGAGCAGAAAGGCAAGCCAGAGCTGGAGCACATCATTTGTCTTGTGGCTGAGAAGATGAGTGGCTTGGGCTGGATGCGGGTCAGTGGTGCTCGGCTGTGTTTTGTGGAGTGACCTTCGAGGCAAGCTGAAAGAGCTGTGGATGTCAGGTCTTGGCAAAAGGATGTTGGAAACCACAGCCCCAGGAGGCTCATAGGGCAGCAGGATGCTGTTTTGACCATTAGCTGAGTCTTCACACAAGTTTCCTTCGCCTCCAGTTTTATGTTCAGCAGGAAAGGTACAAACCCAGTACATGGGCAGTTGTAATTGTTGTCTGGTATACTATTCCTCCCTTTGCTTCTGGACTGGCATTGAGTGACAGAAAAGCATTCAGGCTACCCAAGGAGAGAAAATCTCTCCTGTACAACCCCTTGCATCCTGAGGAGGTGATTCACATTTGAAAGGTTGTTTCTAACATCATCTTTCCTCCAGAATCTCAGCTGGATGTGACTGTGGATACTGTGAAACACATGTGTTAAGCAAGGTGATTTGTTGGTGCTAATGGGAGGCCACAGCTTTTTGGCCTCCTTAGGAAATCCAGTTAGGCTCTGCATGTGTGTTTTGGGGGTAATCTGGCTCACACACTGAAAGCCCTCCCTCATTCCACTGCCATGGCTCTGAGGCTTAAAGCAGAGGGTGAGGCAGCATCCTCTTTGTGAAGAGAGTTGAAATGGTTCAGCTTCCCTTCAGAAGTTTCTGGGTGACCAGCCATGTTAACACAGCTGCAGCTGTGTCTCCACAGGGATGTTGTTTTTACAAGCTGAAACCAAGAACAATTCCCTCAAAGATGCACCAAGGATAAAAGTGATTATGTGGTAAAGACCAGTGTTGTTGCTTCAGTAGTGCTTTGGCTCAGACCTCTTCCCTCAAAATTGGAGGGCAGTAGGATCAAAGCTTAATTTAGGTTGAAAGGGACCCCCTGGAGGTGATCTATCCCCAATGAACCCCAAATGCAATGGGTAGACTGTAAGGCATCACCGTGTTTCTAAGCAGAGAAACTTTGAAAATACATCTTGGCTTATTGGGGTTCAGTGGGACTTTTGTGGTGATGCAAGAGAGGCCAGAGGTTTGCTTGGTTGAGGATCACATCTAGACTCTTGTAGGTTGCTTCACGTGGTTGTGCCTTGCTGCTGCTGCTCCCTTCTCCTGATGGTGTCCTGGCACCTCTCCTCCCGCCCTTTTGCAGCCAGGGGAGGAAAGGAGAGTGCTTAGAAACTTGCCTGTTTGCAAAGCAAACGCTCCAGCTAGCTGGAAGCAGCAGTGTCCCGTCTGACCCTTGGTGCATCTCTCTGGTTAATGCATCCGGCATTTCTGCTCTCTGGATCCCAAAACACACATGCTTGGAGCACAAAGCCTTCCCCAGACCTCCCAGGTTTCCATGAGCTAACAAACTGTGCTTCCTTGCTACTGGTTGGTGTGGATGTATGAAAGGAACAAATGTTGGATGTTATTTAGCACTTCAGCCAGGCTGTGCTGCAGCCAGGAAGTGCCATGGTCTGTAATGGAGAACATATGGGATCTCACGCACTCCAGCCTCGTTTGCCTGCCTGTAAAATGCAAAGAATCATTCAGTACCTCACAAAGAAGAGCAGTGGGCCTCACTTAATAAATTAATTTGTGTAATGTTCACAGACTTTCATCCAGGAGGGGTGGCAGGAGATTGTTGTGTTTTCAGTGGCAGGAGCGTTGCCAGTCTGTCTCCTGCCCTTGCTCCTAGTGGGAAGGAGATGCTGGGTGGCCTGTTTGGATGCAGGCATTGGAGCACAGTGGCCTCTGAGAACACAGGGACCTCTGAAGGCCCTGCTGTACCAGATGGGGACAGCACAGCAGGGTGACCAGTCTGACACCACTTGGGGCAAGCTCAGTCCCACCCAGGGGGTTGTTGGATGGTTTCTCTTGGCCCTGCCATGCCTGTAGCCATCTGTGTCTATCTCCCAATGAGGAAAACTGGATCCCTCCCATGCCATCATCCCTGCACATGTGTGCTCTACATCTCACTCCAAGAGATATGAGTAGCATGGAAAAAAATCATCTAGGAAGATAGGAATATTTCCCCAGATAGTAACATAAGTAAAAGCCAATAATCTATTTGTTTATTTTTTTCCTCTTCCTCCTCATTTTTTTTTACGTGAGAGTTTTTATTTTGCCTCACTTATCATTATCTTAGAGCTGGTTTAAAAAAAATTATTTTCCTTTTTCATACTGACCTTTCTGAGGCAGATGAAAGGACAGCCTTTAGAGAAGAAAGCTGGTTAAGCCAGAAACCCCTTCTGCCTTCTCTTCTTCCTCTTCATCCAGGGCACTGTATCTTCATTCCCTCCATCCTTCATCCCTGGTGCTGATTTCTAGAGAAGGAGAAAAGCTGGAATTATGAGCACTCCACACAGAAATTTCCATAAAACCCCAGCTGCTGCTACCTGGCCAGGGAAAAAAAGTCTGGGAGAGCTTCTGGGGCCAAGAGAGCAAAAAAGAGTCCCTGGCATTCCCTGAGAGGCAAGGATGGGGTTGGTACTGTGGCTGAACTCATCCTGCAATCCTGTGCTGGAGCTGGTGAAAATCTGTCAGAGTTGAGATGCGCTGAGCAAACCAGATCACCAGTAAATGAAGTGGCATTTTGCCAGAGAGATTTTTGCTCAGCAGAAACCGTGTGGCTGCATCTGATATGGACTCTGTAAATGGCCATTAGACTGTTGCGGATGAGAGTGATATAATTGAATTCAAGCAAAAGGTTTAGGAGGCAGTAGACTTCTTTTTGCATAGTTTCCCAGAATTACTTTTTTTTTTTTCCCCCCTTCAGTTGGTAGCTGTAAATGTCAATAGGATGCAGTTAATACCTGGAGACAAAAATAAGAACTAAGGGAGGGCAAATGAGAAGGAAAACTAGAGATGTCCATCTTCACTAGAGCTGGGCGTATGTAGCAATAAACGTTCACAAAATGTGCTTGTGAATAAAACATGCAGCCTGTCTTCCTTAGCAATTGTGACCCATTTTATTCCCAAACACTCTGCTGAAAAAAGAATTTTCTGCCCGCAAAGATGTTCACGAAAGCCAGCTATCTTTTGGAGTAATGTGAATAAATATAACTGAGTGCTCAGGCTGGTGTTTATTCTCAAAGCCATGCTGAGGAGCCCTATCAGTTGCATAATAGGCTCGTGGAACAATCCAGTGTGATTGCAAATAACTCACAGTGAGGAGGGGATGCCACTACCTAGAAGCGATGTAGGATGGCTTACATGACCAATGGCACAACATAAGTGCTGAGTGAGGAGTAGATGTTCTCAGCAGCAGGGTCTCAGCTCAGCCATATGTTAAAATGCCTTCACACAATGGCTTGTCACAGGCACTGGAGGAGTGAGCCTGTCTGTGAGCAGTGCGGGGACAGAGAGCGGCGCTGCGTTTGTCGGAGGATTTATCCGCAACCTGATCAGCTTTAATCACATGTGACAGCAGTGTGAGGTCTGAAGTTGTGGTCAATCAGTTTGAATTAATCCCTCCATCAGTGTCACTGAACCGAAGATCAGGGCAGGTTGGTGTTGTTTCCTCACTTAGCCCGTTGCCAGCAGGAATGGCTCTCCCTGCCTGCAGGTGATCCCATCTTTCCTGTGCTGGCCTGCATTTCTCTTTGTGAGCCTTCCCTGGCCATGATATCGGGATGGAGATGGAAGTAAGCTATTGGTTCACATAGAGTCTGTTCACCCCTGGCTATTGCAGTGTCCTGTCCAGTGGGTTTTTCCTTTTTTTCCATGTGTTGCATTTCCATACACCCAAAATGCCTGGGCTTTCCCAGCATCTCTCCGATGGCTATTACACATTAAACTATAATTGCACCGTCAGGGAGTTTTCCTTTCTGATGGTCTGCCAATGCGTTCCTTTGCAAAAAATTGTATCTATTGAGGTTAGCAGCTCGGGCAGGAAACAATCCAGACAAATGCAGGCTGCCCCATCTTCGGGCCAATTAATCTGAACCAGATATCCAGTGAGAGAGTGACGGCAGAAATGCTGAATGAGAACTGTGGGGAGCACAGGGCAATTTAGCCGGGCTGTAAACTTGCAATTGAGGTGCTGGCAGCAGCACTCAGTGATTATGGGCTCTGGAGAGGGCACAGGAAGACTTTGCTGCAGTGGGCAAGGGAGGATGGGGTTTACGGGCAGCAACCACAAAGCTGCTGTCCTTGAGGCATGCCAGGGCCAGCTCCGTATTGACAAACTGCTGAGCATTTCTGGAGGGAAGGCCAGCAAAGTGCTGGGCTGGAACAGCATTCCAGTGGGAATAACCTGTTGGCAAAGTGCAGGAGAGGAGCCTGCATTGCTCAGATCCAGGGAGAAGTTTGCTGTGCTGCACAGCACTGGCCAAAGGTGGTCGGTGATGCAGAGAGCACCTGAGAAATTAATGGAATATTAAGAACACCTCTTTTAAGGCAGAAACACTCCTAGGAAGATGGGTGGCTGCCTGGATGGGGCAGATTGCAGCAGAGCCCATGGATAGGGAAGTTGTGAGAAATTCATTATTCTGCTCTGGAAACTCAGCAGTATGTGGTGACTGGCAATTCCTGGCAACCCCATGGCAGGACAATAAATTAGGAAACCATGGTCTGACTCAAAACATGGCTAAGCAAAGAGGCAAAGCCATGTATTTCATTTTCTTTATTCCATCTATGAGAATTTAAGACCTTCTGGCCTAGAAAGAAATGAAAAATTGTTCTGAATGTTTCATTTTGACAATACTGAAATGAAATCTCTTGCCTGCCTGAAGAGTTGCTTGATCAACCTCCCTTTTATTTAAAAAAAAAATATTTTTTTAAATATCAACACCTATCCAGGCTGTGATGAGCCCATGAAAATTTTGGTACCATCAGATCTGAATATGTGTCAGAAAAAGCATTGCCAGTTGTATTTAAGTGCAAAATCAGGTGCTCAAGGAGATGTCATGGGATGGGGTTGTGAATTTCTCCAAGGAGCACCATGAAGTCTGTGAGCAGGCTCATAATAATGAATGTTGACCAAATGGGGGATAATATGCATAGGAAAAGTTTGATAGAGAGGTCTAAGAGAAGGAGATTACCCTGAAATAATAATTACCTTTGAACTAGAGGCTGATTGGGGGGAAGAAAAGAGTTTATTAATTCTCTCTCTCCCTCTATCCTCCTCTCCCATTTGATTTGTAGTTATAATACAAATAACACAATATCTATAAACCCTCTCTCAGTAGTGCCGTTCCTGACCCTATGTGAGAAAAAAATCCTCAGAGTAACAGAAAACCTTAGGCAAAAACGTTTAGGAACGGAGAGCATGTGATATTTTGTATAGATTTTAGTCCTGCTAGATGAGTTATATGAAAATGAATTGGATGCAGCAGAGAGGTCAGCAAGAGCTGTCGTTAAAAGCTACTCTCTTTCAAGATATATATAAAACCCCTGGATTCCCCATATGAAATACACAGCTGAAATGATAGGAGCTGCTATCCAAACTGCAAGCAGTGGGTCAGTAGAGGTGTGACCAGAGGAGAGAGTAACTGAGTGCAAGCATAGGAGAGCAGGGGAGGGAACATTTCTATCATTTTGTGCAGAAAAGCCACAAAAGTACCACAGAAACAGATAAAGGAGGATGTAAGCAAACATCAAAGAAGGGCTTGTAGCGCTGCTTTTAGAGAGTTTTAGGGGAAGCAATCCTAAAAGAGTGACTGGGAAATCTCTCCTTTGTTTCCCTTTAGCACTGCTTGCATCCACAGCTGTGCCGAGGAAAGGGAAGTGCCCTGCTGCAGGACAGGCAGGCTGTGAGGACACAGCACACTGAGGGGCACCCAGGGCACTCCTTTTCTCTCTAATCCCCTGTTCCCCAGTTGCTCAAAATGTTTGTCTTTCAAGCAATGGTCACTATTCCAGCCTGGCTGCAGGAAGGAGGATTTCTCTGGAAATGTGGTTTGACTAATTAAGAAGAGTACGTAATGATGTTCTTAGCAGATTTTTGGCCAAAACCCCAGAGACTGAAAGGGTGAAATTAGGCAGGGAAGTAACCTCTGCAATGAAGAGCTCTCTTAGCTTATGTCTGCAAAGTTGATTTTTTTTCTTGAGCACATTTTGATTGCTTTAAAGTCATGTAATGTGTGTGTACAGTACTTTTTCCTGTGGCTAAGCTCTCAAAGTGAGTATCTAACAAGGCTTTGCAGTCTGCATGAGTGGCTGATTTCCCTGTACAGTGACAAGTCTGGTTAAATGTATCATGGGCTGAGCAAAATGCAGACAGAGCCCCAGCCTGACCCCCTTGCCAAGGTTGGAGAGGGGCAGAAGACCCTGCTCTGCAGCTCCTTGGGAGGGCTTCCAGGGATGGGGCAATCACAACTTCTCCGGGTGACCTGTTCCAGTGCTTCACCACCCTGACAGTAAAGAATTTCTTTCTAACATCTAATCTAAACCTGCCTTTTTTCAGTTTGAAGCCATTCCCCCTTGTCCTGTCACTACATGCTCTTGTACAAAGTTCCTCTCCATCTTTCTTGTGGATTCCTTTCAGGTAGGAAGGATGTGAGGTGGACAAGAAATACAAAAGCCAAAGCTCTGGGAGGTGGTGAAATATAAGGGATATTCTGCTCCTTGGGCAAACAGACATGATGTCCACCAGCTACTGCTGGTATGCAGTGCTTCAGCAGACTAAAATTCCTACTTTCCTCATGTTTTTCTATAAAATCAATAATAACAAAATTAAAGCGAGCCTCCCCTTCCACACAAACTAGAGATGAAATGTTGGATTCCAGCTCCCCACAGGCAGCAGCTTTGTGCAGGTGGCCACAGCCAGCCCCTGGGCAAGGGGGGAGGAGGGTCTCAATGCCCACAAAGAAATTTCTGGGTGTGACAAGTGAGGACTGCCTGCTCTTGGGCTGTATGCAGAGGTGTGTGGGGAGGGATGGTGGGTGCCCTCAGGAGCCAGGGCAGGCTGCTTCACACTTTTTCAATAGGTCAGCAGAGAAATCCCTGATAGAGCCAGTCTTTTTGGAACTCTTGACCTCTTCCCTTCCACAGCCCATAGGAAGGGTTCAGCATCCTCGGAGGGCTGAGTAGCACCTCAGGACCTGAGGGAGGTCAGTCTGGGGACCTCTGTCACTGCTGCAGGAGAGCAGAAAAGGGAGCAGGAGCTGGCAGTGCTGTCTGTCATCCCGTGGGATGGGAAACTCAGCCTGAACCAAAGGGGCCATTTAGCATTGTGAATTATTGAGCGCTTTGCAATGTGGAGGAGCTGAGTGAGTCAGCTGAGGTCGGGCAACCTGTGCTCCATTTTTAGAAACACGGGCTGACCAGGGACAAAATCACCCCTCCAGCCCACCAAAGCTGGTCTGTGTGGGCTGGGGCACCTTGCAGCCAGGTGGGGATGATGTGGGGGTGGGTGGGAGGTGGTGCTGGGGGTCTCACTGGTGGCAAAGGGGGAAGGGATGCACTCTCCCTCTGGGGATGGAGAGAGCAGGCTGGGCAGTGAGCTGTGAGCACACTGCTGGTGCTTAATATTTATTAATGGCTTGGAAAAGTGGGGGAAGCAGTGAAGCAGCAAGTTTTGCAGATGGCATGAAATAATTTAGGATACAGAAAACTGTGCAGGCACCCAGTGGGACTTACTCAAAGGAAGGGGCAGGTGACCCTTGCTGTTGGCACACAAGGCTGCCTCGATGGCACTGCTGCCTGGCTGGGTTCTTCATCAGCCACAGGGTGACAACAGGGGGAGGCTGGGTGTCACCACACACAGCTCACTGGGAACATCTGCTCAGTCTGCAGCAGCTGTCTCAGAAGAGAACAAAATGGCTGGCTATATAAAGAACAGCATTAAAAAAAAAAAAAAAGCCATGCTGAAAATATCACCTTTCTGCTGTCTAAGCAGAGCAGGTGAATTATGGACTGGAGACATCCTCTTGTTGCTTGAGTAACAGATGAAGAATGTGGAGCAAAATCGAGTAGAGAAAGTGATGGATGCAGAGAGGCTGAAAATAGTGACTGTCTTGTTCTCACCTGTAGCAGGAGGATTGAGTACTTGAAAAAACAAAGACAAATCAGTTTATCCCCCTAAAAGAGCCACAATCAAAGAGACATCCATGGACACTGATGGCTAATGTGAGCAAAAGGATGGATTCTTTTCAGCTGTGCATCATCAGCCTGGGGGATGAGAGTGCAAGATACACCAAGAGTCCAGCATGATTCAGGGTAGGGCTGTACACATAGGTGAATCAGGCATTCACATTTACTGTTGGGTTAGGAATTGATGTAGCAGGTTGGCTGGGCTGTAGCTCCAGAGGGCTGTCCTTGCGGCTCCCTGTAGCTCTTCCCTGAGGCATGGCAGTGGTCACAGTGCAAAGGTGATGCTGAGCTAGCGGGGAAGGTCCCCTCAGCAGAGTGAAACCATCAGCCAGCACGTGGGACCCATCTGATTTCTTCACAAAACAGGGCTGAGGTGCTGGGCTGTGCCACCCACAGCAGTGGGGGAAAGAGGCATAGGAGACTGGGGTTTACATTGAAATGTCTTTCCTCTCCACCTACTCATTGGCATCCAGGACTGAGGTCTGGTCTTTCACCTGCACCAGGGGTGCACAATCTGTTTGCAGAATCCCTTTGCCCCACGGTTTTGCTGCTTAGTGCAGTTGTCTGCAAGATATCACAGTGCACAAAAATGGTGCCTTGGCAACTAATGGGGTAAAAATGCAAGTCTCAGAGGCACACGTATTTATATTTCTGAAAAGGAGCTGCTTCTCACCTCGAATTTTAAAGCAGTGGGACTATAAACAAAATTTGGTCCCTTGCACAGGTCTAGAGCAAGGCAGGGGGGACTCATCTCTCATCATGGACAGTTGTGACATCGCTTGGTAAAATTCTTCTAGGATGGTTAGTTAAATAACTCAAGCAGGAGAAGCTTTTGCCTCTGATACAGTTAGGAAATGTGACCTAGTTAAGCCCAGACGTTTTTGAGCACGGCGAAATGGAAGCGACCTGCGCTCGCTGAAAATCGACACCAGGAATAGCGATCTGCTGCTCTCCCAGCCAGTGGAGCTCTGAGCCTGCTCTGTGTTTTTGGGTGCAAGAGGCAGGACCCTGCCACAGCCACCCTGTCCCATCCCTCTTCTCTCCACCCCTGTCCCACCAGGCACCCCTGCAGCCCCAGCCGTTCCCCCTCCGCGCCTCGTTCTCCTCCATGAAATCCAATTAAAGGGTGAAATGAATTTTGGAGTCACTGCTACAGGCTGTGCATGTCTGTGCATGGAGGAGGGGGTGGAAAAGGCCTGGCTGCTGGTGCTGGAGCAGCAGAGAACTGGCTCTGGTCTTGTTTCCAGCCCAGCCCCAGTGAAAAGCTGCTGCCGCAGCTGCAAGGGAGCTATAAACGTACCATGCAATAATGTTATCGCTTTGATGGATGCTGGAGAGGGTTTGAATGCCTTTTTTTTTTTTTTTTTTTTTTTTTTTTTTTTTTTACAGTGTGGCCTTGTACCTTGCAGCTTCCCTTGCTGTAATGTGCTGGTTTTTTTTGTAACTCAAATCCTGCCCCCTCCTCTCCTTTTAATTGGTATAATACCTTCATTTTCTGTCCCTTTCCTGAAGGAAAAAAGAAATGCTCTACTGTTTGGGGGAAGAAAAGCCTTTGTCCTATCCTCTTCCTGCACTCAGAGCAAGTTTAAGTCTCTCCAACACAGATTAGCACAGAGGTGTCCAGAAAGGAGCAGTGCCGGCTGTCCAAGTGCCTGGAGCTCTTTTCTTGGAGAGGAGCTGGCCTTGTGAGGACTGCAGGCTCCTTAGGAGGGAAAACAAACTTCTTGGTGTGAAAGTCATTGGTTTTGGCATTTTCTTTCTCAGTTTCCCTTTTGACAGTGCTACGCTTGGGGCAGCCCACTTAAATGCACTGCTGATGTCTTGGACCCTCCAAGGGGCTGACATGAGAGCTTAGGAGAGCACCACAGTGATGTGACCTCAATTTGCTGTCTTAGGAGGGTTCTGCAAATGGCTGGACTGGCTGATGCAATGCGTCCTTTCCCAGAAGGATCCCCTCCATCCTCCCTCACTTCTCAGCAGCTTTCCTCCATCCCTCCCTCCCCTGTGCACCCTCAGGCTGTGGAGCTCGCTCCTGCCAGTTCGGACAGAGGCCAAAAGCACAGAGGGGATTGCAAAGCAATCAGGTTCAGAGGAGAAAACTCCCTGAAGGCTATGAATGTTGCAGGCACAGCCTTTGGCTCAGGGATTTGCTATGCTGTGGAGCGCTGGAGGCTGGGAGGGTCCTCTGGGGAAAGTCACACTCTATGCCTGTCCTGGCCTTTCTGCACTTTTTCCTTGGACTTCTGCTCCTGGCCACTGCTGCACAGTGTACCAAGCTGGATGCCCAGCAGTCTGGTGAAGGGTGGTCCTCATTACATCCTGCATTTCTGTAGTTCTCTGGTTTTGTTTGTTCTCCTTATTCCATCTCTCTGGCTGTTTCCCTGATAGGAAGATGTCTTCTCTTTCCCACTTGGCTCTGTTCTCATCTTAGACAATTTGTCTCAATGCTCAGGCCTTGCTTGGCTTCAGCTGTGGGTGATTCATTCCCTGTGCCTTGCCTCAGTCCCACCTCTTGGCTGTGTCTTGGACATCTGCTGAGCAATGCATCATTCAAACACAGCCTGCTGCTGACACAGCTCTGTGCCCCCACACAGCCCCCTGACAGCAGAAACTTGCCTTCCCTGGAGAGATGAGGGCTCTCCAAGGGCACACTGGGCTCTCCAGGGGATAGTATCAACAACAAGGCATTACTACAGTCCTTCTTTCCTATCCCCAGCCTAAAGAGAGCTTTGTCTCCCAAGCAGCCTGGAGTTGCAAGTGCAGGAGAGGGATGGAGCGCAGCACAAGCTCCTGCTGTGCTCACCAGGCTGTCCTGGGCACTCAGTTAAAGGATTTTTGAGCTCATTGGGTGTAAAAAGCCATGTGCAGCCAGACACCTGCTGTCCCATGGCTCCCTCCCTGCTCCTGCACCCATGTCTGGAACGTGCCTTGCTCAGCACACTCTGCCAGCACAACTTCTGTGATGCATTCCCTCCTCATGGGAGGAAGAGAGCTGTTTTGCACAACCCAAACCCTGTGGAAGTTTGTTTCACAAACTGGGTTCCCCAGAGACCCCAGTTCCTCAGGGGCACACAGGGCTCACTGTAGAGGGATGCATTTGTGCCCAAAAAGATGGAGTAAAACTATGATTTCTTTTAGCCTTGCTTCCAAGTTTGCTTCCATGGAGGGTTCAGGAGTAAAATGTTGCTGGTTATCAAGCTATAAAATCTAACAAAAGTAGAAGGTTGAATTTCAGGCCAGTATCGTTAGCCTGGACAAAATTTGATGAATGTGTTTTTGTTCCTTCCTCTTCTAGAATGAATTCAGACCAAGTCAGTGCTTCCTTCTTGGTGAGGGATTGCTGAGGTTCTGACTGCCTGGAAAGTTTGACTGGTGTGGGTGTGTGGCCAGTTTTTGAAGACAGCATTTGTTGAGGGTTTACTCAGTGCTTGGAATATAAAACTGAACAAAGCATATACATTCAGTTGCTGTGCTAAGAGTAAAGCTTTATGTGTGCGCTGTTCAAACACACAGGAGGGACTTTGCTGCTGCAAACCCAAACTGAGTGGCTGAATTAAATACCAAGATCTGCACTTAAGAAACTCCTGACTGTGCTGAGACAAAACCCAGGTGCATTTCCAAGTGAAAACTTCCACAGCTACCTAATGTCAACAATAATAATTCCTGTTATGGGTGCCTTTCACCTTGAAGCCTCCACAAGCTCTTTGTAGGTCTGTGTGTACATTTGATCGTTTGCCCAGCCATGAAGGGGAGGCTCTGGTGTGGGATGCAGCAGCTGTACTCTGTTATCTACAGTGCCCTTGGGCTCCTTCTCATTTCTGAGCACACAACAGCAGTGTTTAGCTCTCTAATTTTCTCCTCCAACCTCCTTGCCCTGCATTTCCCCTCCACATCCCTCCTTGCATCCCTTGCTCTCACTCTTGCCCTTCTGTGCTGTGTTTCCTGTTCCTGGACAGGCTTCCCTCCTCTCATCTGTCAGTGCACTATCACTGTGCCTTGGCACTCCTCTGCAGAGCTGTCCTCCTAAAGCACTCCCCCTCCTTTCCTTTCCTCCAGACTCCTCTGCACTTAAACTGCTGAATTTTGGTTGAATTTGCCTGCCGTGCCTCTTTTAACTTGCAGGCAGCCTGGGACAGCAGAGATGTTTTATCCACGGTGACAAATTGCTGTGTAAAGTTACAGTGCTACATGGAGAGAACAACCACCCTAATGGTGCTGCAGTCTGAGAGACATAATATGCTAAAGAAAACAAAGGTCAGTGGTGTTTTATTATGTCTGAAAGCAAAGAGATGTATGTAAAAGGTGTCTTTATCTAACGATTTGTATCTAAAGCTTTTTTCTGAGATCATCTGCCCAGAGTCTCCTGTCAGAGGCAGAGGAAGGACAAACTTCCTTGTCCCTTGGAGTGGGCAGAGCTTACTGACTGTGACAGCCACCTAACAAACCTCCTCCAGGCTGAGGCTGAGGTTCCCACCTGCCAATTCTACCCATGGCTCCATTTCAGCAAACTGCCCTGAGCTGCTGCTCATCACCTCCCAGACACTTGCACATGGTGGTTTTCCACCCTTCTCCAAGCCCAAGCTTCAACTCTATCTCTTCAACACCGAGAAGAGTCACAAAAAGACACCAAGAGAGGAATTCATGATGTGCTCATGCAGCACCTTGCCCTGCAGGAGCGAGTCTTTGTGTGCAATGCCTCACTTGTGCATTAAAACATCTGGATAATGTGTGATCTCTCTCCACCCCTGGAAGAGCAGAGCTGATCTCAGTGCAAAGGGCAGCCTGGAGCCTTTGGCCCATTTCTCCACAGACATGCTGGATGGTCTGACTCATGTCAGACAATCCCAGGCTTGGGATTGTCCTCACCAATTTCTTCAACAAAATAGGGCAGAAAGTACCCAGGGGGATAGTACCAAGCCTTGGCTGTGAGTTCTTCTAGTCAGCAAAATAAGGAAAACTACTTTTTTTTTGGTTGTTATTTTCAAAGGTACTTTCAAAGGTAGCTGAATACCATCAGTGTGAAACCTTAGGTTGTTGAACAAGACAGGCACATGAGGACAGTGGAAAATAGGAACCCCAAAAGGGACCTTTTGGACCATATTGTCCAATCCCCTGCTGTTTGGGGTAGCTGTGGTAAAGAACTGCTTTGCTTCTGCATTAAAACAAGTTGGGATTTTTGTCCCCCTAAGATCTCCTGGAAGCCAATCCCAGAGATGCACTTCTTGGACAGTCAGGTCCTTCTTCTAATTTCCAGCTCAAATGTATTCCTGGCAAATTTATAGGCACTTGTTCTTGTGCCAGCACTGCCCTTTCACTCAAATAGCTCTTCTCTCTTCCTGGTACTTCCCCCCAGGGTATTTGTAAGCAACAAATATATCTTTTCCCAGCCTGCGTTTTGCTAGATTCAAGAAACCAAGCTCATTTAGTCTCTTCTTGTGGAAGAAAGCTCTCTCCTCCCAGGTCATGATGAGAGAAAGGAACAAAAAAAAAAAAAAGGCAATTTTAAATTAATTCATCTTTTACATGGACATACAATATTCTGTACTTCTGTGATGGCATTAAAATCGTGCTATTTCTGTTAGAAATCCCTCATCTGACATGTCTTGGGCTCACATTTGTCTTTCTCACATCTGCATGCTACTGCCAGCTTACAGACATTTGATCAGCTTGTGCGCTCAGGTCTTTCTCCTCCTCTGTCACTTCCAACTGATGAGCTCCCAGCTGGTAGCAGAAATTCTCATTATTACTCCCTCAGGGCACGACCTTGCATTTTATACTATTAAATCTGATGCCATCTCTATTGCTTCTGTCCCTTTTTCGTAGGAAAACTGCTCTGATTAGTCACCATATAATGCCTTAGAGACCTAAAGACATATTCACTATATTTTTATTTTTAGAAACTGTTTGCTATTTCAGAATTTTCATTCAATGAATGATGCTGATGTCTCTCTGTATTACCACTTCTCTCTAACAGAAACTCCAGGCTGATGTGCAGAAGGGCAGGAAAAAATTGCCTTTCAGATGAAATATATGGCAAGAAGAGCTATATTTCCAAACTATTTCAAGGAAATAATTTTGTAAGTTATTTGTCACTCTGCTGCACAAAATGATCAGACACACTGTCCAATCAACAGCAAACCAGAAACTAACAGGAATGAAAATGTTCTGTTTTATCTAACTATTTTTCCAGTGATCCAGATTTACTGTGAGTAAATTTACTGCATCTTGCTGCTGGGATGCAGCTCTCATCTACAGAGCTGTCACAGTGATGGCTCCCAGCACTTTAGGTTTAACCATTAAAACTATTTTTATGATGTTGAAAATATTTCGGAAACAACTGCTGTCATTGCTTAATTTTTGTGCCCTAATTACTGTGGCGGTGGGCAGCTTATGAAGATCTGTGATGGTGATGAGAATTCATTTACTCTAACCTCTCATTTTCAATTACAAATAAAGCTGTGTGGAGATCATTTTTATCCAGAGAAAGTCTGGTGTAATTCAAACCACCCCCCACATCCCTAGGATGCTGCAGCCACTCTGAAGCATCTGACACTGCTGCTGTTTTATGGAAAAATGCATTTCAGAAAACAACTAGGGAGAGGTGCCCACAGAGGTACTGCAGAATTTTATTTCCCACATCCAGGTCATCTGGTGGATGTTTGTGAGGTGTTTCATAGCTCTTTACTGGCGTTGGAAATGTTTGAGCAGCACCCAAAGCAATGGCCTGAGGGGACCTCTGCAAAGTCCATCTCTGCAGGTGAGTATTGAGATTGATTGCTTGCAAACTAGAGAAGTGGTGTGTGTAGGGAGCTGTAGTCCCGACAGGGTCTTAAAATCAAAAGCATTTTCAATTTTTTCTTGCTTACACAAATGGAGCACATTTCAGAGGCACATGACGGAGGTCTTCACGTGGCCAAAATTAATTTCTCTTGAAAGAACCAAGTTTTCTTTCCACACTGTGTTCTGCTGGTGCTCTGGGGATGCCTCCTGTGTTGGGGTGCTGTGGGGAAGAAGTGTCTGGGGGGGACTCTCACTGTGTGCCCATGACACAGGCTTTGGTGGCATCTGCATGACCTGCCCAAAGCATCAGGACCTCTGTGCACCCTTTCAAGCTGTGTATCATGGGTTTGTGCCAGCAAAGATTGTGTTTCTTGCCTCATCCAGACATGCTAATGAGGCACTCTGACAGAGTTTACCTTTGGAGATGCAAAAGAAAATAGCAGAGCGAGATGGAAGGCAAAGCATCGTTTTGGAAGCACGAGAACTTCTGAAACATTAATCTGGTGAATAACTCCCTGCCAACAGAATTTCACTAAACCACTGATCTGAATCATGTCACAGATGGCATCTTCCAAAGTGTTAGCAAAACACAGGGCTCAACCTTCAGTGCCCATTGCTATTTCTGAGCAGGCACAACAACACGCCTGCAAATGACAGAGCTTTTAATAACCACAAGTCAGGGAAAAAAAATTAATCAGCCTTGTTTGGGATGTGAATAGCTGCCTTGCAGAAGGAGAATTGCCCATTTTGCACAGTGCAGCAGTGAAGATGGGCTCACAGGATACAGGGTCTGATAGACTGCGAGATCCGCTGCGATGCGTTTTTATCGGCGCAAAATCTCAGCTGGCATTTCCGACTGGAAGGTGCTGGGCTTGATAAAGTCCTGGCACAAATGAAAGAGGAGGAGGGGATTGCATGTCAGCCAGCAGCTTCCATTTATGGCATTTCATGGCTGCAAGAAGAATTTTAGACATTGTTTTAAATACTAAAACTAGCATGACCTGATGGCAGGATGGATGAATAGTGGTGCTCATGGGCACGTAATCTCTGGTGCCAGAAGCTACATCTGTGTTATGTCAGCCAATGACCTCTTTGGCACCTGAATTTAGGTGTCCATCCTGGCTGTGTATCACCTTCTCAGTCAGAAGAGATTAATGCTCTGCATCTCCCTACACCTGATTTCCATGCAGGAGGACATACAAGCTCCAGGTCAGGTTCATGGGTGGGAGCTCATTTGGGTGGCCAGGACCTTGAGGAGAGCCACAGCATATATGCAAGGCATGCAGCACTTCTGCCAGGCACCTGGCAGCCTGACCTCAGCTGGAGTTTCACAGGAAGAAGAGCTGAGATGTCCCCACCCTGCTTTCCAAAGACACTGGTACATGTCTCTGGGGCTTTGCCCTGTCGTCTCCTGAGCTACCACTGAGAAATCTTTACAAAAGGTGGTCAGCTTCTGTTAGACATCTTTCTAACCACCATTACCCATCCCAAGGAAAAAGATATTAAAAGCTCAGTGCTAAAGATGACAAAAGCCAGCCCTCCACAAGCAGGCAGTGGAGGAGAGCCAGAAGAACGGTGGTCTTGTGCAATCTGATTTTGGGCCCCATGAGTGTCCAACTCGCCTGCTCCTTTAGCCCCTCTAGCCCTGCCTCTCTCAGTGCACAGCTGTGGAGGGGCTGGACAGCAAAGCATGAGGACCAAAGAAGCTGCTGCCAATTGACCTGTACTCCTTTCTTTGGAGAAGATGGAAAGTGTGTAACAGTTGATGTGGAAGCTGAAAGAAGATGCTGTCTCACTGAGAAGACACCAAAGTTCTGTCCCAGAGAGGTGGACTTTCTCCCTGCCTGCGGTGCCATGTACCTGTGGGATATCATGGACATCACTGCCTCTGTGTGCTTCCAGTGCCCATCCTGAAATCAAAGTGGCAGAAATCAGTGAGTCCTGCTCTGGACCTCCATGCACTGTGCCAGTGTGCTGGTCCCTGGGTGGGCAGACCTTGGGCAGCTCAAAGAGGGTGTCAGAAACAGCTGCTTTTCCTCATCAGTGAGTTGGTGATAATAAATGCAGGAGTTGCTATAAGCACTTCAGTGTTATAATGGTATTATAGAAGAACCTAAGAGGAAATTAATAGGACCAGAGTAACCAGATTGGAATAGCATGTCTTACAAAAGGCTGAGGAATCCATCAGCCCCAGGCAAGACCTCTCACAGAAGATGTCAGCCCAGCCAGCTCAAGTCAGGCAGTGTTAGAAGAAGCTGAATATAATGCCAAACTGCATAACAGACACTGCTGCCACCTATCACAGTAATGAGATTTCATAAAGAAAAGCCCTTCTCAGTGGCTTCCAGAAGGATTTCCTTCAGCAGACTGCTGGGCACCTGGGCTGATTAAACACAGATACAAGTTTGAACAACTGGAACAGCCTCTCACGTTTTGTTACACCCAGGCAGTTCAAGATGCAGCAAACACATCCAGTCCGTTTTTAGCTCAGCTCTGAATGTACGCACCCTGTGAGATAACTAAACACTGCTCCCTGCAATGAGCACAGGACTCATTTCATGGGGATGGACACCCTGCTCAGCCCCTGGGGTGGGAATTGCATCCTGAAACCTCTGCCAGGAGACATCAATATGCACATTGTCTGCCACCCCATCCTGCAGGCTGATGGAGGAAAGCAGGACACTGACACTTGCTCTTGGTTAGAAGACAGGAGCTGCCATGGGGTTTCCTCTGTGCTGAAGAAGTACTGGAAGCAGGATTTGGCCATGAATGTCTCCACAATTGGCTCTGCATTGCAGTACAGCTGTGATGCTTCCTGGCTGCCCAGAGCCTCAAGCACAGCCCTGTCCCTCCCAGCAATGCGTTGGTGAGTTCTTATACCTTTTCACTGGTTTGAAAATCAGCTGCTGCCAGTCTCAGTTAAGGCACTGCCAGCTGGAGTTGAGTCTGAGCTTGTGATTTTGATTTGCTATTGCCTGGTGACTTGTGGAAGGAAGTAAGTCACCAGGAAAAGAGCTGGAGTGAAACCATGCAGACACTGGGCTTGCAGGCAAGGAGCTCTTCAGACCTCACTTCTGCCCACAAAAAGATTTTGTTTGGCTCTCAGAGTGATCTGGGTCCCAGTTCCCTCCCTCAGACCCCCACTGCCACCCTGACAAATCATGTCAATCTCAGCAAAACTGGCTTCTAGCACCAAGCTTTTTGTAATGTCCTACTTTACAGGGCTCAAGCAACAGTGAGACAATCTAGAGCAAAGAAAGGGACAGTGCAATTAAGTGAAGGGATGCCAGAGGCAGGGAAGGTTTAAACTCCTCTCCTTGTGAATCTTTGTAAAGCTGTAACTGAGGCAAAGCTCTGATTCCTCGAATTACCCAACACCTGCAAGCCACTGGCAGGCTCACAGCACAGGCAAAATAAACCCCTTTTACTGCTGTTATCATCACCAGTCCTGCCAAGCAAGCAGTGATGGAAGAAAAGCACTATCTAAGGAATGGTGCCCACCATGCATTCATACGCAATATGGGTTTAATTGCACTCAAAGGTGGACATATAAAGGCCAAGTGAATGTGGTTTGAAGTCAACAAGAAGATTTCTGTTGACTTGAGTGGGCATTGGCTGAGGTCTGTAAGCTGCAGGAGAAATCTGAATCACTGTGAACCCATACAGGACTCTGTTAAGGAATGGTTTTGCCTCCTTGAGAAGCCACTGGTGTCAGAGCCAGCAGAACTGGCTGCCAAATAGAACCATGGATTTAGAAAAACCCCTATGCTGTGGTGTTCCCATTAATAATTTCTGATCTGCAGAGGAGTTGCATGCTGGTCCATAACTCTCACCTCTTACCCACTCCATCCTGTCCCATTTGTAGGGCATCACCCTTCTAGAACTACTATTTTCCTAGTTGTAAATGGGACCAGGTCATCTGGGGCATCAGCTCAGAATCTGGCCTCTTTTAGACTTTTTTTCCCCTCCTTCATCTAGAAGAAATGGCAATCCACACTAATTTTTAAGACTGGAAAAACTATCAGATCAGATTTAATTAGCCTCTTTCCACCCCTTGCACATGCCTGAAATAAAGCTTCTGTTATTGGAGTTTAGCTGACGATGCTTTTGTGCAAGGAAGGAAAGGTTCCAGTTAGTTTTTCTGTAACTGAAGCCATATGGAAATGAAACTTGTTGAATCAATAATGAAACATGTCTGTGTCACAGAGCAGTTTTGATTCCAAGACATACAATGGACTGTTTGCAAAGTCTAATTGCTGGTTAAAACTACTTTTTTTTTTTTTCAGTGGACAAATGATTTAGTGACTCAGCTACTTAGGAGGATATGGTCTAGTTGATTGCGTGAGAAAATTAAAAAAAATTCCTAACCAGCCTGAGGGTCTCTGTTGACTCATTTTCATAATACGTTTAAGTACTGTGGCAAATGCTTGCTAGCCATTTAGGCAAGTAGCTTAAGACTCACCAAGAAACACAAAGCAGAAATTATTTCAATGTCCTGATTTCCAATCCATCCTTCCCAACACATGCACAGTAGCTGCACTGAGAAGCAGGTAAGTTGCTAATGCAGATTAAGTTGTCCTTTGAGAAGCCACTGCAATTAATCCACCTGGTAACCCCCGAACAAAGAAATGCTTCCGTGACATATCAATGTTTCCAGATTTGGAAAGGATTTGACAAATGCCAAACTGAACTTGCACAGCAAATGAACTGTGGTGGGGAAAAGAGTGTGCAGCCTCCAGAGGAGGTAATGGAGTATTTAAGAGGGTAAATAACCTACTTGCTCAACTGTAGCATTAATTTTTTGTTATCTAGATGCTTGGCAGTAAAGAAAGGTGTTGGAGGATGTCAGAGGTGCTTCAGAAAAGCCTGCAGGTGACTGGAAATATCTTCACTTTCTCTTAGCATGCAAATGCCATGCCCACAGCCCCCTGAATTCCAACTATATTACAATATGAGATATTCCTCCTCGTTTCGGTTCTTGGCCTCAATGTCACGCAGTTCTGTAATGTTAATGCAAATTAGCATTTTGTGGAACTCAAAAAGCTTTGGTGATTCTTTTCAAAATGCTGAGCTTTTCTGAATGTCCTTTCTTGGCAGTGCTGGGCTGAGTCTGCCCTGACAACATCACATTTCATAATCTCTTGCTTCCTACCAGCCCTGGGTATAAGGCAAACACAAGAACCCCGTGCTCTTCAAGCAGGAGGAATGTTGCAGGGTGGTGGACTCAGGGCTGGCAGCTCAGGTTTCCTTCTCAGGGACTGTGGGAGCAGATGCCTGGAGCTGGTTTTCTTTCTTTCCTCTCTGATTCAGTGTTGGGTAATTAAGGACTGAAAGGTTGCCTTAAGTGCAGCCTTGGGAATTGTATTTTTCTGCAGACGGTGTTCCCTGTCATCAGTTATTGTATTGTAATAGGGCCAAAAAATCCAATGCAGATATGATCCACTCTTGGAAAGGTTTACATCAGAACACAATAACCATGGAGGCATATAAAATACCTGGGATTATGGTGCACTGTGGCACTGTAAATGGAAGTAACTTGAGCCAGAGTGAGCTGCAAAGAGGCACTGGTGGCAAATGTTCAAATCCCACCCCGGGCCTCCAGCACAGAATTTGAGTCCTGTAGCAAGGGAATCAAAACACCACAGGGGACAAAATCATTGCTAACCAAAATAGCTGACATCATCCGTGGTTGTAGGGGAACCTGCCTGTTGGTAGGGGTGTATATTTACATAGACATATAAAAATATGTATGTATATGTGTAAAATTCCTGGTGTGGATTTTCCATAGCAATTTATCACTTCGGCAAAAAATAAAAACCTCAACAAAACCCAAACAAATGAAGTGAAAAAACAAAAGAGAGCAATGTCTCATAATAAACTCTTTCTGTTGTGGCAGCAGCTGCAGCTTCTCCTCTCAGATTTCTTTTCTGTTATTACCCAGAAAGAATCAGCAGCTGCTTAGGAAATATTCCAGAAAGATTCATTGAGAAGTTCCTGGCTGTTTTTCACATACTAATCTGACAGAAGTAACATCTTCAAGGAAGGGACTAACTCTCCTGGTCATTGTCTGCTCCTCATAAATTAGTGGGTTCTGATAATATGGGTATCTAAAAGGAAATAACAGCAGGAAAAATAAAGAAATAGCATGTCCTGGTGATGGGAGACAAATGGTTTTTTTATGTCACAGAGGGTGTGTGGGAATTGCTTAGGTTTATTTTAATGGTCGTGTTTGCATCTCTTAAAAAACTTTTGCACAAGCAAACTGCTTCCCAAATGGGTGTACCCAGGGGCAACACCCATAAGAGGGACCATTTGGAAGAGACATAACACACGCTCCTCTGAAAGTACGAGACCTTCAGGACATATTAACTCGAGTTACTTCAGTGCTGTTGTGCTCTGTGCTTTAGGGCTGGAGCGTGCAACCACCAGGGTCTGCATGGGGAAGCTGCTGGGGTGGAGCTCAGGGGCACAGCCCAGATCTGAGCAGGCACTCCCAGGGCTGAACTTCCCTTTTTTCTTGTGTGGCTTCTTTTAGTCAGGATGCCTCCTTGACAAGAACGTTCCTCCCCACAACGTGAATGTCTCAGGAGAGGCAGAGCTGGTGCCTGACCACATTCAGGGATCTCATGCTCATTGAACAGGTAGAGATGGGTGATTGTGTCAAGGATCAGCATTCCCTCAAGATCTGGCTGGAAGCTGTCACTCTGAGCCTGTTCCCTCCATTGCCCTGGATACAGGACAAATCACATTCCCATTCCCAGGTCTCTGGTGCACGAGGGCACAATACAAATATCATCTTTTGAATGATGTTTGCCCATCATTCAACATCAAAGTGTCTTTGCCCTTCCCCGTCCTTCTGTGTCACAGGCAGCTCTGCCTCTGAGCTCACTCCTGGCAAAAATCCAAACCTCCTGTCGGCATCCAGAACTGGAGACGTGGATCTTTCCAGAGCTTTATGGAGCCTCCAAAGAGCATGGATCTTGCTTCATGCAAAACTCAATGAAAAAGTTGCTGCTCCTTCTTTTTCTCTCATTAGCAACTAGGGGGAAAAAAACCCTGCAAACCCCAAAAAGTAGCATGTGATTCTTTCCACAGAAGAACTAAGTAAAAGCAGTTTGGATCTGTGATGTCCAGCACTGCAAAACACTGTCCACTAAAGTATACAAGCTCTTGGGAATGTGGGAGAGATAATTTCAGGTTAATAGAGCTTTTACTGCTGGCTGCCTGGCCGATTATTTCTATGAAAAAATCCTGACATTTTTCTTTTATTGAAGTGAGTTCATGATCATCTATATAAAAGAAAGCTGTATTCTGAGAACACATATGCATTTGCATATGGATGGTGTTCTCTTGAAAATTATTTGAATAAAAATAAAAGAAGAATGAAAACAGGAGTTTTCACTCAAGGGAAAAGTTAATGAACTCACTTCTCTTTCTTTCACTCACTGATTAAATATTATGTTACCATTTTATCTTTGTGCATGAAGAGTAAAGCCCTATTCTGTATTTTGCCAGCTTCATTCGTGAAGCTTTGTATTATTTTTACTGCAATAAAAAACTAAAAATTACTCTCTCCACATGAGAAGCAGAATGGAGAAGAGCAGTAATTCCCCACAGCATGGAGGAAGGAGAAAGACCAGACATCCTCTTTTGTTTGTTTGAATAGGCATGAGATGTGCTCCAACATGTGCTGGCAGGAGCAGTCAGAGAAGACCAGCTACAGAAGCTCATCAAGAAATGCAAAAGGCATGACCTGCTATCTAAGGTATCAGTGATTCCTTCCTTTCTGAAGAGGTTTTTTTTTTTCTTTAATGCTCATTATTTCTGAGAGCCTGTGGGCTCGGAAGCAGATTGTACCGATGTTTTAAAGTTGACTACTTGATCATTCTAATTAGGATCCTGTGGATTTTCAGTGTTGCTAGCTAAGTGAATTTCAGTGCATTTTCAGTTAGACCAGCTGAGTACCACTGGACGTCTTATTGTGCAGGGGCCAGGTAGCTCAGCTGAGCCAGTGTTACTCAAAGGGGGCACCGCCTTCTCTTAGCATCACAACCTTCAGATAAACAAGCCCACATTCCTGTGCCAGAGTATGATTCCAGAATTGTCTTGGCATTTTATTAGCACTTCAGAAGACTTGCCATGGATTTGCCAGTGTCTGGATAGATGAAATTTGCTAGGAGTTTCTTTCAGAGAGGGGAGAGCACCTGAAAACCTGCGCTGTGTCAAAGCAACTTTGTGAGGTGTGCCCATCACCTGCTAAATGTGGCTGATTTTCAGATGTTCTGGAGAATAAACAGTGTTGATTTCGATCTAGAAAGGGATGCTTTATGGAGGCTCAGTGCCTGAATGCCTCGCAGTCCTGTTTGATTGGTGTTGAGATGTAAGCAGAGGTAATGGGAAATCTCAGAAGTGATATTCACATGCAAACCTCGTAATACAGAGTGTTCTCAGGGCAGGGTGGGGGAATGTAAATTCCAAGTACATGCAAATGAAAAACAAACAAACCTGAGAATGGGGAAAGGAGATTTAAAATTTAGAAGTGGACTCCTCTGTCCAAGGATTTAATCTGTGCTGCTGCTACCGGCCCATTGCTCTAGGTAGCAATAGCAAGGCTTCTAGCTGCCAGTCAACCATTTTCTTTTTGATAATTATTCACATTGCTGTAGAAACGGAAATTATCTCTATTTTCTCACTTCCCAATTGAAAAGTGTAATTGCAGCTGCTCCCTCCTCCTTGTTTGGAAGTTTTACATGCAGAGAGTCATCAGCCAGGCTTGCCTTAAATCAAATCTTCCCATGCAGCCTGGGTTATAATCTAGTGAGCACAGCAGCTGCCTAGTCACAGCAAGGAGAAAAGCAGCACATTTCTCTAGCCATTGGCTAGGAAATTCTTGCTAAAAGAAAGGGGCTATGCCTTGTCTGATGCCTTTATGAAAATGTAAAGGAGTCAGCTTCCTGAGGGCTTTCACAGATATTGCTAATCATTTTAAATTGAAACAGGACTTCCAAAACCAGCATGTAAATCCCCGTAACACACCTTCAATTTCTGTCTCCAAGGCTACCCAGCTGTCCTGATCCTCCATGACAAGCTCTGGAAATGCAGTGATCCTTCCTTTTGCACTAGTCCTTCCCTGCTCCTCAATCCCCCCTGCTCTGAAGTCATCTTGTGTGAAACACCACTCCACAGCATGGTGGTGGGTGAGGAGCTGGCCTGAAAGCCCAGGGGAAGTCAGAGTGGCAGGGAATATACAGGCTCCCGTCCCCTCTACCCACAGAGAAATGCTGTTTCCCTCTGAGATTCAAGAAAATCGCCAAACCCCCTGTGCAGACTTGCCCAGCTTTGCTCACTCATCTGTGCAAGTGCTGGAGTGGAGGTCTCCTTAAAACAATGCTAATGGGATTTATTCATGCTGTTTTTATCAACCCTTCTTATTCTGCTATAAGACATGCAATTCATGAGTAGCAGCCACCACTCCCCAGTCACAGAAGCGTGTTTTGAGGGACACAGTATGTGTAGCCTTCCTGAATATTTTCCAGTGACTTTATATGCACACACTGCACTCCCACAGAGAACCAAAATTTGCCCTCTTCTGAAGTCCCCTGGGTCTGAATTAGTGAGACTTTCAAATATCGTGATTGGAATCTGAATGTGTTTCCTCTCTTGCAGTCCCTGCGGTCACAGAGTAGGCAAGGGGACTTTGTGCTGTGGTTTACCTCGTGACTTTTTGGGGTTTTTTGTGGGGTCTCCTGAAGAACCACATGATCAGCAGACACATTCCCTGTTCTGTTAATACAGAAGCACCTTCCAACAGTGCCCATCTTCCAGGATGCAAGAGTTGCCAAGGCACAGGTGTATGGAGCATCCTAGCAAGGAACTGGAGCCCTCAGCTGAAGGTCTGGGGTGAGACACAGCTTCTCTGAGCTACTTCTCTGACCATTATCCAAGACTCACAGAAGATGTGCTGGATGAGCTGATGAGCTTTTTGTACTGCAGATCTCCTCAAAACGCTGCAGGGTCAACAGCACAGTGCCAAACTAGAATCAATGAGGCCTTACACAGACACTCAAGAATAACAAGTCAACCAGTGGATTTGCAGGCAGACTGTAACAGCTTGTTATCTGATGTCCCCTGGGCACAAACTCTGAGACATCTGCAGTTTTTGACCTTTTTTTGGTCTCTGCTGGCTCAATAGCTAGTTAGCTGGTCATTCAATGTGAAAACAAAACAGAGGAAAGGAGAGCAAATTGCAATAGGCAGGAGATGCTGGACTATTAAGATACCAAAAGGACTGGAAATATATTAGTGCAGAGGCTGCTTTGCTCTCCTTTATTATTTGTGCATTAAGCCCTCTGAGTTGGTTTCTGAAACTGTTAAAAGCAGGGTTTTCAATATGCCACTTGTCACTGAACTTTTATGTTGGTTTTATTTTGCATGTATTTTGCATCTGTATTCTCTCTGCTTGGCATTGCAAGTTAGAAATTAACCTGAAAAACACAAATTGAGACTTCACTGACTTCCTCGGATTTTTTTTTGGTCTGAGAACACAAAGCTCTCTTCACAGCACCTCCTCTAGTCCTACCAAGGGGAGGGAAGATCCCCAGAAGACTGACTTCTGGATCATCCTTTGTACTGAGATCTCAGTTCCTTGGAATGCAGTGACTGCATTAGCTTATATGTATGGGGGGTGTGGATCCTCCTTCCTGTTTCTAGGCTCTTGTTAATAAAGAGTGTGTCCACATTCTCAGACAGGGCCCTAATCACCAGCCTTAGCCTAATCTCTTAATTAATTCCTGTTAATGTAAATGGACTCGAAAAGATTCTTTTAGCCATAGTGTTCAAGAAATTAGAAGTCCTTTTTTGAAGAGACAGTGTGTTTCTTCTTTCATGGTCTGGCATAATGACAACACTGTCTTGCTGTATGAGAAGGATTTGCCACATCCTGTGATGCTCACTTCTCATCCCTGGATTACAGATTATTTTAAATCAACTCAGGATAATAGGTGACAGCTCAGAGTATATTATAAGTAGCATTTCAGTCTAGCATCAGGCAGAGACCTCCTGGCCTCTTGTTTCCATGATTTCTGTGTCTCAGAATGGCCTAAAGTTAAGGCTGGGTTATACACCTTATGTAATAAAAGCAACAATATGTGAAGTTCTGGGACCTGCCAAAGAAATGCACTGTTCCTGCTTCTGATTTAATCTGATTTATTCTCATCGCATGGATGTCGTACTCATTGCAATCCAGGTCAGAAAAGGATTTGAGCCTGTTACTGATGTGGGAAGACAGCAGTCTCACAGGTAAAAAACACAAAGAAGAGCTAAGCTCAGATTGACCTTACTGAAAAAAAAGCAAGCTCCCAAAATGGAGTGTAACTGGTCAGTGTCAAGAGAGTGAATCTGGAGCAGCATAAGAATCACAGAATTGTACCTACCCATGTTATAAGCAGAGACTGCCTCTCTCTCGTGACTTCAATTTTGCCTAGGAGAATTCATATAAAAACAAATAAATGCCAAGAGAAATGTTTCTATTGTTTTCCTTCTCTGTATCTAATGAAATCTGTTCCTTTAAAACAGAGCAATATCCTCCCTTATGATTTTTTGCAGCCACATCGCAGAAAGAGAGAAAACCTGAAAGCAAAATTGACTCCTTTTGATTTTTCCTAGTTCAAGAGAGGAGACATGCCAGTGGGAAAGAGAATAAAAATCACACTGAGTAAATCTGGATTTTAAACTGCCTCTAATGATCAACAGCAATCATACAAATATTTATTTCTGGTTTTACAATTTATTTGTGTTAAGGCTGACTGCAGATTTTTAATCTGATATTCAGTCTTCCTCATATAAAAATATGTTTAGATTGGTTATTTAATTAGTCACTTCTATAGGAGTTCAGAGTGCAAGTTGTTGGGGGGATAATTTTGTTCATGTACTGCTTTGGAATGTATTTTCTGCTCCCTAATTCTTTGGTTACTGAGGTATTAGAGATCAAATCCTGTCTGCACTCAAGCTGACAAGAAAATGTCCAGTAGTTTGAATAGATTGTTGATTTTATCCTTACTGTTCATGCCGTGGTGGGAGCTGCCATAACATCTAACATCAGATCTTTAACATCTCTCCAGCACTTTGAAGTGCAGCCCCTCATATTTCATTCACCATTTCAACCAAGAAGCAACAGAGGGATTGCAGCCCTGGAAGTGCAGGAGGGAGGTAGGAGGACGTGTCATTTATTGCTTAACAGGTTGGATAACCTTTTTGCATGTGGTTTGCTCATGTGGTGACAGTGACATGATGTGCAACCCCCAGCCACAGGCAGCTTTCTGCAGCCTGCCTGCTTTGCAGCTATTATGGCTCTAACCTGTGAGACCATCAATTATCTAGAGATAATGCTGCTAAATCTGTGCATATGCATGGAAAAATCACAGTACATGGGGGTTTTCCTCCAAAATCCCACCAAATTTCAACAGGAGCTCAGCATGTAGCGTGTTTATGAGCTCTTAAGTAGTTAGGAATCAAAGTTCAGGCAGCCAGATTTGAAAAATCTAGTCAGTCTTGGAATGATGTGCCCTGTTGAAAGGAATCTAGTCTAAAGATGCTCACAAAGTTTGAGAGTTTATGATGTAAAGAAACCTGTAGTGTGTGATGTGTGCTTTCTTCTTTTCCTGGATTTCATTATGCCTTCCTGCCTAACAGAACAGCTGTAACATTAAACCCGTTGAAATTTGTAAAGTGCTTAGAAATCCGCTGAAGGGAAGCTGTAGAGGAGTAAAAGGTACTCAATTTTCATTGCTGTTCTATCGAGCAAGAGAGTTTCCAGTGTGTCTTAATAATAAATAAGAATAAATAACTGCAAATGTAGAATCTGTTCTATGCTCATTAATAGGTACCTTTGGGTCTGTGGTTGAGAAGAATCTCTTTTAAGGAGAAGGTAAGTATAGATTTGAAGATTTGAATTCATATTTCAATATCTTCTTTACGGCCATGGCTTGAAGCACTGGGGTGTGCTTTAGTGGTGTATGAACATCATCCAGGTCTACTGGAATTTGCATAATAGTGGCAGATTGTTTGACCATTTTCTTCTGTCAAATTTCAACTAGATTTTCAAATAAATCATTCACCAATATTTTTTCCTCATGGTTTGGTTAGCTCAAGAGCCAGCTGAACAATATTCATCAAATAAATTACTCACTTTTTCTTCATCAATCTGCAAATAATTTATTCACAAATACTTTTACATGAGGCAGCCAGCTCTAGCCAGGACAAATCAAGGTAATTTCCTTCGCTTTTGATCACATGCCAGTAGGACTTTATCTTGGACAGCTCAATAGAGACAGGTTTTAATGCATAATACATAAATGTGTAAGCTGAGTTTTTCACAGTTCTTTGTGAGCTCTCTACTATTGGCCATATTTCTGTTCAGCTACTATAGGGGAATGACAGGGGGGCATATATTTTCCATCCAGGTAGGCTCGGAAACATTTCACAAAATTCAGTGTACAGCTTGGAGGGTGTGGGGCTCACAGCTGTGATGGGGCAGCCCCTGGGCTGGAACAGGCAATCTGTTCACTGGAGCAAGGCGAAATTTAACAAAAGTTGAGAAGAGGAAATGAAGACGAGTATTGTTCCTGCTTGGAAACACAAAGGGAACCTAGGGGCGGAATGAAATCAAGCAAAGTGGAATTTCACCAGCATGCTGGGGATCAAGTCCCTAGCTCTTGAGAAAAGGTCTTTAAATGAGACAGCACATCCCTGCACAGATGTCTCCGGGACAATGTTTGTGTTTGTGGCTCCCTTTCCCCAGGGCTCTCATGCAAACAGTTTGGAAGCCACAGCGAGTCCCCTTGCTGCCTTGGAGCTGCTGTGCTGCTGACGGGGCAGTCGAGCACGGCCTCACCTGTCTGTCTGCCCACACCTCTCGCTTGTTGTGGAGAGCTCCTGGCCAGGCAGTGGCACCAAAAGATTTCTCCCCTGGTTAAGGTTTGCAGCCTGCAATCCGCACTGCATGACAGGAGCAGTTTTGCTCCTCTGCCCCTAAGCAGGGTGCTGGGTCCTTATCAGGCTGGGTCCTTCTGTTGTGGATCAGCCCTTCTAAATGTTCTTTACTCTGGCATTCCATGCTGGATGTGGGCTTCATACACAGAATTTCACACCGTCTTCTGCTGCTCAGGCAACAAGGTGGGGAGAACAAAAGTTGTTTATCCATGTTTGCCAAGAGAGAAACTTTGCAAAAGCTAGCAGGTGTGTGTTGGGGGAGTGGTGCAAGCAGGGAGTGGTTGCATGTGGGCTTCTTTAGGATCAGGGTGTGTTCATGTTTCGTGAACCTGTGCATGCATAATAATGTGTTTTAATATAACACTCCAGTCTTGATCCTTCGCCGAAATTCTGCTGGCTAACCTAGTTACCCCCCAAACGAGAGACACTTTCAGCCTATACATTATGCAGAAATGTAGGTATGAAGAAATGTAAGCAAGCTTTTTTACAGCATCATCAATAAATAAATACATGCTACCTACTCAAATCAACAACATGCTAAACACTGAAAGTCAAATGGGATGCCTTCCTGAGAGACAAACAACTGACCATGTATTTACTCTGCAGCTCATGAATAAACATGGAAAATGCACAAAAAACAGAGGAAGATATTTGTCTCAACTTGGAGAAAGCTTCTGGCTCAGACTGGCTCTCATAGATGAACGATACAAAATGGAATTGGCAAGGGGGGAAAATGACATAATCACATACATGTAACAATCCATTGAAAGTAGGACACACAAAAAGGAGAAGAAAACAGGCTTTGAAGGAGAAGGTAGACTAACACAGCGGTCAGCTTCAGACCTGCTCTTTCTGTGCTGGCGATTTATCAGCCTCGGAGAAACCGCTCTCAAATTGAATGAGGGATCTCAGAGATCTGCTTAAATTGCCACAATGTTACAGAATGTATTTTAACACACGCTTCTGCAAGGCCATGTACTGAGGAGGGAAGAGCGTAGTGATGAACGGCAGGATAAAGATGCTCTCAGGAAAAACACAGATGCTGAAAGAGATTTGGGGACTCCGCATGGGTAATGAACTCCACAAGCTTTTTGTACAGCACAGGAAATGGTCGACTTCCATTTTTAGTTATGAGAGAAGGGGAAAAAACAATGACTGAGAAATTACTCTGTGCACAGCATGTGTGTATAGACCACAATGACATTGTACTCACAATGGGTGCCTGCAAGTCAAAAAAACACTCAGAAACACTGGAGTCCAAAAATCTGTGGTGACTGAAACCAAATCTTGAAATGTGAGGCTTCAAAGAAAACAATCTATTCAGTTAAACAAGAAGTGATAGAAGCACCATGTATAGTGACTGATCCATGAAAATGTGCAGTTTTGTAGGCAAAGGCATAACAAGTTCTGATGTCTCAAAGTTGAAGTTAGACAAATTCAACCTTGAAAGAAGCAATTTCCTAGCAGCAAGGATAATTAAACATAGGAATAAATTAGTAGGTGGAAGAAGGCAGTTGCCATTACTGGGAGTCTTTAAGACGTGTTGTCTTTCTAACTCACTTTGATCCAGCTGCTGAGGAAAAAATCTATGGCTTTTGTATATGGGTCAGATTAGTGGGTTTTAGTGGTCCTTCTGTCTGGAAGTCTGAATATATGTGGGGGAAAAGTGGTTCTTACTGAAGTAAAAGGGTGAGAGGTGCTTGTTGAGAACACAACCCAGGGCTCAGGACAGCAGGGTTTCAGGACTAAAGCTTGATGGAGGATCAGGATTTTAGCCAGTGAGATGGAAGCTGATTGGTAAGGGTGAGACATCTTCCAAACTGCTTTCTGAATTTGATGTAAGGCACATGAGGGCATTGTGAACATATTTGAAAACAGCCTTGTTTAGTTCAGGCAGTTTTTTCTCAATCACATTGGAGGATTCAGCCTCATTTGCTGACTGGGAGCTGAGAGAACTTCAGTCGTGCACAGGACCAAGCGTCCTGCAGCTCTGCAAAGGGCTCGATCTACTCTCCATCATGAACTCCATGAGATCATGAGCTCCACGCAGGAGCTCAGGTAACGTGGTTGGAGGGTGAAAGTTCTCCTCATGAGTTTTAGGAGAGTCTCATTTCATTCCTGTCAGGCAACACCCTCTCTCCCATAAAGCATTACGGAAGGAATAACAAAGTCCAGCCTGGAATGCAGACTGATAATCGTGCTCAGTCAAGAACACAGCACACACTTCCTGCTATTGGGAGTGAACAACCTCGCCCAAGCCAAGTCATGCTGAAGACCAAGGTGCACTGGAGATGCTAGAATAAAACCTAAACCAGCCTTCTGGTACAGAAACAGCTGTCCCAAACCGTGCATCGGCTCCAGAGATTCCCTACACAGGGAAAAGTGTAACACGGATCCCTCTCTATCACGGAACCTGGGCAACACACAGCAAGACTGTCCAAGGAGAGCACAGATTTCACAGGGAATGTGGCAAGGGGACTGAATGAGCAGATAACTGAGTTACTAGAGAGCCGCCCAGTGCCTCCGCTCTTTGTTTTTACAAACAAACAGGAAATTGAATCCCGGAGCAAACAAAAATCTCTGAGCAGGTTGGGAAGAAAGGCGGTGGAGCTGGTGGCACGAATGCCATGCTGCAGCAGCACTTTACTGGGTTAACTGGGATCTCGGGGAAAAGAAACCAAGTCTCAAACAAGGGCAGTGCCTGGCAGCCATGGGGGAGGAAGCGGTGGCCTTCCCACGAAGTGCTTGGGGCACAGCGTGTCTGTGCTCTGCCTCTCCTGAGCCAGGCCATAGACAGGGGAGCATCACAGGAGCACGGGGAAGGGCAGGGGACACGATGGGCACAGCCGGCATTGGTTTTTGAGGATACGCATGCATGGAAAAAGGCACAGTGTCTGGGGACCAGCCGTGACTCCGTGCGCAGGGACAGGAGCAGAGGGGGCACAGGCGAACGGACACGAGCGGACCCCACCCGCGAGCGACCGAGCAGTGCCCCAGCCCCACGCTGCCGATCCCGGGGCTCCAGGGAACGCTCCCGGCCGGGCGAGCCCTCCCCGCACCGGGGCTTTCCCGGGCCACGTGTGCGCGGCGGCGGCCCCGGCGGGAGGGAGGGAGGCGGCCAGGGCAGCGCCGTGCTCCGCTGTGCTCCGCCGGGCCCCGCGGCCTCGCCGCGCTCCCGCCCTCCCGCCTGAGGGGAAGGGGCTGGGCCGGGCCGGACCCCGCGCCGCCCCCGCTACCTGCGGGCGGGGGCGGCGCTGGGAAAGTTTGTGTCTGTGGTTGGCTGCGCCGCGCGGCGCGGCCGGTCGGGGCGGGCGGGCGGCTCCGTGTGCTCGCAGGGCAGCGAGCGGCCGGGCCGAGCAGAGCTGCGGTCCCGCCGGGCCAGCACAGCCTGGGGAGAGGCGCCGCGCAGCCCTGCCAGCATGGGGCACCGCGGGGAGAGGGCGTCCTGCCTGCCTCTCCTCCTGCTGCTCGTCCTGCTCGGTGAGCCCGGGGGTGCGCGGCGGGGAGAGCGGCCGGGGGTACCCTCAGGTAGCGCGGCGGGGCTGGGGGGGCCGGGCCGGGCCGTGCCCTCAGCGGGGCCGGGCAGTGCCGCCTGCCCGCCGGGCTGTGCGGCAGAGGCCGGGCCCCCTGCTCCCTGCGGGGGATCGCTGCCGGGCATTCCCCCAAACTTCAGAGGCCTCCCCGGAGCGGGCTGGGTCGGGGGCTCCCCGCCCAGGGGGCTCTCGCAGGCTCCGGGCGGAGCGTGGCGGTGCAGCCGTAGTTGCTGCTGAAGGACCCGGTGTTCGGGCTGTGTTGGCGGCGAGGTGAGAGCGCTCTTTGGCTCCGAAGCCTCACCTGGCGGAGGTGAAGCCGCTCCTGGAGACGGGGACCCTCCTGCCTGTCCCCCGGGGGATCTCCGGGCACTCGGGGTGCGGGGACACAGCGCTTCCCCGCCGGGCTGCCGGGCTTTGCTGCCTCTGCCGGGAAGTTCTCCCGCTAGGACACAGCGTGTAATTGTGTAGGTGATGGTTTGCGCCGCGTTCAGGTAATTGTGTAGCTGTCGCTAGCGTGACATGTGGCATTGTTCCTTACTGGTGTCCCTGCCAGCCAGGCAGCGTGCGGGAATAAAGACGAGCAAGCGCTGCACAAAAAGGGTGGATTGTCGTGGGTTGTTGGTTTTTTTTTTTTTCCCCTTCTCTTTTTTCCCCCCCGACGTTGTACTTGTAGCATCGTTGCTAACCCTGTTACAGAAGTAGCAGTGAGTGTAAAAGTAGAGAGCCACAATGTTCGCGTTAGGTAGCTCTGTGTAGTGTTTCAGAGGCTTTGTGTCGGCTCTGGGCAGCCAGGAGGACATCAGGTGCTGGTGAGCAAGCATGTCCCACAGGTTACTCTACGTAGTTCATGATTCAGAACTCTTGATTAATTGCAGGTAGTAAATGGGAGCCTTTTCCAGATTTCAGGTGGAAGGAATAACTAAACAGTGTCCCAGCCCCACACTGCCAACACTCTTCTTTAAACAAAACTCTATTCACTGACTGACTTTGTGCTTGTATTTTTGACTTTGCTGTGACTTTTCCCCCCCGCCTTTTGTCTACCAGAGCACTTTCCTCATTGTTTGGCTGTTGAATCTTTCATAGCCAGGTCTGCAGAGCTGAGAGTTGCAGTTGAAAAGTCATCTTCCTAAATCTGGTCTTGTTCCCAGTCTTTTTCCTCAGGCTGCTTGCAGGCTGTTGGGCAGAGGGTGTTCCATCTACGAGATCCTATCAGACAAAGGTGTCCACCGTACTTTCTCTCACTTGCAGCTGAAGTTAGTCATCTCGTTTATCTGTACAATATGGGCATTCTGCCAGCTGGGGGAACAGTCAAGAGCTGCAGAGCTCACCTTCAGTGTTTTTGTTTAGAAACAGAAAGGGAATAAGATTTTTTCAAGAGAATGGTTTAGTAGGACAAGCAGAAAATCAAGACTCTCAGATGCTCAAGGTCATGCAGCAAAAAGTAAAAACTATTAAGGATGACTCACAACAGGCAAGTTGTTTCCTTCTTAATTCAAGATGAAATAATTAGAAGAACTTAAAGTGTGCATGCAAAGATACTGGCCATTGTTCATGATCTGGTTTGTCTGGATGTTCTGAGTTGTCTCTTGGGGATTTTTTTTTTTTTTTTTTGGTTATTGGAATGATGCTTTTAAAATTGAAAGTGTTTTTTTGTGCAGAAAAATCTCTGAACTGTAGTCTTATTTGCGGTATGTGTTGTAGAGTGCCTATCTTCTGATGCCATTACTTGGTCATGTCTATGAAATATTCCAAAGGTTAAGAGGTTTGGAAAGTAGTCATTCCCTCACTGGGTAGGAGAAGTATAGTTCTGTAAACCATTTCTAGCAGCTCTTTAATGGAGAGATGGGTTGGAACTTTTGCTGCAAGCATTGAGGAATTCTTGTATAAAGGAGGGAAGGGGCTGAAGGATAGACAAGTTTATCCCTTGTGAGTACTTACACTTGTCTGTTTCCTTCAGATATTTACAAAATAATCCAGCAAGATGATGCAAATGGCTGAAGTATTTGGCTGTGACAAATGAGAAAGGATGATAAAACATTCTTTTTGATCCAGTACATTAATAATCTTTGTAGTAAGGAGATTCTTGGATCCTGATACTAAGACTTGATCTACTCTTGTTTTTTTCCCTCCTCTGGTGTGGTAAGATCCTGAGAAAGGAGGGCACTGTGAGACCATTCTGCTCTGTCTATTTCATGTGTGATTTCATTCTGCAGCCAATCTACCTAATCAACCTGTGAAATGCTCTGGAAACCAAAACATCTCTCCTAGGACAAGACAGCCAAAAACTGAAACAAGTATCTGATTGTTACCAGGGCTCAGACAGTAAAGTAAACAATAAGCATTCCACCTCCTGGATTTTTTTTCCTGGTTCTTGTTTGAGGTTCAAGGTAATAATTTCGGTGGATCTGAAAAGAAACACAAACTTTTTGTTTAAATGCTATGGGGCGTGAGGAGAGCATGTACTCAGTAGATCCTGGGGGAAAACCACTGATAATGGATTTCCCAGAGATAACCTTTTTCTTACTCACCTTTTAGACCTGTGTGGCACTCACTGTCCGCTGTGATGAAAGTCAATTCCAGCATGCCAGAACCCCAGGAGCTGTGTATTTACATGAATGGAGTTGTTTCCTGCATCTCGTGTCTGAAATTATTTTTGTTTCTTTTCCTCAGAAGCTACAACAATTAGTCATTTGAATCAAGGTTTAATTCAAGCTCTGCAATAGAAAGCTTTTGGTAATTAGTGTAAGTTATTGTGATCGTGCACTTCAAGGAGAAGCGCGCTTTAATCTTTTCCTGCATTTGCAGCTAAAGTGGGAGCATTAGAAAACGGGAGAGCCTCAAGGTTTAGGGCAGGGAGGCAATGTAAGGATTGCTCAAGGTATGCTAGAGTGGAATTTGCTCCTTGTGGTGCCCGCTCACCTGCGGGTGAGCCCAGGGCTGGCCCTGGTGGGTTTTGCTGCCTGTTCTTGGAAGGAGCAGGCTCAGATCCCTACTGGTACCCAGAGAAGGCTCACAGCTAGACCTGCCTATGTGACTTTGGAGGTGGCTGAAAAGGCTTCCCAAGGGGAAGTGCAGACTGCTGAGCATTGGAACGGGTTGGTGAGGCACTGGAGGGCAGGTGGTGCTGCTGAGGAAGAAGCTTCCCCTGTGGCTTTGCTGATGAATTCTCTTGGTGTGTAGGCTGTGGGAACATGTGGGAACGGAAGGGCGAGCAGTGCAGTGAGTGTTTGTTCCTTTGCATCTCTGTGTTCTTTAGGGTTGGCAGATGATAGCTCAGTCACCTGCTCTGCCTCTCTTGAATCTTTCCAGGTGCCTGGCTGGGGCTGCTTTTTAGGGAGTCTAGGTGCTTTTTCTGGAATTCTTCGACCTTGTTCCCCAGGTTTTTTGATGGCCACATTTCAACATAGCAACAGCTTGCTCTCTTTAGGTAGCCTCTGTTGTATTTGGCTCTAATCCCTGAACTGAGGTATAAACCTGCCTGAACAAGATTTGAAGTAAGCAGTAGGGGTCATTTAAAAATGCAGCCACATGCTTGATTAGAGGGGAACATGCTTAAGAAATAATATATATCCATCCCTCTAGTTATATAAACAAACATTCAGGGACATTTGAGATTTCAGCTTTCACATCTAATGTATTCATGGCTTGATTTGTTTCTGTGTGGTTGTTTCTTGTTGTGGGTTGAGTTTGGTTTTTTTTTTTCCCCAATCTCCATAATCCTTGTCAAACACTAACCTGCAAAACAGAAATGTATATATTTTTTAGAAGGGAAATGGGTACATATTTGAATAAGGTATTTTTAGAAAGCGAGCATTACAATTGTCTGGTTTTAGATGCCTTTCAGTGATATATTTTATGGTGTGTGAAGTTCTGTGTTTTAGAAGGAGGGGAAAGGGGACATATCTGAAAACGTGAATTCTTTCTGATTATGTATACAAGTAGATTGAAAGTTAAGGTGGAAAGAACTTGAGGGAAACATTACTAACATGAGCTAGGTCAAAGTAGGGGTTATGTCAATGCCTATAAAAGTCTCTAGTACTTTCAAAAGAAAGAGATGGAGTACAAAGTCAGTCTGTATATTGTAATGCAAATAAAAATATCTGTTTAATACTTTGGTTTTTTACTTTTATTAGAGATGTTACCAGGCCTCTGATATTTGTTCTGCTTTCTCAGATCTGTGATAGTAAGTGATAAAGTCTGTTTTATAGAGACCTGTGAGGTGAAATTGTTTAGGCATACCAATGTTTCCATTTCTGTCCAAGAATAATAAGCAGTTTCCTGCATTATCCCTGTTCCTAACCTGCACAAGGTACCTCAACACTGGATGGAACAAGGCAGGGGGAAACTGTGACATAAGCAGGTTTGAAGTTTGGATTTCTTGTTCTAAAGAAGAAATTATCTCATATCGGCGAGATACTAGGTTTGCAATTTTTCCTTTTTTAATATTTTTTTTGGTCAGTTGATTTTCTAGAAAACCTCAAATTTCATTTATCTTTCAAGACTCGAATATCTACTACGAGGCTTTAAAAATGAGAAACTTTTAATACACCTTGTGTTTTGCAAGGGACAAAGATGTAAAATCAGTTTCAGACCAAACTGCTTTTGGATAAACTGACAAATAGCTGCTAAGCTGCCAAAAGTCTTGAATAATGTCTTTCCAGATGATCAGCAAATGTAAAGTAGGATAAGATGCAAGGCAGAAAGTAAGGAACTTAGTTTCTTAGGTTTTTGGAGTTTCATATCAGAAGCTGGCTTATTCATATACTTGTAAGAATTTATAATTGTAAAGCATAACTGATTTCTTTTTAATGAAGTTGAGACAGAAAAAAAAATATATTTTTTTAAATTCCTTCTAGAGTTGGAAGTGGTTTCAAAGCTGGGTTTGCAGTGGAAACTATAATAAATTTTGACTATGGCATTCTGACTGAATTTAAACTGAGTTGGGTAGAAGGTAGAACCAGTGTTGCTAGATGCCTTTGTTGAGCCTTGGAAAAGTTATAAAGCAATGTGGTAATGCTTGCAGATTTCAATGATGTAATTGCCACAGGGACTGCATGAAACTGGCACTGGGGCATTGCAGCTGATGCTCCTTTTCATCACCCTGGAGGAGGCAAGCTGTGGGGAAAGAGGGGCTGAAGAAGCAGCCTGGGGAAGAGTATCTGTTGTGGCAAAATGCTGCTGCAGAAATAGGGAGAATTGCTGAAGCAAGCCGAAGTATTTGACTAGTGATAATCTCCACAGCCAGATGGAATTTGCATGGATGTTCTAAAGGATCTGAGCTGTTAGCTGAGCTGTGGGAAGAAGAGGTAAGAAAGGCAGAGAATCCTGGACAGGATTTCCTTTAAAAAAGAACCTGAGGGTGGTTTTTAGAATTAATTGACTTGTGAACTTCAGGAATGAGAACTAATTAAAGACTGGAGCTCCCAGGCAATCTGTCACAGCTGCCAATAAGCAAGGCTGGCAGCAATGCCTGTAGTAGATCTGCTTGTTACTGTTTGTTATGAGTGGCATCTCTTAAATTGTTTATTATTCTGCAGGACTTCAGGCATTCATGCTGAAATTTTCTGGGCTGGATGTCTACCACAGGTTGACTTTATTCACCCCCAGGAAACACTGCTCTCCTCGCTCCCTCTTTCCTTAAAAAGCTCCAGTATTTCCCATAGTTACACTTGGGAAGGCAGCAGGGCAAATTCTTTTTTTCCCCTTTTTGATTCTTGAAGGTTCTAGCTATTTCTTCCTTGTCACTCTTGAACCAATAATAATCTCAAGCTGCCAAGTTCAGAAGTTCTAGCACAACCAAGGTTTAGAACAAGAACTGGAAATTTGGCTGGAGTGTTAACTCTGCATCAAGAATGTGGCTTTTGCTGTTCTTAGGAAAATGTCCAAATTTGGCCACATATTAAGACTTGGAAAAGCATCAGTTTGTAAAAGCTTAATAGGGAATTAGTCTTAGGTCCCTAGAGAAAACATTCTGTCATTGCTTGTAAGGTGGCAAAGAATTACAGCTACAGTTGGGGGTGGAGAAATGGAGCCCTTCTTTTTATTCCAGTTTCAGATTTCTGTAAATGTGTGTGAAGCCCCCCCCCCCCATTTTTTCTCTCCTTTTGCCAGATTGGCCAATGCTGGAGTGATGTACTGCTCTGTGTAGATCACTGATCAGAGCTGCTGTGAGTCTGCTGCTTGTAGCACACAAAGTGTATATATCATCTTTCTTACATGTAGCTTGGAAAAAAAAAAATCAATGTAAACTTTGTGTTGCTTTTAACTTTTGTTCTCTGGCTTCAGTTCTTCTCTCAGGCTTTTTTCCCAGATAGCCATCACCATTCTTTACTTTACACTGGCTGTAAAACAACTCCTGCTGCTGTAGCTGCTCTAATTCCACTCTTTCCTTTTAACAGGTTTGATCAGCCTGGACTTGCCTTTCTGCCTTTCTTAAAGACGTGCAGCATGACTGCAATTTGTGTGCTGTCATGCCCTTTGAGTCACTCTCTTCTCACCATATCAGTACCCTCTAAAAAGAATTTGGTGGAACCATTGCTTGTGTTGGTGAGCAGGAGTCCAGTCCCAACAAAAGCTGGCTCTGCTTAGGTTTGCCAGTCTTAAAAGGAAAAGCTGCCACTGTAAAGAACTTTGTGCATGTCCCACTCCAAGTGCAGAGATTTAGCGTGGTGTTTGAGGGCCTTTGATGCAGGGTGGCTGTGGGGAATCTTTGAGCACATTGTTCTCCTGCGCGCATTAAAATGATTGTTGCGAGAGCAGCGTCCGCGGGGATCTCTGCCAGCTCCTTATTGATGTGTGCAGTTTCATCTATTGACACGCTACCCTTCATTATTACAGTGAATCCTGTGGCAGTGGAATTTGCTATTAAATCTGCCCCGCCAAAGAGAATTGGCAGGGGCTGGTTTAAAAGCAGTGTGACCCCTGCGTTTGCAGAGAATAGCTTCTAAATATGAAACAGATGCTGAACTGATGGAGGATGCTTCCTAGCTTTTCAGGGTACCAAACATAGGCATTGAGCAAAAATCCAGCGTTTGCTTGATTTGTGAATGGTAATTGAAGTTTCAATGCCCATTTTCTCCCCTCAGAAATGCATGTCTAATCAGTACATGCATTTGTGCTTGAATGCAGCCAGTAACACTGAGGTGAAAATAGGCAATTATTTCTTAATGGAAACTGTTAGAATAAGCAAAGAGGAGTTGGTCTTTCTGTCTGCACTCTAATCCTCTTCCTGGAGGATGGGAGAGGTGATGTATCTTCCTTTGCCTTTTGCCACAGATTATTTTGTGCTGTCACAGCACCACCCGTAACATTTACCCAGATAACATCCACCTTCCCCCAAAAGAGATGTTCTTTAGAAGCCCAGCAGAATGCTGTGTGCTGGGGAGGGGATGTCAGTGGATGGTGTTTTGTCTGTGTAAAGAACCTTTATGGTGTATGTGCAGTGTTCTTGTTCCCTTCCAGTTCATATGGAGGTGTAAATTAATGTAGAGTAAGAAATGTATCATATCAGCCTTGATATTAGGGCTTGGTTCTAGACAAGGCATGCTGTACCTTTTGGCAAACAGAGCTTAAGTGCTTAGAGGTGGCCCCATCAGTGAGAAAATAAAGAGCATGACAGCTCACTGGAGACAAAAATCACTTGGTGGTTGGAGGTGGGCAGTAACACAAGGCTGGGTCCTCCTGTCTTATCACCACACTGGGTTGAATGGTCACTAAAGCTATTGACTGAGTCCTGTCTGCTGGCAACTGCATTGATAGGCACATGTCAATATAGTTGCAAAGCTGCTGACATCCCTAGGTCTTTGGGTTTATCTATTATATTAAAAAAAAAAAAAGTTGAGAAAATAGCATATATCCCCAGGGGTCAGTGGGTATAGAAGTATGGCTGTGGCTTGAAATTAGGAGAAGAAAGAGGAGGAGAGATAACTGGAGCAGGGCATGCTTTCCATAGAGAAAGGGAAGTGGGGGAATAGCTTGTTTAAAACTGAAGAATTAATTAAAGGTATTTCTGTGTGACATGGTGGCACTGGGGCAATTGTAACCACAAAACAGCCATGGTGAAAACCCACAGGTTTCTCAAAGCTCTGCAGTTGAGTCTTGAAATACCCTGGTTTTCTAAGCAAGGTCTTCTGCTCACCACTGGCAGGTAAATGGAATATCTAATTGTAGGCTCCTGCAGAGATTAAAACAGACTGAACTGTGATGCATGTGCTGCAGGGTATGCTGTGGCATCTGAGTTGTTGCTGGTGTCTGACTTTCAGTTCTGAAAGGGAGGGTTGAGGGGGAGGCTGCAGTACTGTGAATAGAGTTACTGGGTGGGGATGTCCTTCCAAAATAGCCAAGAACAAGTGAACTTCACACAGTACCCTTGTTCCTGCTTAGGACCAGAGGCCACAGGGCGTGCCCCTGTTCCAGACTCTTTGCCTTACAAACCTCTCAGGATCAACAGAGATAGGCCAAAGCTACTTGGAAAGTAGCTTTTTAAAGGAAATTTGAAGTATTTTTCAGTGACCCTCCTCTTGATGTGAGCTGTCAGCTTTTAGCTTGTGTGTATACAGAGAGATTTTTCACCATCTGGTGCTGTGGAGAGACACGTAAACCTCTTTGTGCATCTGGGCAAGGGTAGTAACCTACAGATGGGTGCAGGGCAGTGCATGGGGCACTTCTGTACTCAAACTTGCAAGGTGGGTCCTTTCCTTGCTTTAACAATTCCTACCCCAGAATAAGAAATGAAATAGGTATAAGTCCTTACCTGGACTTTGATGGAACATGCATTTGTCATCAAAGTAATGTGCTTGCTTTCTTCTGTATTTTATTTTTTTGGTTTCACTGCTGGTATTGGTGCATTGGGGTGAGAGCACACTTTGCATGTGTGTATTTGGCCCAAGTCCACCGTGAGTTCTGCTCTCACATGAATGGCTAAGCACTAATCCTCCAGTGTCAGGGTTGCCTTGTTGCTGTGGGATCTTGATTGCAGTCCAAAGCTGGGCTTTGGTCAAGTGACTCTCATGAGTACACAGATGTTTCTTGGAATTAAGACTCTGCAACTGAGGTTGGCTCCTGAGTGAGCTTGGAACCCAGTTTCTGATACAAAACAGCCAGGTGTGTGTTGGCTGTGGCTGACACATGCACAAGGAGTGTCTGCCCTGATTTTGAGCATTCTCCTTGCGTGGGTGAGTGAGGAACTTCGACCTTTGAAATTATTTGAATGCTTCTTGGCACTAGTTAACACCACCACTTCCTTCTGCACCTCCCCAGCCATTGCTTTAGAAACTTGAAAGGCCAATGAATTAGTTGCTTTCAATACATGAAGCCAGGGAGATTTTTAACTTGTGGTAGTTAATGTCCTACCTTTAAGACCTTTGTGTTGTCCTGGATATATGTCACCAAATAATGACAGGAAATGATCTGATGATTTTCTGTGTCTTTGCAAAGTCTCTAGATTACTCACAGACAATTGTACGTACCTTTCTCTTTTAATTTGATATAAAATGTTTGTTCCTGGTACATTTACCATGTTTCAGACAGATCTTCAATATTCTTCAGAGGCAGTGATGTGTCTGGGTAAGCCAGGCTGGGTTGGATACTCTGCAAAGTTACTCAAAGGGGAGCAAGCATGGCTTGCCTGTGTTCTTTTTTCTGCATTTTTCTTAGAAATGCATGGTTCATGCATTGAGTGCAGCTTGGAGGGCTGATGGGAGCTTCAGGAGCTTCTGCTTTGGCAGCCTCTGCCACAGGAGCCTGAGAATGCCTGCCTGTACTGAGGAGGTTCTGCTTTTTCTTGGGAAAGATGGCATGTGGGCTTTGTATTGAAATAGGTGAAGGGCAGTGAGTACCTGCTGGGAAACCTGAATAGCACTTGGACAGAATTCTGCTCATCTGGTGGTATATATTGTTGGCATTCTTAAGAGAGTAGAATCTTTCTCTTGCCCTCTTTCAGAACATCTGTTTCTGTGCATGAAGTCATTTTTTGCTTGCCCTTTTTTTTTTCTTCCATTTGAATCCACTTCTACCTAAATAGTCATCTTTGCAGCATCAGAACTGTGAGTGCCAGCAAGGATTTTGTCAGGTCATCTTGGGTGTTTTGTTCTGCAGGGAAGTCACTGTGAGTAGAAGCACTGGAGTGTACATTTGTGATGGGCAGAGCTGTGAGAGGCTGTGGGACGTGAGCTGAGCTGTGTTTGAGCTCACTGAGGCAGAATGACAGCAAAGGTTTAACAGTAGAGATTTTTTTTTTTCTATAGGATCTTGGTGCTTGTGAAACTTTACAGAAGTTTCTTATTGTATCTGTTTCAGAAAAAGGACATGTATGCCACCTCTTCTTACTGTAACAGCTGATCCAATGAAAGAATAAAGAATATTGCCTTAACTTACTGTGGTTATATAAATACTGCTACTCTGTTACACAGTTATTGTGTGACTTGTTGTAATTTTGATGATTTTTGCCACATGAGAGCTGAATTATGCATTGCATGGAAGCTCCTGTCACAAGTCCCAAGTAATGATAAAAATGGAGTTTAAAACTGAGTGAGCTCTAAAAATTATATAATTGGCAGAACAGTCTTTGAATTTATGGAGGGAGTCATATAGAAATTCCACTGTCCATTTCTGGATTCCCTCTCCTTAGCATCATTTACCTCTGATGGTTACAAAATTTTTTTATGTTGAGATAAAAACTAATTGAAATTAGGGCTATGAAGATGAAGGAACTGGTGGGAGAGGGCAGCTGAGGTCACTTGTTCTGTTTAGCCTGGAGGAGACTGAGGAGAGAGCTCATTGCAGTCATCAGGGGAAGAGGAGGGGCAGGCACTGATCTCCTTGTGGTGACAGGGACAGGACCCCAGGGGTTGTGCTGAAGTTGTCAGGGTTGGGTGTGAGGAAAGATTCTTCCCCCAGAGGGTGGTTGAGCACTGGAAGAGGTTCCCCAGGGCAGTGGTCACAGCACCAGGACTCACGGAGTTCAAGAAGAGTTTGGACAATGCTCTCAGGCACATGGTGACACCTTGGGGTGTCCTCTGCAGGGCCAGGAGTTGGTGATCCTCATGTGTCCCTTCCAACATAGGATACTCTGTCTTTCTGGGAATGTTTTCTGTCCTTGTCCTTTGATTCTTCTGGGATTTAAGGATGAAATAGGGACAAACATTTAACTGGCTGACATGCAGGCTTAGCAGGAGCCTGTGAAGTTAGATTGTTCAAATCTGTTCTCATCTCTTTTACTGACAAAACTAGGGAGCCTCATTTTAAGCTTTTCCTGCAGGATGTTTCTTGTAACCCCAGTTCTGCCTCATGGACTTAGTCTGACTGTGATAACTGCAATTGAACATTCAACTCTTGTGCATTTCCATAAAAATACATAAATCCCGAAACAGTCCACAATAGAGATGTTAAATTTGTTATTGTCTTCTGGTGTTGACATTCAAGGATGCAGCTTTTGCCTCTGCTGTTTTTTTGAGATTCTCTGCAGATAACTTACAGCCTTGGCTTACAATACTCTGGGTGGATTTCACTCAAAGTTTTGAGCTGCTCTGTATAAATATGCATCCTTCCTGGAGAAAATAGGATTCTGATTGAGTTCTGCTGCTTAATAGGTGCTTGTTTCAGAGATAACCAGTTGGCTGACCATGGCTGTGACTCTTCCCTAGCAGTCAGCTGTGTACATACCTGTTCTCAAAGCAGGTATCAGCTAGGACTAAGAAGTGATTTTGATGATTTACAGCACCATGCCCAAGAGCTTTCTTTTCCCAGAGAATTTGTAATCTGAATAATGTGATGTGAGTACAGCTTTGTTAGATTTGTAAACTCACATAATGATTAGAAGGGAAGAATACATCTGCCAGGTGGATTAATGAAGATGGTTCTTTTCATCAGCAGAGAGATTTTTTTCAATAGGATCTCGGAGTATTCTGGGAGAACTCACTGATTGTACTGAGCAATTGTAGGTGATGGACAGGTAGTGAATTTCTTGCATTGAGCAGCTAAGAGATGAAAGTGAAGTAGTGTGAGGAGGGTAGGCAGAAATATGAATACCTTAAAACTGCCCAGGGAAGATAATTACTCAAATATTAAACTTGATTTTTTTGTTTTAAAACATGATTCTCTTTGGTAAAGAGGATATCCTTTTAAAATAAAGGCAAAGAATGCTGCTTTTTGAAATAGGGACAGACTGGACTTCTGTACTTAGACTTCCTGGCAATCCCTTGTCCAAAGCTTGCTTATTCCTTGTGAAATGAATAAAGATTTTGAAATAATCTGTGTTTTGTCTGGGGGAAGGCAAAACATGATCTAGTTGTGTGCTTTGTGCCCTGCATTTTGACTCCAGGTAGGCTATAAAACTACAAACAGTGGAGGCATTTGTAGGCTGCTCTTGCATTCTATTAAGGCAGGTGCTCTTCTGCTGGAATTCTTTGAAACATCATAATTTAGTGTTGTGGATTCGAACAGGTTTAAGCTCCTGGGAAATATTCTTCAGATTATTAATCTCTACAAAGCCTGTTTGTTTGGTTTTTTTTTGAAAAATTAAGTGGGGAGGCAGGAGGTGAGAGCAGAGTTGTATAGTAAATTCTGTATAACCTCTATTTAGATCTTCACTAGCAGCAGGAGTGCCTTTTAGGCACTTTGTTATTTTCTTGTAACAGTAGTAATACTGATTGCTCTCTAATAATAAACAAATTTTCTATAGGATAGTGGTGCTGTTAACATGACTTATGACTGCCATCCCAGCAAGACAGAAACCCACTTGGTTATGTGGTGTAGCAAGATAAAAATTGAGCAGGGTGTATAAGTAGTACTTAGAAGTTTTAAAGTGTGAATTTATAAACAGTGAAGAAATTAAAAGGGAAATAAACAGTTTTGTGGTATTTATTTATGAAAGGCTTGTCAGTCTTATTGTGTATTGCTGACGTTGGACATGGTGAGGTGCACACCTGGGAGGAGGGTACTTTATTTTTAAACTATCCATTGAGAAATGTGAGTACATGTATACTGTGCTTCTTTCCAAACATTAATGAAGGCATAACTCCTTTTCTTTTGCCCAAGGGGGCTTAGATATAGCACTGACTCTTTAAACACTGCTATCTTTTCAGATGTTATCATGAAGTATGTGAGCAAGGAGAACTTCTTGGTGCCACACAGAATTCAGTCTCTTACTTGTTTATGTTTTTATTTGGGTTTTTTTGTTTGTTAGTTTGGATTTTTCAGTTAATGCTTGTGAGATCAGGCTTTCAGTTCATTTTTTTTTTTTTTTACAGCCTGAGTAAAGGGCTTGGGTGCCAGACGATCACGTCTCCAGTTTAGGCTGGTGTGGTAGAAATAATGTTTGTGGCCAAATCCATCTAAGCTCTCCAGGTGAATTCTAGCACCCTTGACTTTCTAAATCGGTGGTGTACTTTCCCCTTCTGTTCTTACGGTGTTGGATATGGTGTTGCACTAGACATAATTTTAATTGATCTTAACATTTTGTTTGCATCAACACAGGGATGGTGGAGACTTCTGAGGCTTAGTCAGCACTGCACTGTTGCTTTTGAAGTGTGCACTGGAGGTGTTGCCTGCAGTTGTGCCACATAAATGCACCAGTGCAGGATCCACAAAATGGTGTCCATTGGGATGCAGAGCCTTTTGTTCTGATGAACAATGTACTGTGAGACATGACTGTTCTTCCCAACACAGCAAATGTGAGGATGCCTGGGGTGCATGCAATCTGCTGTCTGTTTCAATGTAAGCTGATTATAAGTGTTAGTTACAGAATCATTTCAGCATATCTCAAGTTTCACCCAAATATTAACAGCTACTTATTTTGTGCGTAGGTTGTCTTGTTAAATAGTGTAACCTAGAATAGTTCTACATGGAGACTGGAGCAGAAAAGAGACAATTAAGCATTTTCCCTCTGGGTGTCTTTCAAAAAATTGTATTCTCCTCCTCCTGCTATTTTAATGTCATGTTGGTTCTCTACCCGCCTTTCACTCTTGTTTCATGCTCAAAAGGATTCCCTCACTTCTGATTTTGGAGTTGCTTGAAAATTCAGTGTTCTTTCATTCCCTTTTTTGTCTCTGTTCTAGTCCCCAGCCTGGGCTCCACTGAGGAGCAGCAGTGGTACAAGGGTAGTGCCTCCAAGCTCTCTACTTGCAAGGCTGTGGAAGAGAGGGGAAGGCTGACACCAAAGAAGTGTTTAGCCTCAGATCTTGCCTCTGACAGTGGCCACGAGTGGAAGCCTAGGGAAGAGTGCACATTACAATCCTAGCGTATCATTTCATGATCACACACAGCTTGGAAGCTTCCAGAGTTGGAGGTGGTATCCTCCTAAAATCATAGGATGGTTTGGGTTGGAAGGGACCTTACAGATCATCCAGTTCCAACCCCCCTGCCTTGGAGAGGAACACTTTCCACTGGACCAGGTTGCTCAGAGCTCCATCCAACCTGGCCTTAATGTGCTTAACCTCGGCTAATTCCTCCAAGTATTTGCTGCCTCATGGGTGTTGCATTTGGCTACTTCTGAAGTTGGTTTCTGAAATATTCTGGGTGTTGGCACCTATTAGTTAATCTTGTGTTACCTTTCCCTTTCTCTTATCACCTCTGGTGTTGACTGTCCAATGCATAGCATGCCAATGACAGCAGTATCTACTTAGGAGAGTTACATTTCTTAAAAGCAGGAGTAACAGGAAGCATTTGAAGATGTCTGTTTGGGCATGCATAAATAAAAATGGATAGCTAAAGGCTGAACCCCAAACTTTGCTAAGACTCCAAGTGGTGCTATGCTGTGATAGTCTTTTATTACATGGGGGTTTTCTCATGTCTAATGGCATCAAATTCTCCCCAGAAGCTTAAATGTGTGTGACATTCTGCAGTGCTACCTGTTCTGTGTGTACCAGGGAGTATTGTTCAGGATTGATTGCTGAGGCAAAAGTAGATAACTGCAGCAAATGCTGCAAGCTAATCAAAGCAGGTAACAGTGATAACTTGCTGGTATATGATCTAAAGGAAGAAAGAGACTTTAAATTTGTGATGGGGAGCATGAAAAGACTGCTGGTCCTCTTCAGCCAGGTGCTGAATTGATGAACCTTACTATTCTGATAATGAAGGTAACAAAATGCCTGCATTCAATTCAGGGCAGGGTTTTCAGAGGTGATGGAAGGCTTGGGAATGAGATTCTGGAGCTTTAGAAAGAAGGTTGCACAGGAGATTAATGCTCAGGCATTTTTGATAATTGAACCTCTTCATTTCTACAACTAGCTAACACTTCAGTCACACAAAAGCAGAGTCCTTTTTTTTTTTTTATTTTTTTAGCTTACTCTGTAAGTCACAAGTAGAAATGTTTGTTTTTCTCCAGGATTGGGTAATTGGGAGTGGAATTTCACCAGGTGCTTGCTCAGTGCTTAGCTGGTTTCTGGATCTCTTTTGTGTTGCCCACAAGCATGTACCTGCCCACCTGTTCCAGAAAGTCTCTTCTTCTGTCCAGTAAAATTAATCTTCCAGGAAATTAAACAGCAGCCACAAACAACACTGTTTCCTTTCACATGTGAGAACAGCTTTCTAGAGGTAGGATTCAGGGCCACAGATAGCTAATTACACAGCTAATTTGCCTTCAAGCTCTTGGAGGCACTGAATGCCAGGAAATTTTTGACTCTTGCATGCTTTTTTTTTTTTTTTTTTTTTTTTTTTTAATTTTGGCTGTTAAATTTGTTGAGCAGGCATAATTGATGCTGCAAAGTGTGGGTGGATTTCAAATCCTGGCCACACATGTGTTCATGGCTTTGGCTCACATTTGTGATTTAGGGAAGAGTTTCTATCTCCACACTGAAGTTTAAATATGAACAATGCTTTAAGCATCCTTTAAGAGCACACAGGTTGCAGCTTAATTATAATTTTGGTTCTTGAGGACTGAATTTCTGAGGTGAGTCTCCTCACTGTCCCACTTTCTGCACTTTGCTTTTTACTGGGAAGCAATCTGAGTGTGCAGTTAATATTCCTTGGTAGGTAGCTGAACCAGAAGTGCCACTCAGTGTGTCTGCTCTACTTCAGGTGTCTGGGATCTTTGGTACATTGCAACCTCCCAAAGATGCAGCTGGATTTTGGGGGACTTAGCACCAGCTGCCCTCTGCAGCCTTTTCTAAGACTGCTAGTGCTCAAAGTAGACAGTTGTGCCAATCTTAATTTTCTTTGTGATGCACAATTTTTTCCTTTTTTTTGCTGTTTAAATATTAGTGAAGTAAATAAGGAGGCTGTATTGAGTTCTGTCTACTAACCTAAAACTTTATTCTGAATTTTCAGGAGTCTTAATGACACCAGCCACATTGATTTGAATGCTGTTTGTGAGGCTTTTCCAGAACTGTCTTGTGTTGGTATTTGTCCCTTTCAAATAACGAGGAGTGCTGTGGCATGCCTGTTTTCAAAGCCAGCTGTTTTGCAGACCCATCTGGGGGTAATTTTATTTAACAATCTGTGTGGGGGTTGCACAGAGACCTTGACTGGAATCCCTGTGTGCCTTCTAGATGTTGTTTTATGTCCCTGACCTCTCATCTTTTTTCTTATCCAGACCTCTTTTCTTCTCTCTCTCCCTCTGAACCGCTGACCTTCTGCTTTGGAAGAGAGAAATGATTCTGTAATGGAAAATATCTCTTCCTGAAATGGGTAATTTCAATTGTCTCCTTTTTTTAATGCTACAGATGAGGCTACCTATCTTTTCTGGGGCGAGAGAGTCTCTCATTGTCTCTCCCATAGCAAATAATAAAAGCTCAGCAGCGTGTAAATACCTTGCAGTCCTGTTCTCAATTACAGAATTAGTTATGTAAATCTTGTCTTAAAGGAGGAAGAGCCCTGATGTCTCTTAAATCATACTCTGTGTGCACGCATGCGTGCAATTCCTTGTTGTCCAGGAGAAAAATACCAAGCAGGCTCCACAGAGATTAACATCCTAAACACTGCTGCTCTGCATGACCTGAAATTGGCTTTTGGGTGCTAATTGGATGTGTGTGGGCTTTGAGAGAAGGGCTTGGAAAACACTGGCCTCCAGTTTTCCACGTTTCAGGCAGCAGTGTGGATATGGTGGTTGTGTAGGAGCACCAGTTGCTAAAGTACAAGTTAGGTAATTGTTTTGTGTTGGCTTTTGTCATCTTTGCCTGGATGCACATATCTTTGCTTTCATCTTTATGTAAAGAATCAGTGTGATACAGTGAGCACTAACCTGGAATGCCTGTTATCTGTTCCTGAATGTTCCTGTTTTTTTTTTAATTTGGTCTAGTTGGTTCATCTGTCCAGGCAGATCTGCTGCAAAAAGACCTGGCAGTAACTGTGCTACTGCACTTACCTGCACAGCCCTACAAGGCACAGGCACTCATTTCCATGCCATAACACCCATTCTGTGTGCATCTGCTGTTGGCATCTTTCATGGGGCTGCTTGCTTGGAGATTATTTACGGTGAGGATGAGACCGTTAGAAAATTAAATTACAGGCGAGAAGGACTGCTCTAAAACACTCAGCTCCATCCCCCACTGGCTCCTGTGGCTGCAAATCAGTTGTCAAGTGTGGAGCCAAGGTGGGCCAGTGCCATATGCTGCCTTGTTGAGCAGTTCCAGCAGCCTGGCTGCCCAGCCACCTCGTTCCATCATCTCTGGCCACAGCAGATGCAGGCTGAGTGAAGCTGCCCTTCAGAATCCCAACTGGAGAGTCTGGGAGCCCAAGTGTGGCTGTGTCGTATCACTTGGCATTGTGGCTGCTCGATTCTGTGATGGGCAGAAGTTGCTGGTTTTGCTTTCTGTTCTGCTTTGCCTCTGTTGCTGCTTTTAATGAAGCCTCCAGATGCCTTTGCTCATCTGGTGAAATGCTTGTTAGGAACTGAGTGCTGTGTGTGGAGATGTGAAGTGAACCCCTAAATAATTATTGGGGAGGTTAGCATTAATAATGTCTAGATTATGGAAGTATTTGGCTTTTAAAATTTCATTGCCAAATCCCATTTAGATTTAACTTGGCTTTAGACAGGATCTTGTCTGGTATGAGTGAGGTGTTGGGTTAAATGGCAGTGGACATATGCCACCAAATTTAGGCAGGTAAAGAACACAAAAATCCAACAAAAACCTCCTGCAGCTTGCCCCCCTTCATCCCAAACACGAAATAAAAAGCTTACACCTAAAAGCAAGGCAAATCAATCACCAAGACACCCCACCCCCAAAAAACCCCTCAAACAGCTGTTTGTGCTTTCTCTTGCTTTGCTTTTTGATTTTAGTACAATTGTTAATGAAAAATAAAAATACTTTATATTGGTTTCAGCACTTCTTGTATTTGTTAGCATTTTTAAGGTTTTATTTTGCATATTACCTTGCATTAAAGATAACTTGGAAAACAAATGATTACTTCACGCTAATAAAAATCAATGCTTTCTGCTTTGGGAGGAAAAAAGTGACGATAATGGAAATTTTGGGGAGAGGAGGGAGTATTTCAGGATTTCCTTATATAAATATATATATAATATAAATTAGAGATTTGTGAAACATATGGATATTGCTATTCATGCATCTTTTAATTTGACAAATGCTTTTTCTTAGCTTTGCAGCTTTATCAGCTCTGCTCTATGCTATGTCCTGTTGAAAGACATGCTTTAAAAAAAAGTAGTAGCTTATAGAGTTCTAATGTAGTCTTTCTAGGATTTAGACTTTTATGTCTTGGAGTTTTCACTTGATGTATGATTTTTTGTTAATGTAGATGCAGATTTTGAAATTATCTATTCTGATTGTTTACTCCAGTGAAATCCCCCAGAAGTTCAGTTTAATCCTAGTGGTGTGCTGCAATCCACACAGAGCAAAGAAAATGGTTTGTCTCTGCCCAGAGGAAATTGCAGTATAGAACAAATGGATTTGGACTGCTCTGCTCAGTTCCAACTGCTTTGGGAAAGATTTAAGATAAGAGATAAGTGCAAGTTAATGATGTTGCAGAACAGCACTGATTTTAATTCTGTATATTCCAGTTTGGGGACTTTTAAAAAAATACTGCTCTTGCTCAAGTTGGCATTAGTAATAGGTATTTGTTAACTTTTGTTCTTCTTCCCCACTAAAGGAAATGTGAAGATACTGTAGATACAGCATTTCTGGACATATTTGCAGCCTGGTTTCCAGCTATGCTCTTAAGCCTTGACTTGTGGGATTTACTGCTTTGTCAACTGTTTCCTTTAGAATGTAATATATTGAACTTCTCTGCAACACAAATTGCTTCTGAGGAGGAACCACAGAAAATCACCTGTCTTGTGTGGCAGTCTGAATACCACTTCCAGAATTCCTGGATTTTTTGGGTCAGATGTTACCAGATAACCTAAGTGGGCTGCTCTGTCAGAGTAGGATGAAAATGGAGATCTGAGAGACAATTTGGAAGACAGTAAATGAAGGCCATTAGCTGGGGCAGGTTTGTCAGGTGAGGCCCAGGAAGAAGTGAAATGTTAATTCCTGGATTTCATGGGGTTTTTTTCCCATCCCCCCCCTTTTTTTTTTTTTTTTTTGGCTCCCAGATGCATTTTAGAGGATTGTCAAAAAGTAGTTCTTAGAATACAGCCTTTTATCTTTAACTGTCAGTCAGTGATAGGGAAAGGGAATAGAGATTATATGTAATGGAATTGTTTGACATCCAGGGAATCTAAAACATGATCTTTAGTACTATCTTTGCCTGCTAGGGGTGGGGTTGTGGTTTTTTATTTTTTAATTTTTTTTGGACCAGTGATGCTGCAGTCCTCTGCTTGCCAAAGCTACTCTGTTTTACAAGGTAGCCTCCTATTTTGCACAGTTGGGAAAGGTTTGTGTGGCTTCTCCTTTCCTTTCTGCCTGGTCTACCTTGCAGTAGCAGGTAGAATCAGGAATCAGTGGTGTACAGAGGGATCTTTGAGCAGCCAGTGATGGTGCTTTAAACTCTACCTGCACATGCAACCTGGTTTCTGCCTTACAGCTTCCACTGCAGTTTACTGGTCTCTTCTCCTTGTACTGTGGCATGAATAATCCACAGAAGCACTTGCAGCAAATTCCTGTAGCTTGTTTTAGCACGAGATTGAAATGGGTGATGTGCTGGAGTGGAAGATGCCAGTCAGCTTGTCTTCAAAAGAGAGGAGCTGTGCAGGTGACCAGTGCTTCATTCCCAAAAGCCCAAGAAATGGCAGGAGAGGCAATGCTGCCTGTTGCAGCTGCCTTAGGAGAGAGACAGAAGGTGGCTTTTGTTTTTGTGAGATGGTTCAGCGGTGTTTTTCTAAAATGAATCTCTTTGGGCAGTGATCAGATGAGCTGCTGACTCTCTGCAGTGGTATAGTGTGTTTCATAGGGTGAAGTATTGTTCTCTTACCGTCCCTGTCTTTTTAAACAATAAGATCTGACTCCTGTCAGGGAGAAAGGCAGAGAGGATTGGAGGTGTTAAGTCTGGAGAATACTCCAGGGAGATCATATTGTGGCCTTTCAGTACTGAAAGGGGGCTTGTGAGAAAGATGGAGAGAGACATTTGACCAAGGCATGTAGTGATGGGACAGGGGATAATGGCTTTAAACTGAAAGAAGGCAGTTTTGATATTAAGAATATTAAGGATATTAAGAAGAAATTCTTTATGATGAGGGTGGAAAGACACTGGAACAGGTTGCCCAGAAAAGCTGTGGACGCCTCATTATCTGAAGTGTTCAAAGTCAGGTTGGCTGAAAGTTCTAGCACCTTGGACTCGTTCAAGACATCCCTGCCCATGGCAGGCTGTTGGAACTAGATGCTCTTTAAAAGTCCATTCTAACCCAAACTGTTCTGTGGCTCTGTGATAGCGGAGAACTGTGCCCTAGTGAAAACCTCATGGTTTGTTCAGGTGCTTTTGTAATCCCGTGGCTTGGAGGCAGTGGGTGAGGGGATGAGTGGTGAAGAAAGCAGGTTGTTCCTGTGCTGCCAAATTAACATTCACGTGTGTTCACATGAGTGTTAGTCCACATGGTATAGATGGAGTTCGGCTGGGAAGTTTGCTTTTTCACCCAGTGCTGGAGATGTGGCTTTTCTGAGGTCTCAGATGATTTGGAGATTAAAGCAATCCAGCAGCCTTGCAGTTTGATAGCTTTTCTGAGGCTCCACTTAAGATGCAGTATGCGTTTCTTCATCCTGATAGAGATAATGGGTTTTAAGCAATTACACCCAGGCTAATTCCTTTTGATAAGAGCTCTACATTATCTAAAAAAAGAATCCTAGCCGCCTGGGAAAGAACAATGTAAATGTCTCGCTCACGGACTCTTTCATTTGCTCCTCTCTGGTATCTTGAGATGATAGGCTGCAGATCTTTCAAGCCATAAAAATCTATCAGACCTTTTTTAGGTGAGGGAGTGTTGCAGTCAGAGGTGTAACACAACAGTTTTCTTGCAAGGTATGGAGGGAGCTCCGTGTGCCTCAGATGATTCCAGGCTGCTGTGGTGATTACAGCTTTGACATGAAGAATCAGACTTGGTCTCTTTTAAAGGGGGCCCTTGTTTCTTCCCTGTGCAGGCTGGCTGGTTGGAAAGTCTGGGTTGCTTCTGCTGATTAAGGCAATCTGAACTTTCTAATTTGGAAAGAATAGGAATACCCTACCACTATATTTAGCATACATCCCAATCCCTGCTGTGCGTGTCTGCACTGGAAAGAAGGGCATGATGATATCACGTGTTAAGCAGGGATGGTAAGGGATCTCACTTAGTTTTGGTTTTTTCCTTGTCTTTTTGAGACTAATATGGAAATTTAGATAGTTAGCTGCCTTTCTGGTACTTCAAGAACCTCCCTTTTCTGCTTAATCTTACTTTTCCTCTCAGACTACACAGAGTAGCATAGCAAATTTAATTGACTGCCTTTAAAAAGTGGAGGAAATATCAAACTAAAATACTTGTTTAAATGTGCCTCTTCTAGGAAAATGATGTTATTTATATATTAAAATAATTGCTGTAACAGTATTGAAAGGTATTCAAACGTTGTAGGTGTGTTTGGTACGGCTTGTTCTTTCTCTCCCCGATAGTCACTGATGACATTCTTGATGTGCAGCTGCCTGATTATAATTGAAGCTGAGAGGATAGGCAAGGGGAAAGGGGGCAGATTGGAGATAAGGATTATAATCTCCTGTGCTGATATGCTTTGTCTCTGCTTCCCAAGAGGAGAGCCTGTGAATATGGGGCATGCTGCCTGTCCCTTCACCTGCCTGCTCACTAGGCAAAGTCACTCAATGCTTCCCATCAGGAGCCTGATAATTAATTTTTTGAAAATAGAAGAAGAGTATTTGAGTGGACATGACTCTGGCGGGCCAAAAGAAAAAGATAGACAAAAATAATTTTTTTTCTTCAGATAGGAAAATGGCTTCATGCATCACAGACACTGTAGTTAAGCAGTTCAGTACAGAAGTGGGAGGTTTGGGATTTTGCTAGAGATACCTTTAATGGTAGGGGATCCACTGCTCACCCTCCAGTGTAGCAGAAGAAGGGTTGTTCCTGCTCAGTCTGCTCCCAGACTGCTGCAGCAAGTGTTTGCATTGACTGGAAATAAATGGAGGAGCTCAGGGAGGGAGGATCGTTACCATCATTCGCTAAGTTGGCTGCAGTATTTTTTTTCTTGTCATAAACTGTTGTGAATTTGAAAGGGCTTCTGGGTATTTCCTTCCCAGACGTGGTAATGTTTAGCTGGCAAATGAAACAACCTTTTGTTCGGAAAGTTCTTTTGAGATTAAAGGCATCGGCAAAGTTGTCGCTGTGCCTCCTGTGACTGCCTTGGTTGAGGAGCTGGACTGTGTGCTCTGAGTCTTTCTGATGCAGAGCTCGAGTGCTTAGTCTGAGCCAATTTACTCATTCGTTAGCTCTTACTTTTTTGACTTTAATTGGCTTCCTACTGCACGTCAGATTGCATTTTGCTTTGGCTGGCGGATGTGGAGGCGACCTCCTTCTCTGGGCTGCTACCAGAACATGTTTTCTTATTACACAGAGCTGTCTAGTGCAGGCTGCAGGAAGCGCCTTGTGAAAGAGAGTGCTGAAGCACAAGGCTGTTCTTTGCCACCATAATACCTTCTCAGCCTTGTGGAGGACTCCCTAGGTTACTTTTCATCTTGTTCTTTTGTAAGTGATACACAGATGTAAAATGTAAATGAAAGTGAAGCTCCTAGAAGACTTTCCACAAGTCCCTAATGCAAGGGGAAATCCTTACCCAGCCTTTTCCTTGAGTTTTGTTGAGAGTTTAAACAGACTACCTGGTATGTAGATCCTGCACAGTTTTGCTGCCTTGTTTTCTTGGTTATCCTAAAAATGTCAGGTTGCTATTTAATGCACTCGGATTGACTTCACAACCTATCTATTCAATCATCTGCTTTCCTTGTTCTCCTTTCTGGAAGGATTTCATTTAATGCCAGCAATGTAATGGTGCATGTGGGTGGTGGGACAAATTTATAAAATTGCTAGCCGAAATCTGAGCTGTCTTGCCCCATCTTACTAATTGCAGACCCCAGTGTATTATTATTCTACCTTGAGCCACCCTTTGTCCATGCTTCTTGTGGAATATTTAACGCATTCCTGTGGGAGTATCCTCTAACCAAGTGCTAGACAAATACCCACCAGGGCTCAGTGGTTGTCTTACATTTGTGGTTTGCTGGTCCAGCCCTGCAAAGGGACCAGTGTTGCCTGGTAGTGCTGTCACCTGTTTCATGAACCCAAGGAATACATCCCATGCCTTGTGTTTGTGTGCTGGCCTCCTTACAGGGGCTCTATTACCTTTTGTTTTGGAAAATAGTTCCTTGCAGTTTCGTCTGGTGGTCTGGAATTCAGTAACAATAAAGTTTTGTATTTAGGCAGTTAGCCTTGTGCTTAGGCAAATCTGATGTCCAGCACTTACTCACGTCCAGTTATTGAATTCTTACTAAATACACATCTTTGGTGGGATCAGTGAGAAATACAGAATTGTCAAAGTTCTGTTGTTTTCTGTTTCTAGTGTATACAATTTGTCCTCCTCCATCTGTTTCTGTAGTTAAATGGGATTCAGTTGAATATGTTAAGAACCTGTCACCTTATATTAACAGTGAAATATATTGGGTGTCATGAAAAATCAGTGTTTCCAACATATTTACAGTTTTAAGCTCTTGTATGGTGATTCTTTGGGAAGATGCAGGGGTCTATGGAATAACACAGGAACACAGGACTCTGTAAGAATACATAATTTGCAAAAACTTCTCACTTATCTGCCAGAGTAATATGGAGCTCACCTTTTGCCAAGATCAGTGTCTGTAGCAGTGTGTCTGTAGCTACTTCTGCCACAGCTGCATGAAATGTTAATCCCTACTGCATGGCAAAGAACGTAACTCCTTGTTTAGTCTCTGGGTATAGCCTTGCTGCAGGACCAAAGGCAGAACCTTGAATTCACAGCCTGCTGGCTCCCTTGGAAATGCAGCTTACCCTTGAAGTGCCTGCCCTGTGCACACTCCTCCTCTCTTGTGGGGAGGGCAGAGCAGCTGCTCTGCAGGAAGATGTCCTTCTCTTGTTTGGTGATGTTGCCTCTGCTCCTGCCTCACCAGAATCCTGATTTATCTTAGCAATAACAAATGTTATTGTTTGGAAAGTGTGAACTTCTGTTACACCTCATCCCTCTTCTCTCCTACAGTCTGTTCCACTGCCTTCCTTCCAGCCCTGGATTAAGCAAGAATTGCTTGTGAGACTGTGCTGTAGGGAGGGGGATAGTCATGGCTTTACAGATCTGGTGAGACTCCCTGTGTGTCTGTCTTTCACTTTGGTTTGCCTTTTTGTAGGAAGGTGCTAATCACCCCCTACCTTGATTTAGTGTCAAAAGGTCTTTAGTGACCTTGGAAGAAGAGGAACTGAGCTGTCGGTGCTAATCTCAAACACAAATGTGCAGCCCTTGCCACATTAGTCATGCCTTTGTCACCTCTAGATTGGATTAGTGCAGTGCACGGTATGTGGGTCTGCAGCTGAAGACACATGCAGAACAGTGCTGTCTGCTTGTTTTAGTGTCACCAGAGAGTATTTTCTGGAGAGATGTCAGTGCTTGAAGAGTGCCCTCAGTCAGGATTCCTGAGCTGACTTCTCACAGTGGTTTGCTGGAAGCTGGTTTGACTGTTGGGCTTTAAAGCTTACCTGCTGCTTTCTGTAAGAGGATAAGTTGAAGGATTGAATGCAACTTAAGACTTCATGAGGAAGTATATCAGAGCCCTGTAGCTTGCCTTATTTTTTGTTGATTGTTTTTCTGTATGGATGATTTTATGGTTTTAGTGTGGGTTAGGAGATGTGTCCTTGAAGACGTGTGTCTGTGGAACAGTGCATGGTCAGTAGAGGTTTTCCTCTCCAATGCACATGTAAATGGTGCAGCAAAGTCCAGCTTCCTTATTAGAACTAGTCAATCACTTGATCAGGTATATAATAACAGTCTTCTGGGAGGGATAGAAGGGGTAGGAGATTAACCCCAGTCTGCATTACAAATAAGTTTAATGAAGTAGTAATGTTGAATACAGAAGGTCGTGGCAGTGAGGAAATTGGACCATTATGACTGAGCCTGTACACGTGAACTGCCTGCAAAGTAAAGAGCACGGTAAAAATTCTGAACTGGGGAGGTAAAAGCAGTGTCAGTCCTTGGTTGTACTGTTTGCTGAACTGTAACTGAAAATAAAATTATGCTTTTTCTCTGGCAGTTATACTCAGTGTGTACAGCTGGTTGTGTTGTTTTTAAATGCCCACAGAAATCTTATTCTTTAACACATCCTACTCCACACTGCTCTGGAGGGGTCAAGCTGTGCTTTATAGCAGGTTCCCTGGTTGGAGGGGTCTGTTCACAAGACTTTTGCCCACACTTGGACACCCATTGGCATGATGGGTTTAAGCCAGCAAGTGGAGTCCTAATCTACAGCAAGATGTGCAGAGTGATAGGAGGGAAAGGCTCAGCAAATATATTTGTGTTGGCTTTCCCAATGGACTTGGTGAATTGTAGCAGAGGTGGGATCCTGTACTTTGTGTGTTTAGGAGTTGTTTTTTTAAAATTTGTCTTTTCCTCTGTGGCATCTCAGATCAATTTTTTGGTCCAATTGCTTTTGGTGGTGTTAGATGTCTACTTGGTTGTATGAAGATCTGTCTTTCAGTGTTCTGGCTTCATTCTACCTGGCTGTTAAAATTATGTGCTATGGATATGGGATGCAGTAAACTGTTCATGTTTGGAGGCTGAGTTTAGACAGTACTCATCTCTTAAGACGTTTCTCTGGTTGGAACTATGAATCAAAGTAGTTTGTTCTTTGGAGAAGTAAGGACCTGCCAAAATCTATGTGCAGCTGCTGGGGTTATTCTGTGGACTAGAGAGCCAAATCAACCAGAAGAGTCTCTTGCTGTGTCTTTGCCAGGTCCTCTGGCTCGTTTAAGTGGTTCACACTTCTGCCTGGAGCATAACATACTGTTTTGCCAGCCTCCTGCAGAAAACTGCTGTTGTCCTTTTCCTCTGGTGAGACAATCCCAGTCTGTGCTCCTCGTCTTTGAAGGGAGCCTGCTCTGCTCATGCTCCCACATTCTGGGCCTTCACAAAGAGAAAACTTGTGGTTGAAGAAATCCACTCAAACAAGTAGAGTCCATTATAACCAGTTCTTTCTTTTAAATAAATTTGGAGGGCAAGGAATCTCACCTGATTCAAGACCACGACCCTTCAGGGCAGCTGTGACTGTATTCTTTTTGGAGAACATCAACTTAAAATTCTCATGGCCCTCAATCTAGGGGAGAATTCATTTCCTACTTCAGACTGTCTGATGGTATCAGCAGAAGTCTTATAAAAATTCCTGATGAGATTATGCCCTCATTGTAGTAATGAAAACCACTTATTAATGTTGTTTATATACGATGTATATAAACACATATATATATATATAGCACTTACCTTGTAGTAGAGAAACTGTTATTCATTGGATCTATGGCTAATTATAATTTTTTTCTGTACAATTTTCTCTCAGTATTTTGTTATTACCTCATGTGGTATTAAATAAGCAGTGAAAAATAGATTATCCACACTAAAAAATATGTGTTTAGAGGCTACTGCTTCAGTGAGATTAAATGTTAGTGGGAAATATTGCTCTTACTAGCTCTTGCTTTCTGCAGAGTGGGTTGCCCAACCCTGACATATTAAATTTTTGGTTTTTTCCTGCCCTTAACTGTGTGCTATTCTTTACTCTCCTGCCCAGCTTTCTGCAGAGGGCGCATTGTGAGAGTGCCCAAAGGTCCCCTCATTCGAGTGGTGGGCACAGAGGTGGCGATCCCTTGCAGCGTGAGTGACTATGATGGACCCAGTGAACAGAACTTTGACTGGGAGTTCTCCCGGGACACTGACTTCGTGCGGATAGTGAGTACCTGGGATTCTACCTTCACCTCTGAGGAGTACCAAAAACGCGTGGGCCGCGGGGATATCAAACTGAGACGGAGCAGCAACGATGCTGTGGAACTTGTGATTAGGAACATCCAGCCAGCTGACCAAGGGAGATACAAATGTTCCACGCCCAGCACTGATGCCACCGTTCAGGGAAATTATGATGCAGAGGTCCAAGTGAAAGGTATTTCTGAAGAGTGAGGTGTGCTTTAAATTTGTTTTTGATCTTGATTATAGATGTTGTTCATGATCATTGTGATTTTGTTTTTTTTTTTTTTTTTTTCTTCTTATTCCTCTTTAAATCTCCTAAAGCCAAAATTTCAAATTGGGAAATACAATAGCAAAGGCAAGTGAGGTGAAGAAAGGAAGAGAGGCTGTTTACTATAAACACCACTTTTCTTTTTTTCTGTCTAGTAAATATGTAAATAAAACACTAAGTGATGGGTTTTCTGAAGATGTCTGCAAATATTTCATGTCCTTAAGTGTCTGTGTAGAGAAGCTAAGTTCAGGTAAAAGCCACAGGCTGTCTTTTCTCTGAGTTTTAGTGTCATTTAGGGATCTTTCTGTGGAGGTAATCTTCCTTTTCTCCTTTAGCATGTTGAAACTACAATCTTCTCCTAGCTTTGCTCTATCACTTAGCATTTTTCAGTATTAAATTTGGCCACAATTTCTTTTCCCATGTCTTATCTTTTACTCACATGAATATCAAGATTAGTTTTGTATGAGAATAGTCAAAATGATGATGTTTGGATGAGAAAGTGAGTGGAAGGATAAATGAATTCTTGTCTTGGCTTGTTTAAAGCAGAGCACTTCCTTTAGTGCTTTTCCAGCTAAATTTCCTTCTTCCTGGAATATATTTGTGTGGAAGAAGCAATGATTGGCAAGGTGTTGCTCTGCGGTGGTTTTATTGCCTCACATCTGAACAGCTCACTGTGGACATTCTCTTCTTGATTCAATTTTATCATGCTTATATCTTTTGCCCTTTTTTCTTCCTGATAGTGATTTCGGATGGCTTGTCTGTGAGCGGTTCCAAAGCTCGTTCCTCGGCATCTCTCCGGCTCTCTGAGGGCGATTCCTTCAAGCTTCGCTGCTCTGCCGCCACCACCTCACCGGAGCACACTCACCTGCACGTGACCTGGCAGCTCAGGAGCGGATCCTCGTGGCGGGACATTCTGTCCTTGACTCACGAGGGCAAGTTCCAGCCGGGCCCCGGCTACGAGGAGCGCTACCGCAGTGGGGACATCCGCCTGGACACGGGAGCCAACGACACGTACGGGTTATCCGTATCCCAGGCTTCCTCCGCGGATGGGGGAGCCTACAGGTGCCTCGTGAGTGAGTGGGTGAGAGGGGTGGATGGCTCGTGGCAGAAGATCCAGGAGAAGAGTGTGGAGATTGCCACCGTATCAGTCCAGAGGACCGGTGAGTGTTCCTGGTGGGCTCTGGTGCTTTGGATACAGCTGAAGTGAGGGTGTGTGCTGGTTTGAAAGCAAAACCAGTGAGAAGACTCAAAGTCAGCAATACAATTCAATAGGAAAAAAAGAGAAAAAAAAAATACATGCAATGTACAAAAGCAAAACCACTGACAGAGTCAGAATACATCCTGAATACACCACCCTAATCCCGCTAGTTAGGGTGATGTTAGCAGTCCAGATGAAGTGGTCTTGTTGAAGTAGTGATCCCGTAGAATGGTCTGGTAGCATTGTCCTCTGGAAATCAGTGGGCAAAGGCTTCCTTGGTGTTCCGAATCTCAGATTTTATCCAGGTAGGAAATGTTTGGCTCCTCCCCCTGGATGGAGCATCTCCCAATGGGATGATGTAATTTTATCAGTCATGCATTGGGACTCAATGGCCCATTAACAGGAGATATTTCCCTGGAGGAAAGATGGGTCGTGGAAAAGATAAAGAACACTGCCTCACCTGTTTATTTTTAACAGATGGCCCTTTAGTGAGGATATCTCCCCCAGAGATAAGGATCACTGTCCCACCTGGTTTCAACAGATGGTGATAGAATACATACATTTGGGCACAGCTTTACATTGTAACCTAGGACAGGGTGCAATCCAGCAGAACCTGGAGTGCTGTTTGGGTAGCTGGCCTGTTTATATCCATGACATAATTTTTCTAGCTTTGTTTTGGAGTAAAGGAGGTTGATTTCATGGAACCTCTTAGATGCCTAGACCCAGATTTTACCTCATCCTTCATTCACTTCAGAGTGCTTGTGATTTTTATATTTCTTAAATAAACATTCTATTTAACACGTGGTCACCCAAAGCTTTCCCTCTACTCTCTTATTAACACAGGGTTCCCTAGTACTTAAAAGCTGCACTTTGCCTGTGAGAGTGGCTTATGATTTAGTGATAGATGTGAAGCTTTTCTGTATGCTGTTTAATAAAATAGCATGGAAAGATCAAGAGAAATGAGGAAGGCAGTGATAATTTAACAGGGCAAATTACCCAATGATTTTTATCACTGGTCTGATTGCTCTGCTGTGCTGGCAGGGGTCTCGGACAGTAATGATTCTGTTAAACACATCATTGCTTGCTTGGCTTAGGAGACAAAAATACATGCAGTGCTATGCTGAGGATATCCAGATATCCCTGCCCATACAGATTTCAGGACTAGATGCACTAAGCACTTGATTGCATTAGTATTATCACTACTGGTTGGAGGAGGGAGAGTGGGGGTGTGATGCACCTTATCACTCAATAGGTGGAAAAACAGGCAGTGATAGTCCTTCAGAAGTATGAGATTATCATGGTATTTTAGAACTGTTCAGACAGGAGGGGTGTCTTTTCATTTCTGCAATCCTTTAATCACTGTAGGGAGAACCCAAAGGTCTGGGTTTTTTTGATTGGCTCATTTGGATGTAGTTTTAGTGTCTTGGTGGTACTTAGCCTGTGAAATTTGACAGGATCAATCTGCCCCCTCTTTTTCAGGGTATCTGTTGCGCAGCAAAGCTTGCAGGTGCTCTCTTCTGACTTGCCTAGTTAAGAGCTGTAATTCTTGATTTTGTCATGCTTTTGCAGTGTTTGGTTTAAGTAGGTGGCTGAAAACAGCATGAGGCTGGCTAAGACCAGTAGTGGTACGATTTTTTGATGTGGTTTGAGTGTGTGGTTTGTTTGTTGTGGGGTATTTTGTTTGTTTTTCTTTGGGTTTTTCACCTTCGTTTTAAGCTCAGTCATTAGCAGCACTAGCACTTTGTCAGGGGAATGAAGGCTTTTTTAAAGTTATGCTAAAGGGGATAGGCTATTCTCCAGCAAAATGCTGTGTGTACATCCTATAGAAGGGCTTGAAGAACATCTTATGCTGACATCTGAAATCTCTGCACTTGCTTGCTAAAAGAACTTGAGATGTAAATGGTTATATGCCTATGGGTAAATTCTCTCCAAGTCCCTCTATGTGCATATATTGCCAGATTGTGAATGCCCATCACTTTCATGAAGACAGAAATGTTGCTTGGAGAATTGCTGCTCTTAACCTTGCAGACGAGTCTTATTTTGTATTCTGGTATTAGTCTGTTATATTAGCTAGGCTTTCCTACTGATTCCAATCCCATGATAAGACAGGCAAGTCTCAGTGAGAGATTCATCTGGGCTTGGTTTCAGCACTCAGGTGGAGCCTGCTACCCTCTGTCCAGTTTCACTTTTCTGTGTTTTCAGGTGGTGAGGGGTGAGAATGAGCATTGCTTGGTTTTATTGGCAGTAGCTCTGACTGCTCAGTTTGGCTCTAGCCTTCATATGTTGTCTCATTCCAGATGATAGTCCAAGGAAGTTTATGCAGATGGGGAGCTATTATGTAATAGAACATGATTTTACATAGAAGTCACTCATCTCAGCAGAGACATAGCTGCTGGTTTAAAGCAGGTATCTCTATTCTTGCTCGTGGTGAGAAGAGCCACTGCTGTAGCAGCTCTGTCCAGTCTGGGGAGACTTTAGGAGCAGCTGCATTACACCCTGTGGGAATGGTGCTGCACTGGGACCCAGATGTAATCTTCAGGCAGAGTGAATGATCAAGTGAAGACATGTGGTAGCCTGGTCTTAACACTATGATTCCATAGTTCTCTTTTAATATTCTGTACCTGGTCCTGTTTGAATGCTGGCTATGACCACATGTGATATGTATATTAAAAATATTCACCAGCCAGTGGTTGCTAAGTGTGTTTGGAGTGGTTGGTGTTGCTTTGAAGTCTCCAGTGTGTCTTGTTCTGAGCAGTAAGCAGAGAAATCAGCAGTATAAGGAGTTACTGCTGCCTTCTGTTAGCTTCCATTTCATGTTTTTGCAGCATGCCTGAGGTCAGTCAGGACTCCAACATGTGGCCATGGCTGCTTCTCATCTAAATCTGCTCTGTTTGAGGAGCTCAAAATATCAGCAGAAACTATGTTGAGGTGCAATGTAGTTCCTAGGGATTTCTGTAGATGTTTGGTCTTCTGAGGCATAGTCCCCAAAACACTTTGGCCCTCCTGTGAGATTGAAAAATCCTGTATGGTGAAAAATGCATCTTCCTGCTGTGGAAAAGTGACGTGCATTCTGTGGACGAGACAAAGCCTTCATGGACCAGTTGCTGTTGAGTTACAAAAATGCTGTTCTCCCTCCCTTTCTCCCCTCTGCCCTCATCATACATCCCTAGCTTGACTGATAATGTGTATTGCCCTTGTAATAGATCACTCGGCTCAGTATCCAACAGGCATTTGAAGGTTGGGCTACTGAGCCTGTTCAGAACCTCCTGTTATAGAATGTGAAGTCCTGGATAACTTAGAGTGAACTATGTTTGTTAAAAGTAGCAAACAAAAAAAAAATATTTTTTGTTTGAATTTTTGTGTCTCTCTTTCCAAGCTCTAGATGTAGTCATCTCAACCAGCAATGTGTCTGTGACTGAAAGAGACTCCCTGGATCTTACATGCAACATCACAACAGACAGAAGTGGTATTTTCCAAGCTGAGGTGATGTGGTATTTTTCTGTGTCACCTGATGACACCTTGTCAGATGCTCAGCTCTTGCTGAGCATGGACCACGATTCTGTTGTCAGTGATTCAACTCTGATCAGCCTGAGCCATGTGGACAGGAACTCCTATCGCCTCTTGGTGCGTGACGTGGATGTGGAGGACTCCGGCTACTACTTCTGTGAAGCTGCTATCTGGGTGCCACTGCACAATGGGAGCTGGCATAAGGTGGTGGAGAGGACTTCTGCACCAGTCAGTGTGGTGGTGACAGCACTAGGTGAGTGATTGTGCTTGATGGGTAATGTATCCCTCAATTCTCAGCCCCATCAGAAAAGGGAGAGGACCCTGCAGAATCTCTTCTGCACAAATGTTTCTCTTGTTTGCATCTATTATCTATATGTAGAAATCTCTTTCTCAGATATATATCTCTTTATGCAAATATCCTTAGAAGTAAAGTTACCTGGGAGAAGTACTAAAAATGCAACTCCAGTAAAACTTCTTAAAAAGCCAATTGTTTTACAAATAGGTCTAAATATGTCAGCCTACCCAATCTGTTCTCTAGTTTATTCTTGGGGAGATAATAACTTCAATTTAGAGGCAGTGAAACTCAGGATATTGTTGCAGAATGGTGTAGGTAAGGTATTGCACCTGCTGAAATTATAAGGTTGGAAGCATGAATGAAGCTGGATGTAAACTGACAGAGCTCTAGTGCTTGGTGCCTGTTCCCAGCTCTGACATCCAGGCCCAAATCCTTTCTATGTACCCTTTCAGATCCTATTGTCATGAGAAACTGGTGGTGCTGTCCAGTTACAAAGGCAGAGCTCTTCCAACGTGAAAGTGCTGAATGAGGCCAGCATATAGAGAGCCTGTTTTTCAGCACTAAATGGCTGTGCCATAAGGTTAAATCCCATCAACAATGACTTTAAATACTGCATTTTAGCATTGTGCAGAGCAGTTGAGCCGTGGCCATCTCCAAGTACGCTTGTAATATGTACTAGAAGTGCACAAGTGATTAATGTCTTCATTTCCTGTCCTCATCCAGCCATTCACATTGTACATTTAATTTGTGAGTGTTCCCTCCTTCCCTCACTTGTCATTCACATGTGTTCATGTGTGTACAGATGCACTTGCATGCTCATGTGCTCTTTTGTCATGCCTGTATATGTAGGACTCTTCTTTACTCTTTCCATTCCAATTTAGCATTATTTGGGAACAGGAGAAAATAAAATCTGCTTTTCAGCAGATGCAGATGCTTGGTTGCTAGGGAGAGGGAAAGCAGAATAAATTTTTGGCGTCTGAGGTTATCAACTGCATCCAGAATTCACCAACTCCTCCTCCTTAATGGAAGTTAAGAGCTCCTGGAGTATTAAGTCGTTGAATTGTCAGCAAGGCTGTTCTTTGACAGCTGACAGAGTGGAGGAATGAGGTTTATCCGGCCAGCCTTTTATTCTTTCTAAATCCTCTGTGTGAGTGTCTGTCAGGGTGAAGCGCCTATCTGGAGTGGTGCTATCAAAGTGAAAACTCTTCTTAGGGTCCTTCCAGTGCCCACAAATAAAACAAACCTCAAGGGGTTTGCTAGTAACTTGGGATTCCTGCAGTTTTTCCCTTCTTGTGTCCCTGTCTAGAGAAGTGCATCTGCTGTAATAGTCTTTGTTGCTGTGAAAATATTAGTTGGTCTTGAATGCCTTCTTTTTGAGAGGAAGGAGTGGCAAAGTGGGAGTGCTAAGAGAGTTATAGAGTGTGAGCAATACATCATGAGGCCCTGGAGTAAACTATTCTTTTGTGAATGAGAAAGGAAGAGCAGTGTAGCTGCAGGATTTAAGGGGGCTTACACCAAAAGTGGGGTTTGGCCATCATTAATCTGTGCTTAGGTTGTAGCAAAATTATCTGCATTTTCTTTTTGTTTTGCCTTACTTATCCTGAAAATATGCAGAAATCTGCACATGCTCACTGGTAGTAGGTACCACAGACTTTGTAAGCAGTGCTTTTATGATTTTATGTTGCCTATTGTCACAGAAACTCACCATCAGTATTACCAGAGTCTCTGGAGTCTGGTGTGTATTTGATGCCCTTGTTCTTGCTAGATGCAAGGACACTGTTGAGGGATCTTTTCTGCAGGCTTACATAGCAGCAGCCCAGCTTGTTTGCTACAATTGTTTTTATCCTTTGCATCTCAAGTCCAAAAGTGCATATGCGTACAGAGTTTCCACAGCAGTTCTATTAAGATGCTTTATTATGTTGGCTCATTGGTAAGCTAAGCCTAAGTTTTAGCCTTGGATGCCTTCTTTGTCCCAATTATAGCTCCAGTTAATTGTTTCTAGGAGGGCAAAATGCCAAGTAAAACATAAAGCAGGAAATAAATACAGTTAGGCTGTGAGAGCTATGTGATGAGTATCGGCCGAGCAGTTGTGAAGCTGGTCATTTTTCTGAATTACAGCAGACAGCAAGACAAAAATATTCCAATACTAGTAAATAAATATGTATTTCCTTTGTGGTGTGAGGTTCTTGCTGTAATCTTTTTCCTTTACTATCTCTGTAGTCTGAGAGAAAATAGTCATGTGGCTCCCTTATCGCTTGTAGGCTTTGGGCAGCCAGCTATTTCGGATTTAAATACAACAGTCCCATTCTTAACCCGTGAAACTCAGGCTCTGATTTTCCATCCTGAGATATCCCAGCCTCGCAGCTGGGCAGCACATACTGAAGCTTCTTCTGATCTACACACCCTCAACTCTTATCCTTAGTATTTATTGATCTAGGTAGTATTTAAAACTGCTAAGTACTGGAATTTGCTGTGCTCAGCTCTTGGTGCTGCCTCTGGCCAGTGGTGTTGTGTGTCCACTGGTTTGGATGTCTGGATGAGTGAAGTGTTTGCCTTTTAAAGGGCTGTTTTTTACCATTCTTAAACCATTGTCGACACACAATGGGATGGCTAAGTGTGGAAAATGAGGGGTTTCAAGATGGAAGATGGCCTCTTACCCTGGAGAGGTATTGGGGAAGTGGGATGTCTCTGGCCCGTCCAAAGCTAGAGGATAACCAGTGTCCTGCTGCAGGCTGCCCCAGGCATTTGACAGCTGCAAAAAGGGGCTGGCTGGATTGAAATTGAGCCCACAGGTGGGTTCTTGGGGGCAGGACTAAAGGAGGGAATTGCTTTGCTCAGCAAGATCTGTTAGTCCTGATTTTTCTGAAATAGTCTGTCTAGACCTATGAAATGGAATGTCTTGTTTGGGAATGCAGACCTAGGGATACCTGTGTCAGAATGGTGCAAGTCTGAGAATCAGAGTGCCAAGGTCTGTAAGAAAAATGCATATTGTGGCGCTTGGCTTCTTAGCTCAAATGCTAAAACTGGATGTTAGAAGTCAGTGTATGTTTTAATTAATTCTGGCATTTTCTCCCTTCCCATAGCATCTAACCCGTTTCTCCTGTGTTTCCTCTCCCGCAGAGCCAGACTATGATGTGTTCCTGAATGCCTCCAGAACACCCAAGTTTTCAGATGACCCCACAGAGCTCAACTGCAGGATCACAAATGTTCAGGACACGGAAGCAAACATCCGCTTCAGTGTTTCCTGGTACTACAGGCAGCACCTGCCCGGGGATGATGTGGTGCCACAGGAGCTCCTGGCTGCCATGGATGCAGACTGGGCTCTGCTCCCTGGGGACAGGGGCAGAGAGAGGATTCAGAATGGGGAAATCATCTTCTCTAAGAAGTCTGCTGACACCTTCAGTTTGAGAATCCAGTGGACTTCAGAGAGTGACAGAGGGGATTATTTCTGCGTCATCTCGGCATGGAGCAGGCACCGCAACAACAGCTGGGTGAAGAGCAAAGATGTGACTTCTGCTCCTGTCAACATTTTCTGGGCTACTCAAGGTAGGAGCTTTACACCTGGGTGGCTGAGAATAGATTTGTCAGCCAGAAGGGCTGCTGATGAGCATTGGAAATGGGATTCTGTGTTTATGAAGGTTTAAAAGCACGGTCAACTTGTGTAAAAGCCTCGTATCTATGGAGGGGTATCACTTCTTTATTTCACATCACTACTTTACCAGTTTTATGCAACAGTTTGGAGTGGAAGTGCAAAGGAAGAGACGCCAGCTGCTGAGACTTTCAGGAGCTGGGCTGGAAGTGGCAGGGGTGGCATCCAGCAGTGTTGCTATGGTCATTTCCCACTTTTGTGGCTCGGAGTATTTTGGTCTCTGTAGGATGCATCTTGCTGCTAACAACAGAGTTGTACTGAGGTGAAAAAAGCAGTGTCAATTCATCTTCTCTATCTGACAGTTTGAGAGTTGTGATTTTATTTTTCTCTCTTATAAGCCCATGTTTAAAAGGCAGTTCTGAGGAAGTTCATGGGCATAGTACTGCCAGAGTATCAAAAAATAAGTGGGTAGCCCAACAAAGTGATTCAGTGGTTTGCTTGGATCTTTACTTTTAGGCAGAAGTGAACTAGCTCTAATCAGTATTTAACTTATTCTGGGAGCATTTTTAGAAGCTTTATAGACCTGGAGTTGCTTAACTCTGGTTTCAAATGGGATCTGTCTTTGCTGGATGTGCTGTAGAGTGATACTATTTTGGCTCAGAGTGAAATAATGCAAGAGTGTCCATTGGCGAGCATCTGAAAGGCTAGGATAAGCTAGGATGTGATGTCCTTGTCAAAAATCTGGGCTTAGCTAAGCCACATTTATCTTGATAGATTAGTTTAATTAGTTTAATAGTCTAGTTTAGGCATCCACAGGCAGAGAACTATATTTCAGAGACAAGCAATTTGAAATAATTTTCAAGTTTTTTAGGGATAATCCCTGAACAGAAAATTGGAAATCTTCTGCTGTGATTCTGCTTCAGTGGAGAGAGAAGAGTGGTGGGATGCTTGCTCAGTACTCCCTGCATCCCCAGACCATGCTTGTGGTCCAGGGAAATGCTGGGGGTTTTTTTGGGCTTTTTGAGGGTGGTTTTTTTTTTTTTTTCCCTGAAGCTGGCTTCTCCACAGGACTGAGAAGTCTCATTAATGCTGGATGTTGGTCACAATTAGTTCAGTGTTATGCCACAACACGGAGAGTGTGTATGTGCATGCCAGTGTAATGGATCGTCACCTTCGGAGTAGCTCCAGAGCCCAGCTGGAGTTGAAAAGTCTCAGCCTGTGTTGACATTTTTGAGGGAAAACAAACCATGACAGGTGTGAACATTCTCTTGCTTCTGGTTTTGTTCCAGAAACTCTGCTAATTTTGCAGCACAAATGTAAATGTTACAGTCCCCGTGCTGAAAAGTACGTCCTGTTGGCAAAACTTGGGGTTGGGGGATTTATTACGTGAAAGTGAGCTCTCCTACAAAAACCTTCCCCTCCTGAAAAAGAATGTTATGTGTATAGGAGGTGGGGAGGGCAAAATATATAGGTTTAATTTCCCCTTTTTTTTCCCACCCATCAACTCCTCCTTGAGCAGTGCAGCCCCAGATGCCTCTCCCTGTGTTCCCTGCCCCCTGCCATATCCTATCCTGTGAGCTCCAGACTCAGCTGGGAGCCCAGTGCTGGAGCAGGCAGCTATGAAGGAGTTAATCTGCTGCTGCCTGTGCTCTCTGACTGTTGTTTTGACAAGTATCTCTGGTGATTTGAGTCCCTAACTGCTCCCAGTGCTTGTAAAAGCCAGCAGCCAGGCTCCCAGTGTTTGCCTAAGGAGAGAACAGAAATTTACCTCTTCCTTGCATAGCTTGTGCCTATATAGACACTTTTCTTCCATTTATTTCATTGCTGGCATCTTTTTTGTTGACTTTAGAGCAGTGCTTTGGGGGGAGGACGTTGGAGAAATCTCACTTTGAAAACGATTGTTCTGAGTTCTTGAGAAAGGAGAAGTGGGTTTATATTGTGTCTGTGGGTCTCTTGGCAAAAAGGGGTGTTCAGAGCCTTTATTCAAAATGTAAATATCATGTAAAGATGTCAAAAACCCTTTTTTGTGTGTTGTATAATAAGTTGTGTGTTTGCCCATTTGAACTTGGTGTTTTATTGTCTGTTTTCTATTTTATTCCACTGGGACCAATAAAGCTCACACATCTTTCTGCTTACTCAGCTTTGCAAATGCAGCCAATTGCTATCATAGATCACCATTGTTTTTGACATAGTCTGCCTGATATGTTCCTTCCCCTTCTTCTACTTTCTCCCCTGCCAAGGTGACAAGGAAGGTATCTGCCTCATCTCAGAAATTTAAAAACATCAGTTGCATTATGTTTTGCTTATGTAGAGTACAAATTCCAGTCAGTGAAAAGGGGTAGAGGAAGGGAGGAAACTTTTTTTTACTAGCTCTGTAAATTATTTTCAACCCAGAAAAAAGTTTGATATTCTAAAAGATAATTTTATTTATTTATTTATTTGTATATGAATTACATTTAGAACACAGATACTGCTCACAGTGGAAATGTGGAATCAATGCTTTTTTCCTAAACTAGTGTTGTCAACTTTGGATCTGCATGGACTACTTAGCAGAAGAGAACATTATCTTTTAATTGAAATTCCAGATCCCAAAGGTACTATTATTTGGGGTTTTGTTAATACTTCTGTCTTTAATTTACAAAATAATTATATTTAACATAATGTTACTTGTCCTAAACGTTTGCCCAGGCCCTCCCATCACACTTAATTGGGAGCAAGGGTGCCTTAATCATTCAGACAGTCCTGCAAATAGAGAACAGATAATACTTCTGCCACCTATTTTTCTTTATCATTGGTGATGTATCACATACAGGGTGTGGTACAGACACACAGTTCCTCCTGGGCAAAGAAATCCCCGTGGCACTAAGCTGGTGTGTGATTTGTTGGATCCTAGAATCATGGGATTTTTGAGCTTTCTGTGCTGTCAGACACTGACCCCCTGGAGAACACTACTTTTGACCTGAGGGCTTGGAGAAGGCTTCCAAATTTGAGTGATGGAGTTAAATCACAAGTGTGTAGTTAAATAGAAGTGTGTGATTTCACACAGTGAAGGGTTTTAAATTTGGTATTTTTAGAATATAGTAATAGGTATGGGACAAGATGGAAGTTCTTGGGCATTGTCTCTTCTTTCTTGTTCCTTGTTCACGGCTTCAGGTAGTAGTTTTTGGTTGGATAGTTAGTGCTGCACTGTGGGTCAGGTTTGGTTATTAGGCCAAGAGTATAAATAATAGAGGTGTTAGTTCTCTATTGGACTGGTTAGCTTTGAAAGACCTTGTAACTAGCTAGATCTGCCTCCATTTTGCTTGCTTTTAGCTGGTAGCTAGAAGTGTTGCAGAACTCTCTGTACTCTAGATAAGATTTCATAAACAACCAAGCCTGAATGAGAAATTCGTCTCCTTCATGTTTTAATCCTGGCTCCGAGTGAAGAAAACGAAGATAAGCCACTAATTAGGTGGTGCACCTAACCCATGACAGGTATGTGCCAGCTTGGCTGTAGGGCCCAGAGTTCCTGAAGCCAGGTGTGTGTTCATGTGTAGCTGCCATGTTCAGGCTTTGGTGTGCCTGTTGTGCTCCCAGAGCTGTGGGGCTGCGGTTGTACCTTGGGATGCTGTACAGCCACCTCCTTCTGTCACAGCAGAGCTGTCGCTGCCTTAGTGCCTGCTGCAGTCCCTGTATGAGCAGCCTGGTTAGTGCACTGGGGGATGAAGGGGCCTTGGTGAGCACTGAGGTTCTTGTCAGCAGCCTCGAGTAGCACCGTGAGGCTCCCAGGTTGCTGTCAGCCCTGGCCATTGTGCTGCTTTTCCAGCTGGAGGAGGAGGAGTGCAGGGAAGGTGTTTGCTGTTTTCTAAAGTCTCCTTGCCCTTGTAGCTGTTGGGCTTCGCTAGAAATTTGCCTGGAGTAGATTAGGTGAAAACTGGTTTTGGTCACTACCCAGGAAGTGCTCTTGAAGCTGAGCACACACTTTGTGGTTGAAGAGCAACAGGAGAATTACAGTGTGGCTTAAACACTTGGACTGGCCAGTGATGGAAGGCAGAACCTTGCACTACCAGGCTCCAAAGTACAGTTTACTCAAATTTTATTTGTGTCATTTGGCTAGAATTTCTTCTGTTGCTAGCCCTCTACCTTTGGAGTAGGGCCCAAGCTTTGGGTATGGTTTACTTAGGAACTCTTCCTCTATTGCTTTCCAGAATAAACTGCAGATTGCAGCCTCCTGTGTATGACCAAGCAGGGTGTGCTTCATTGTGCTTTTCATTCATGGAGCTTTACAAGTAGATAATGGGTCTCCACATGGGACTGCAGGCATGTATGCAGACAGGCAAATGTGTGGAGTAGTGGTCAAGACACACTGCTTCCTTGGCAATTCCCAGAAGATTAGAAATGAGACCTTAGGCTGCAGTTCTTGGAAGAAAACATTCATTTGACCTCTCTGGTTCATCTTATGCTGCAAGATCTGATGAGTAATTTCTGCTCACATAGGAAACATGAAGAGGCTTTTCTTCCCCTCTTAATTTTCCATGCAGATTACTGTTATTTCTAAGATAAGTGCCAAATCTTTGGGCTGCCCTCTTTCTAATAATGTGCACTCTTACACAAACAGCTAGCTACATGCTTTTCTAGGTGGGGGTGAAGGAATGCTAATTACATTTCATCTGCTGCTACTGAGAAGAACAATATTGGCACAGAACCAGAATATTAAGAATGGTGATCCAGGATTTTCTAATTGGTAGGATATGGAGCCTTTTGTTGCTGTTTTACTTTGCTACATATGCAGTCTCTAATATTATGACACATACAGAAACATCCCTTTGATCTTTTTTTGACTTTGCTGCAAAAAGAAACATTCAGCACCTGTTATGTGATGGGGTGTGTGCTGCCTTCTCTATTCTGTTCTAGATTTCTTGTGGTCTGACAGAAGAAGAGGTGCCTCTGCCTTGTGTGTTCATCCAAACTAAGGATCTCAGGGGGTTTTAAAATGCTTTGAAAGGACTTTCATAAGAACATATGTCCTTGTTCTCTGTTCAGCATCCTAATTTCTAACCCTTTTGAACTCTATCACTGTTCTCCAGCTGCATTTCTGGGCCTCAGTTGTTCTTTTCCACAAACTCTACCAATGGCATTTCTGCTGCTGTCCCATGCTACCACCACTCCTTTCTCCTTTTCCTTTAGCAGAAATACTTGGTAAAACCATTTGTTATTGCCCTCAAATGGAAAACCAGTAAAGGATGTCTAGGAACCAAATTTGCTCTGTCCTTGCTGGGGACAAGACTCTTCCCTTTCTGCTGCTCCTGACCTGTGGCTCAGGGGGTAGTGGAAGTAAAGGTATTTGAAGCCCAGGCAGTAGGGAGAGTTATCTCAGCTGTAGCTGAAGTGCTCTGAACATGCCAGGGCATTTAATCTTAAGCACATATACTATAGACAAAATATAAGATTTCTTTTCTGGTGTCTAGGACCCAGTGCTCTGATGTGAAGATCCACAATGTAAAGAACATTTAAATAAGGAGGGATTTTTGCCCAGAGCCTCCTTATATGGCCTAGAAAGCAGCAATATGTGCCAGGAAAGTATAACTAGCTGTTTGTGCTTCTGCTTTTGGGACAAAATGTAATTGCCTACCATATTCCTAAAAATATGTGAAAAGCTGATCTGTGCTGGGCTCCTAAATACTGCAGCCATATGAAAAAAGGATATATCAGTGTCCATAGACAAAAAATGAGGAAAAAAAGTGGATTTGAAGTCTGGAATCTGGTGTCTGATGAGTCTTTTCACAAGGGAGAGGAGAATGACTCTGACTCTATTCAGCTTCATTTGTGATTTTCTGAGTCCCTAAATGTGCAACTCTTGTATTGTCACTTGCTTAGTGGGTGGAAGTGTGAGGGGGGTTTGGTGTGGAGTATCAAATAATTCTGGGCTCAGCTAGACCACTAGAAGCATCTCAGCCTTCACTGCTCCTGCTGTTTCTTTATATAGCTTTGTACTGTGATCTGCTTGATACAGTACTGATTTAAAGTTGTCATACCGGGTTTCTCATCTTGTGGGCTATGTTTACTCATTGTGAAAACTGCTGCTTGAAGGCAAAACACTGCAAAATGTAATCTTGACAAGTATCGTGTTGCTCTTGTGGGGAGGACATAAATATTACTGCATTTAAGTTCAGTTTTGGGAAATGTGTTTCAATCTCACCACTGCTTATTTCCCTTTTCCTGAGAAGTTTCGTCTTGCGTAAGGAAGTTCTGTGGAGCTTTTTAACTGGTCTGCATGCTTTTTTCTTCTTTTTTTTTTTTTTCTTTTAAATAAAGGAGGGACGGGAGAATGTGGTGCAGCAAAGTAAGTCCAGAGAGTTGAATTGGCTGTATCCCCAGCCTTCTCTTCCCTAAGAAGAACCTTGATGTACAAGATATCTTTTCATCGCAATGCCAGGAAACTAGCAACTCCCTTTCCTTTTATCTGATTCTGATTTCAGTCACTCCTCATTTTCTCAGTTTCTCACTGTGAGCTTGTATTTTGTGTGTCTTGGAGCTGTGCTCCAAGATGTATAATTTTCCTAAACCCTGTAATTAAGGGATTCTTGGGATTGAGGAGCCAGTAGAGAATGGAAGGAAACTAAGCAGTAAGTCTAGCTGGAATCCCTGATGTCAAATGGGAAATGTCAAGACTCCTGGTAGGCTTGTATGCAAGTAAATGTATGAGAAGCAAGGGGAGGAAAGACTGACACAGAGGCAGAGGTGTGTGTAAATCTGTATGGGGATGCCTGGGGTGGAGACTTCTGTTACCACCAATTTTGTCATGTGTTTTCAGCTGAATGTGTGTGGATTGCTGTTAGGGTGTATTTTCAAGGGAAATAAAAGATGCTGCACTAAATGCACAATTCAGTGAGTGGCAGCTTTTATCATTAGTTGTATTTTAGCAGTGCTGTTATACCCCGTCACTGAGAGTACTCTTCCAGATCCAGTCGCAGAACTGGGACTCTGAATCTTGTCTAATATCTTTATTCCCGAATAAAACAACCCTGTCTTGTTACAACCCATGTATTCTATTATTTGTTCAGTATTTGGTATTTGTTTGAATTTGTGCATCTTGACCCAAGCTGTTGTGTATGTGTCTGTGCACTGTTGAGTAGTGTTCTGGTCTGTCTACATGTTTAGATAAATGTGCTGGGATTTGTTCCTCGAAATGAGGAGCTTTGCCTCTCTGTAAATCTCCTAGGTTGAACAGGAGATTCAACTAGAGATGGTGCTGCAGAAATACCCGCACCTATTTAACCCTCTCTTGCTGCTTATTTCCTTCCCTCTTCAGATTACACGCTTACAGTGGAGGCGGTGAAACTGAAGCCATTCTTTGTAGCAGGCCACACCTTTGAGATGACATGCAAAGTGTCCTCCAAAAACATCAAGACCCCGCGCTACTCTGTCCTCATCACGGCCGAGAAGGACCAGTCCAACCCCAACGGGACCACGCGCATCATCTCCCTGAGCCAGGACTCGGTGGTGCGGCTGGAGGACTGGACAGACCAGACGCGCGTGGACGGGGTGGTGCTGGAGAAGGTGCAGGAGAACGAGTTCCGCTACAGGATGTACCAGACCCAGATCTCGGATGCTGGGCTCTACCGCTGTGTGGTGACCGCCTGGTCTCCTGGTGGGGGTGGCATGTGGCGTGAAGCTGTCAATGGCTTATCCAACCCCATCCAGATAGACTTCCAGACATCAGGTTGGTACAGAGCCTGGCAGCCCTGTGTCTAAGCCAAAAAGGGAGAGAATTCTGTAATTTCTGATTTCTATTTCAGAAATACAGTAATTTCACAACTATAAGGCGCACCCTTTTGACTAAAATTTTGATCGAATCCCGGAAGTGCGCCTTATAATCCGGTGTGCCTTATATATGAACAAAGTTTGGAAATTTGCCAACCCAGAAGTGTGAGCTGCGGCAGCCGGTGCCGGGTGGGAGTGCCGGGGCCCGCGGCATGGGGAGGGCACCTGGGAATGTGTTTAAAGGCTACACCGATCCGTGAAAAATGTTTGCAAATTGAGCACCTGCCAGTAAACCTCACCATCCTGCGATTCTGTTACTAATTCGTTACTTTGTTGCACACGGATCCTTGCTGGGGGGAAAAAAAAAGTGAGCCTTGTAGTCCGGTGCGCCTTATATGTGGACAAAGTTCAGAAATTTGCCAACAACCCGGAAGTGCCCATTATACACTGGTGCACCTTATAGTTGTGAAATTGCTGTACTTACACCTTGGAACAAATGGTGTGACGGCTGAGAGCTGTGCTTGTCTTCTTTGGTGGTACTTGTGTCCTTTGTGATATTGATTGTTTACAGAAAGATGTTTAATGAATTGGCTGTAATCATAACCCCTGGGTTTTTCTCTACTAATGCAGCTTTTATGGTCCTGCAGGCTCAGAGCTGGTTCTCTGTATGGAGCAACTGCTGCTGCATTTGCCAGCTGTATCACTTGATTGTTAGTAGTGGCTGTTCTGGAAGAACATTAATATAAACTGGATTTCTGTTCCAAAACAGACTCTATTAGCATAGCATTAAATTCCCTGAGCACACCTCACTGTTGATGTAATTGCAGAAAATGGTCAGGTTAGGGTAACATTTCAGCCATCTCAGTAAGTGTATCCTGCCACTGCAAGACCTTAGAGGTCCCTCGTGGCTGAACTACAAAGCTCCACAAATTGGGATGAATTTCAGTACCCAGATGGGCATCCTGTTCCTTAACTGCTTGCTGAGACTCTTACCTTCAGCTGTAAAAAAGCCTGCCTGTTGAGACTTTTCTATAGAAAGATGCTTGTCCTGATATAGTGTTGGGGGGAGGGAGAGATGGATGGCATTGATTTGGATTATCACAGATGCATGTTAACACTGATTTTTGTCATGTTATATTGTTGGGAAGTGCAGTGGGAGCTGTTTTTATAACACTGGTGCACTTAAGAGGGAAGGGTTCCTCTCCTGATTTGATAAATCAAGCTGGTGGGGTTTTGAGCTGGTGGGGCTTTCATGCTCATGTTCTGCTGTAATGGGTTTTAGCATATTTAGGAGATGTGTTTGTTTATAGGCAAGAGCAGCCTAACTTCTGGTTGCATCCACAACTAGATGATGTGGTTCTTAAGATCTGAGGTTGCCTATACAGCACACTGGGAAAAGGACAAGGGCTGACCATAGGAGGACAGCCTGGCAATGAGGGCAGCACTTTGTAGGAAGCTTTGAGATGGAGTTTTGATCTAAGCTGGCCAGGCAGAGGACATTGACTCAGCTTCTTTCAGTTTTAGGTCATTTCTCCAGATGGTTTAGAGGGCTGTAGTTTTAGCCTTATTGCTCTTCATAGCTGGGTCAGACACAGCAGGAGAGCAGTATTTGCAAAGGGGGTGATTAAAGAAACCAGCAAGAATGAAATCTGCCCCAAACCCCACCCAAGCTCTTATGTGGAGGCTTTCCTACACAAAAGTGGTGGTTGGTGCCTCTCCCAGCATTGCTTGTGTAACTTTGTACTCCCATCCAAAAAAGCTTGTTGGGATGCTTTGACACCCAGGGTTCAGAGGGAAATCTGGGAGTAATGCGAGGGAGGGAAGCGTGCGTGTTGTAGTCTTGACTTCTTTCTGCTGCCAGTGTCTCCTCCCAGCCCCTAGACCCAGATAGGATTTCTGGAGCGTGGAGTGAAGAAAGGGAGGAAGCGTGTAGAAGTGCCCTGGGAATGTGTGAATTCCAGTGGCAGGGCTGGAGCAGGGGGAGGGATGGTCCTGAAGCCCTGTCAGCCTTTCATTCTTTACAAAAGAATGAAGAAATGAGATCCTGGGCACAATTTGCTGGAGTGCTATTTCCCAAAATAATCTTGGCATGTAGCAAAATCTGTCTTGAAATACCTGCAATTTTCTTTAATTGATGGATGAACTTTGTGTCCTTCAGTTGCTACTCAGATATCCCTGCTGGATATTCACCTCTGGGCACAATGAGAACATGTGATGAGCACAGTTAGAATGGACTAACAGTGGAATAATTATTTGGGAAATCATCTGGAATTAAGTATACAAGACAGAAGATGTTTTGTGGATGTGTTACTTTGGTTTTGTTTGCTGAAGCCTCCTGTCTTTGATGGAGACTGAGTCAGGGAGTCAGAGGTAAATGGCAAAGTTGTGGAGCAGCTATGAAAGCGCAGCTCAGATATCACACCCTTCTCTTGCATTCTGTGGCACAAGCAGCTGTCAAACTTGTTCTTCAGAAAAAAATAAGTTGGTGCCAGAATTTCCCTCATGGGCATGGTGAAAGGCAGAACTCCTGAGGGAACTAGTTGTCTGTTGGAAGAATTTCCCCCCAAATTGGAGGGAAGATACTAACAGGAAAGGTGCAGGATAAAAACAAGGGGCATGCAGCTTTCCAGGCAAATGGGAAAAAAAAAAGAAAAAGCTGAGGGGCACCAGTGTGCTAAATCCTGAGTTGTAGGGAGGGTGGGGTGTGGTATCTTAGGAGTGTTTGCTCTGATAGGAAAACTGTTAAGGAGTCAGTCGCACCAATTTCTCAAAGTGTAACAGAAAGACAATTTATCTATAACTGCTGCAGGGAATATAATAGAGCAGTGTAATTTTGAAAAATAGGATGTATTTCAGTCTCCTCTGTACTTTGAAGTCTCGGGCTTGGGCAGCATTTTCAGTTTCCATCATGGCTGTTGGAGTGGGGAAGGGATCAATAAGGAAGTAGCATTTTCAGCAAAAGGAAGCCCTTAAAGGGTTTTACGTGAAGCTTTTAGTCCTAGGAGGAATTTCTTTCTCAGTTGTTTTTATTGATTCCCCTTTGATGGGGGATGGTGAGGCTGGAAATCCTTCTCTCTGATTTGACTCAGAGCTGAGTGTTGTTTCAAAGAGGGGTTTCTAAGCACGCATGCACATTGTGCAATGTGATCTCTCTGAATGGCAGGGGCCTGTGAGCTTCTCATATATGAGCTGGGAGCTGCACACATGAAACTTCAGTGTTTCCTGCCACAATAGGCTTGAAATGTGGCAGTGTTCTGCAATGTTTTTCCATGAACATCTGTGGAAAATGTCTTGCTCAGATTCTTTCCATTCAAGGCAGAACTTGCTGGCTGCAAGCAGAGATCTCCTCTCTTCTTTCTCCATGTGCTGTTGCAGAGGGACGTATTTATTCTGTTTGGTTAATGATCTGAAATATTAATGTAAAGGCATTTGTTTGAAACACCCTGAACTTAAAAAAAGGAAATGTGGATTTTGAACTGGCAGTGAGGGTGGAGGAGTGTGGTGAGGAGGAGCCTACTAGGCCATTAGTTTTCTAATATTCAATCAATGGCAGATTGTTTTCTGCTGGATATATTTTAGGACCAGAGAGGATCTTGTGAATTCTCTGGTATGACCTCATGAATAACATGGATCGCTGGGCCAGTTTTGTAAAACGAATGCCTTTTGTATGTCCAGCTGCTGTAAGCAAAATAAGCTTATCTGGGGGGCAGGGGGAGAATTTAATATTCCTCAGTGCTTTTTTGTTTTTCTTCCAAGTGTAGGACAGAGAGTATACATCTGCCATGTATTTTTTTAAAAGGCTGCCCAGTGATGTGAGCAGCTGCAAGTGCCTGTCTTGAAATGTTCTCTTAATTTCATTGCACTGTTTCTACTCCAGTGCATCCTCTCTACTCCTGAGCTCTTGGTTGATGCATGTGTACAGAGCCTTTCTTTGAGCCTGGAACACACCTGTCTTGTGTCCCTTGCTGTTCTTCTCAATCCAGTGTGTGAAGACAGTTTTGTAAACTCTGTTTTGGCATTTGTCCGTTAATTTTCAAACCCTTTCACTATGAACTGGACAACCCAGGTTAGTGTTTAGAATGTCTTTTCTCTCTACACACTCTCAGGGATTTCCACAGAAGTGACTTATTTTCCTTTCCCTTTGCAGGAAGCCTTTAATCTCATGTTGAGAAGTGTGTTGTGAGCTTGGCAGTGCTCTGGGCTATCTCTGCTCTGTGCCATTCAGCAGGGTAGAAAGTTCTAGAGAGGCAAAAATAGAAGAGAACTTGTAAAGGAAATATCTCAATGAAATCTTCAACTCTGGATTACATCTGCATGTGAGCTCATTGCACAGCAATGTATTATCATTCACTTTGGAAGAAGCAGAGATAAACCAAGAGCTGCTGAAATATGAGCTGAGTATTGATGTTGAACTCGCAATTAAAATGAAGTGATGCCCTGCAATGACCCTGAGAGATACTCAATTTCAAGAAGGGGGGGAATAGAAAGATTCTTGAAGGAAAGAAAACTTAATCACGGAAATGAATGAAAAGCAATGCAGCAGAAACTCTTTGGCAAGAACGGCTGGTATTTTCCAGCCACTGTTAATGGGCAGGAACGTGCTTTGTCATTGTGTGCCTTTGTGCCTGTGTGCAGTAATTCGTAGCTGGAAGTAGAAACCACAGACTTAACTACTGAGGGCTTCTTCCAGTAACACCCATTATGAGGCTTGGGGTAAAGCTTGTTAAGGAACAGCTTCACAAAGAAGTTGGGAAAGGGCAGGGGTCTGGAAAAGTGAAGGTGAAGAAACTTCTATCTGGAGAAAAGCAGGTCATGGAATTCTCAGCTGAAGAGTGAATGATTTGGTGCCAGGGCAGAGATGAGTAATATTTTGGATGATACAGAACTCATGGGTTGCATCAGTTCTCCCTGTTGTGGTCTGTGGTGCTGTCTGGTTGGAAGCAGGGAAGCTGCATGCAGGAATTCCAGCCCCCCGGTCAGTAATGGACTGGACACAGACTTCTTGAGAAGAGCAGTCTGCCCTAGGTCTCTGTCACAGATTACTTGACCTTTCTCTTCTCTTCTTGGCTGGGAAATAAAGGTAGCTTGTGTCTTTGGGAAGGCTGTACCTTTTTTTTGCAGAGAAGTGTAGCATAAAACGATAATTATAGAAGGCAAAACATCACCTAAGACCTTAGAAAATTAAGACCTCATAAGCTACAGAACTGGATTTTAACTGGCTCTTGGTTATTCTTTTTCCTCTTCCCATTTTTCTTGACGATTTAAAGTGATTGGATCACTGGGCAGGGAAGGAAAGCAGGGAGAAGATGGGGTGTCATCAGGTACAGAGGGCTTAGAATTTGTCTCCAATTTGTAAATCCTTAAGTTGAGCAAATCAACTCAATCAACTTGAACTCCTCTTTTCCATCCTGCAGCCCCATCAGTGCCAATCTGAGTGAGCACAAAGTAATAAATCTTGGTTCAGCTTACAATCACTTTTTCCTTTCATTTTTATATGTAGAAGAATTAGCATAGCACTTTTTATCTGAAAACTGTATCACTATGAAGTCTGGCTCCTGGAGTTACCTTCCTGGTGACATGGAATCATGTCACATCAGCATTGAGATCTAACATAAAAGGGAATATTCAGAGGAAAGTACACTGACCAAATCCTGATTCTGGAACCTGGTGTCTCTGTAAGCACTTCTGGATTTGTACTAAACTTCTAACCTCAATTTCTTCACTTTCTGTTTGAAGTTGTGTAGTGTTCAAGTGTTCAGGAGTCAAGAAATGCTCTGAAAACTCTTGCTATCCTGACTGCACGTGTTTTTTAGTATAAAATTGTTATTACTTTAATAAAGAAGAAAACTTCTTTTAGGGGTTTTATCTGAGATTACATAAGGCATTGCTTATGCTGAAGAACAGATATTTTGGCTTATTTTAAATTGAAGGTCTCAGCAGAATATGGCAATTTATGATGCCTACTTCTTAGAAATGGGAATGCTGGTTTGTTTTGTAAATCTGTGCTCTTTAGCTTCCAAATTATCTGAGGGAATGACACTTATCTTCAAATCTGAAGTTACTAAAATCCAGTTATTTCTCAGCTTTCAAGCTCACAAACAGCTTTTCAGCATTTAACTTCGCTTTGTTCTTGATGAGTTTTACAGGTTATGCTTGATCTGTCAGCCCTGCAATTGAAACCAAACTCTGGTTTGTTTATTCTCCTGAGTGACCAGCAGGTGCCAATAACAGTATTTCAAACTATTAAATGCAGGTGGCAAGATGGCCAGAGCCACATCATCTGTTACAGAATTCTGTTTTTCTCAGTGTTAATGCAGCATGAGCTTGTGTCTGACTGAAGGAGAGAGCTCCTGTCACCTCCCCAGCCCTTCCAGTGACACTGCAGGTGCTTGACAGTGCTGGGACCCTGAGCCAGTGCCATCAGTGTCTGCTGGGAATTGCCTCTTTCACCACATGCCTGTATCTGTAATCTTGGCATTGAGGTGTTTGACTTTTTTTTTGTGGGTTTTTTTTGTGGGTTTTTTGTTTGTTTGTTGGTTTTTTTGTTTGTTTGTTTGTTGGTTTTGTCTTGGAGGGCAAAATCTTGAGAAAAGTGCTTGGGTTTTGTGTTCTGAGCCTTGCTTGGTGTGGTCCAGATCCAGGACCTCTTGAACAATAGGTGGGGGAACGGGGCACTCAGACAACCTCCTGCCTTTTCAGATTTTTTTAATTTGGGGAATAATTATTTGAATATTTGAAATATTCTTTCATGCTTGAGGCCCAGCATTCATCCTTGTGACATCCAGCAGCCAGGAATGCTCTGACTCTGCTCCACATTAGTGGTTTATTGGTTTGCCAGGGTTTGAAGGCAGTGTCTGTTCAGGAGTTTCAGCCTAGAAATAAGGCCTGAAAAATCCTGTGTGCCCTCTTTCTTTGTTTAACCAGCCAGGACAGGGAAAAGCCCGACAGAGCTGGAATCATGCAGTTCATCTCTCTTGCTCCAGCCTGTTTGCTGGAGTAGAACATGTCCTATATTCCTGATGTGATGTCACTTCACTTGCTGCAGGATAGACTTAGGCTAGACTCTGAACTGTGGACAGCATCAGGATTATTATTATTCAATCAGTGCAGCAGAGGGATTGTGCTGGAAATACAGGGATGTTCCTAGCAGGTTTTGTCAGTCTCTTTTTTTCTTTTCTTTGACAGCTCACACACAGCTTGAGACTTTTCTACTTATGGTTGGCTGGAGTGCCCTGGTCCATGCTGCCTTTAATCCCCTAGGACCTTGAACTTCTGTCTGCCCAACTCCAAACAAAAGGATGGAAAACACCTTGATTTTTTCTGAGGAGAAATAAATAGGCTGCAAGGGGAATATAGTTTGATGTATGTGTGTGAATGTCAGGAAACAAACTGAATTCACACAAAACTAGTTTAGATAGATGCTGAGGAAGCATTCAGATTAATCTCTGTTCATCTGCTAGGAAAAGGACCCCATCATGCTTAAGTTAAGGCTGCAGCGTGCTTGTGAAGTCACTACCTGAGCAGCTGATCCCAGTATTGTGTCTTAAATCTGTTCTAACATAAAAATGTGTGAGTCTTGGTTGGTAATCCATGTATTAACTTCTATTGCATCTCTACCACCCTTTTATCCTTGTTTGGGGGGTAATTTTCAGTGTCAATTTTAAGAAAGATCTTCTAGTGTCTAAATTTTTGTCAAACTCTCAGATTATATGTCTGTATATTACCCTTGTGTACAAAAGTACAACTGCTTCTGGGGCAGAGGAGAGGGATGGTGGAAATTGGGAGAGGGGGGATCTTGAAAGCTGGAGAAGTAATTATTGCATTGTAGTTGGAATTAATTTCTTAGCATGCTGTGTATTACTTGTTGAGCAAAACAAGACAGGCCCTTGTAGTCTAGAAAAGTTGCACCAAAAATTAGAGCTCTAACTTCATGATATATCCAAGTTTCTTTCCAGAACCTCAGTTTGGGAATGATGTGGTGAGCTGTCAGTGTAGCTTTCCACAGAAACCTGTTGAGAGGACAAGGCACAAGTGGGTTGTTTTGGATGATTTCCCGAAGTGTTCTTCATTAAAAGCATTGTTTGCCACTGATCTTCAGTGGATTGTACTAAAAGAGTAGCAGGTAAGAGTGGGGGAGAGCAAATAAACAGCTTTTCTTTCCTCCCAAGCCACCCTTCTCTGCTTGTTGTTGCTGCTGCTGTGCCAGAAGTAGGTGAGCCAGGTAATAATGGGAGTCTAGGGAGTGTGAAAAGGGTTACTTGTTAGTCTGAGTCCCAAGTTTCTTCTTGGGTTCTCTGGCTCTTTCCCCCAGAGTCATCCTGGAGGTCACCATTGAGATCAGTTTTCCTTCTACTCATCTCCTTCACCTTGATTAGTAGAGAAATCACAGAGGCATTCTGGTACATTCTTCAGTTTCTGCCCTGTGAAATAGAGTATTAACAATGCTGGCATATCTGAGGAGTTATGATTTTGTGACTTTTACACTGGAGATGCAGCTGTTGTCAAACTTCAGGGACGTTTTGGTTTTTTAACCTAGGTATGTCAGAAATCTTTTAAAACATCAGTGTTGTCATGGTATCTGAGTATTTCCAAACAGCCTAATGGTTTCATTGATACCATCACCACTTTGCTGCTGAAGTTGCTGCACCCTAGGGCTTTCAGTCATCTCCACAAGAAGCTATCTGTGGCAGAGCCTGAGGAAAACCCACAGAAAAGTATTATCAGATGCACTGCTTGTATTGTCTGCTCCAGTTCCACTGTACAGCCATGGGTATTGTTAAGATACTGTTTTACTTTAACTTGAATTCCTATTGACAGCCTCAACCAAAAGATCTGTTCTGGATTAGCCTGAAGATCTGAATGCCCCTGCTCTTAAAGGAGTCACCAGTGGAAGAGCAGCTCCTTTTATGATGGAAAGTAGATGGCAGATTTGAGCACCAGTCTCTGTGCTGGGCAAAAGGTTTGATGCTTTGGGTACTTTGTCTTAGTGCAGGATTAAATAGCTAAAAATGAAAAACTGTTTTACAAAAAACTGAAATGGTTGCTTATCCCTACTTCAGAGCTCTGTCCCCACAAACTAGGAGAGAATACTTCAAAAATGTGCAAGAAAGGTGTTGGACAGAGAAGTAAAGCCCCTCATGAATAATTGTGGTTTCTCTTTTCTAGGTCCTGTGTTCAATGTCTCGGTGCATTCTGACAGCCCAACGATTTACCAGGGGGAGGTGGCAGATTTGCTATGCATCGTCACCACCGAGGGAATGCCACTTGAGCCAGGTATTTCAGCAAAATTATTTCACTTGTAACTCATTTGCCTTCAGAACTTCCAGCCCTGTGTCCTTTGAGTGAAGCTGGAAAGTTGAGGACCAACAATTCCATAGATCTAGATAAAAACAAGAGAGTGTACTTTCTTTACCCAGCTCAATTTAAAGCAAGTATTTTTCATTTTGGTTCCTGAGGGAAGGGAGAAAAAATGTTTTTACTATCAAATCCTCCTCTGCTGTCTCCACCAACTGACCCCACTGCAGGTAATCTTAGCCATCAGATGGGCCATGAAAACTTTTCCTGTTCCCTTTAAATAGAGAGGAGGTCCATTGCCTAAACCATTTAGAAGAAAATGGTCATCTGTAAAGAAATCTTAGACACCTGGCCAGTCAGCTTCTCACTTCAGAGTGAATTTAAGGCTTAAGGTAAATCTAAAAATCATAATAATTGACTGCTGCAGCCTAAATGCCAAAATGAATGTTCATTGCCTTCAGAGTTTGAGCATCCTTTTTTATGTGGAAGAAAGAATTACAGTACCTAGTTCCTGTGAGAAGGGTAGTAGACACAAAAGCAAATTTTTATGGACAGCTAAAAAGTTCAGAGAATTGCTCGAAACCTGGCTGCTTGCCAAGCATTGTCTGAGCTGCTTTTCATCAAAATGCTGTGAGAGTAACTCTTTCTTATACCCAAAATTTGGGTTTGGAGTGAGTTGAGTCATTATGTATATGAATATAAGCATCTCTTCAAAATAAATCTACAAATATATATGTAAATATAAATATATGCGAATATATCTAAATATAAAGTTGCCCTGATTCATGCCAAACTTAAAAGCCCACACATAAACCACTACAAAAGAGGTGCTGTGCAGAAAATATTACTTATGATGTAGTAGCTGATGAGATGAAGTACCAGGCTTAGTAAAGGTCCATCACTTTGAAATTACAAGATGTCTGTTCTACATTAAATCTGAGCGTGGCAGGGAAGCAATTTGCAAGATTACAGTCGTGTGCTGCCTGTGAAAAAAATTACAGAAGTCTGTAGATTGTATTATTGAAATGCCTGGCAGGGAGGAAAAGCTGAGTAAACTTTATTGCTGTCAAAAGAGTCGTAGCCTGGGATGTTGGGCACAGCAAGCAGCAACATGTCTGTGCATCTACCTCAGCCTGTCCTGTGGCTTCTGCTCAGCAGGAATCCTCTTCCACCGTGAGGTGTGCTCAAGATCTTGCAGGTATATTGTGAGGCAGAACCCAGAGCAGCTGCCTTCCTTTCCAAAGCAGTCGTTGCTGACAGGGAGCAGCTGCTGCTTCTGCTGGTGTTCAACAGCTTGGTGTTGCCTTGTGGAAGAGGGCTCAGCATCCCTGACTCACTTAAAACTTGAAAACTGGAACACAGCAGGCTCCACCTGAATATGAGGAGGAACTTTACTGTGAGAGGAACCACACACTGGAACAGGATGCCCAGAGATGTTGTGGGCACTCCTTCTCTGGAGAGATTCAAAAACCCTCTGCACAAAATCTTGTGTTGGGTGCTCCAGGATAACTCCTGAGCAGGGAGGTTGGACCAGATGACCTCTAGTGGTCCCTTCCAGCCTTACCCATGCTGTGAAAAGGAGCAGTGGGGCTCTCTTGTCAGTGCTTTGCTGCAGCTGAGTTTGGGATGGGTTTGTGTGTGTTTGGTATCTTGAGACTGCGAGGAAACACAGATAGTATAAGGATAATAAAAAAGGTGTTGTCTTTTGAGGAGCTGCTCGTCAGCTCAGTTAAGTTTTAATTTGGCAACTTCACAAGGGTTTGTAGGTGCCTGTTGAATTGATACATTGTCCCTGGAGCTGGAGATGATGCTTTTTCCAGCAGTCATGAGCAGAGTCTTAAATGTCAGCACCGTAATCTGTTCCATAGCTGGGTAATGTCATCTTGGACACGGCACACCTCTGTGGTGGCTTTTTATCTTGTTTCTTTCGTGTTGGTGATTTGTTTGGTTTCTTTCTTTTTCAGTCTGCGATGGGGCAGATGAGGCACAGACAAGTAAACCTAGAGTGGAGTAAAATGTGGCATTGTGGCAGCTTTGAGGGGGCTTTTCAGTCCACGCTCCGAGCCTCCAGTTGCAGGATGAGCAGGATTTGGGGCCTAACCAGTCATCCTGTGTGATGAAACACAGTCCTTGCTGGTCCTCTGGATGAGACTGGCAGGGAACAGCTGGAATTTCTTGGCCTTGGGAGCTGGAGGAGGCTGATGGAGGAGGTTGGAGGAAGGGCTTAAGGACTTATATGGTAGCAAACAGATGTGGTTCCCCACTGGTAACCTTATTCCTCTGCATCCCATCTCTGATCTGTCTTTATGCTGTCAGTATCACAGTTTAGTTCACAACTGGAATGGAGGACTTGCTTTTTAAATTAGTGCCAAATGTTAGACAGGCTGTGAAAGTAACAGGGCTGTCTCATCCCACTGGGGACATGAGGCAGGCTGCTAGGGAAAGCCTACACCTGGCACTGAGGGAAACAGGGCAGGAGTAACCAGCATGTTCTGGAAGAGAACAGATGACTGCAGTACAGAAAATGGTCATTCCATGTGGGAATGTGAAGAGAAAGGAGAAAAGAGCAAATGCATTTGACTCCCTTCTGAGGGGTGTGGTGGCTTTCAAGCCATCTGTACTTCTGGTGTCAGGCTTGCTGCAGGGCAGTGCTATGGGATCCCTGTGAGTAAAGGAGGAGCAGGATGTGTCAGATGTCCTGTTAAATGCACATCCTCTGAACACATTTGGTGTGCCAGCCAGCTCTGCTCTTGTGCACACAGACACAACTTTGCAGGCATGATGCCTCCTGTAGTATGTTGGTGTCAGGTGCCACCTATTCTCCCTCTTTGTATGCACAATTAGAAAAATAAAGCACTTCCAAGGAGCTGAAGAAAAGCTGAATGACCACTTACCTTTGTCAGTGCCATTTGTTAGTTAGCTTGATCCATTTTATTTTTTTTTCTAGAGGCGTCACTTACAGTTTGAACCTTTTTCTGGTAGAGGCAACTCACAATGCTTTCAGTGTGTGTCTGTGTGTATCCACCCTGTGGGAAATTTTCAAAAGGGTAGAAGAGGTTTTGGCCTGACTGCTACATGCTTTAATTTCCTCTGCTTCTTTGAGACCCTGCTGCAATCGAGTGTGTGTTACTAAGCCCAGTACATGGCAGCAACTGCTCCATCTAAAGAAGTGCTCCTTTGGCTTGGCAGCTGTGGCTGGTGTTTTGAATTGATACGAGGGGAATATGTGTGTGTGTCAGTGGGGAATAGTAGTTCTTCTGTGCCCTGAAGATATAAAAGCTGCTTCTGATACTTCTGTTGAATACACATTTTCACAAATGATCTCTCTAGACTTCCCAGATCACCCATTCTTGGGCTGTGTGCTTAGGGATTTAAAAGTATTACTTACTGTGTCTGAAAGGAGATGGGGGTGTTTTTTTATCTGCTCCAGACAGACCCAGTGGGCACTCTGGAGAATTTAACAAAACCAGCTTGTTTACCCCTTATATGGCTTGAAGTGGTTTGCTCAGCTCTCTAGGAAGCCCTATTCAACCTCATTTAAATGTAGTAAACAAAAAGGGTCTCAAATTGTGATTCAACACTGTAACGGGATGCTGAGAGAGCTCCATTCTAAGCAGTGGAAGTGCATGGTTCCTAAGAAGCTGGTCTAGAAATAGGATTCCCTCTTTAGAGGAGTGATTGGTCAGGGAAGTAGCTAAGACCCAGACAGCTTAGCCCTGTGTGTCAAATCGAAATGTGCATAAAGATGTGCTTTACATGTTGATGATCCTCACTGGCTGAGGAGGGGAGGAAGCACAGCACCACTGTTCACTCTGCTCCCAGTGCTCTCTGTTCCTTTAGGGCTGCATGTCCTGGTAGCACACTGAGGTCTTTGATGCCCTTGTGGACACTGGGATGTGACCTTTCACTGTGGGGCACCTTGGCCAAGTGTCCCACACTGCTGACTGTGGCACAGAAAGAACCAGAAAAAAAAAACCTCTGAGTGGGAGTGAGGCTCTCAAAGTGGAGCTTTCGTAGATTTGGGTCAAAAATTGAGAGTGACTCATCAATATTGATGCAAGGTATGTGGAATGGGGCAGATGCCTAGTGTGTGACCTGTTTTATGTCAGTGAATTTACATATTTATTAGCACTTGGGAGCTGCTGGGCATGTTCATCTCTGATATTTAGAGAGCACCTGATTTATGTCCTGGCTTTGCTAAATTTGCCTGTGTTTTTATTGCATGAAACCCAGAGATATATAGAAATGAATCAGATGACTTTGCTGTATTAAGCTATTTCAAGGAGGATAGTGACAAAGTACTCTGAGCCAAATCCTCCCTCTGACTGTCTGTAGTGAGTCACTAATTGCAAACTGTGTACTGGCTAATAAAATATGTTGGCATAATACTGTTGTCCCATGTTGTAATTACAGGAGACAGATTCAAATATTTCAAAATGACAGCAAGTGCCTGTACTTATGTGAAGGGAAGGGAACCTCAAATTATCTGAGATGCAAAAGCAGAAATTCTTGTAAGCTGCCTGAGGATCTGAAGACTAGATTATTATTATCTTTTAATATCTAAATTTATTGCTTAAACCTTTTCCAGCAAGGTCAGTGTGTTAACTATAATTTGACTTAGCCTGGAAGGTGTCCATATGCTCCTACAGCACCTGGAAACACAAGAGCAAGCGTCAGTCTTGGATCTTTGGAAGGAATTGGTCATTCCCAACGTGACTGCCTGTGGACCAGTGCTATTACCCTATTTGGGATAAACAGACAGCAGGGATGAAGAGTGGTTACTATAAACAGAGCTGTCTCCAGCAGAGGCCCTGTTTCCCATAGACACTTGGATGAGTGCACAAAGCAGAGGTCAAAGTTTGGTCTCTTAGACTGAACATGTGTTTATGGTAATTTTTATTAGCTTTGATTTCAAGGGAAGTGGTCAGAGCGCTTTGCCAAGTAACTCATTGTAGCATTTGTGGGATGGAAGGCAAGAGGGATTGCTCTGAGGGCTGCTGGTCCATAGGACCTGTGCTGAACCCCATGTAGGGCTGGGACACTTGGTGCTGCTGTAGGGCTGCAAAGCAGGCCGGGTGCTCTCCTGAGGTTCTGTGCATTGCCCAGAACACCAGGGCAGGAAATGGGCTGGTGTCCCAAAACAGTTTGGTCAGACACTGTCTCTGGTAGTAACATGTGCTTTCTCATATTTTAATTTTGTTTCTGTAGATGTGTGTAAAGCCAGTGCACCTTAGAAAGGAGTTAATTATATCCCAAACACTGGTTTGTTTGGGTTTATTTCTGCAGTGAAGGGGGAATGTCCCACATGGCCAACTGATATTATACTTCAAGTAAAAGGCTTCCCCTTCCATTTACTTTAAAATATGGAGGTTTCCATCTTTGCTAAAGTGCTAGCTTGCCTGATTGAGACCTAAAAATCATCTTCATTTAGACCTGCAAACAATTGCAGTACAACAGTAGGCTTAGGGCTCCAGTTATTCCATTAATCTGGAGGTTAAATGTGAAAGTTTAAGGGAAAAGCAAACTCACTTAGACAAAAGATCAGTTTTAAATTTCAGATTAGTACATTAGTACTGTACTTTTCAGAGCTTTCAATACTGAAAAATGGAGGGTTGATACATTGCCAAGAATCACTGGGACTGCCTTAGGTGTGCACACACTGTACCAGTACTCCAAACTCAGGACAGAAATAGTAACTCCTGTTCCCAGTTTGGATCCGTCGGTTTGCACACATGCCAGGAAAGAATACCTGTGAGGAAACAAGTGAGCAGTTTTACTCTCTGTGGTGTAGGTCATGCCAGGTTTCAAACTCTGACAGGTGTTGCTGGGCTCATGATAGCAAAGAATAGTGGTGATTTTTGAAGTGGATACTCAGATACATCTGCCTAATAGGCTCAGGACTGAGATCTGCTAATGAGATCAATAGGACCTTGCATGAGCACACAGCGAGCTGGATGTGCTGATGGACTCTGACTACCTGCCAGCTGTGTTAAAAGTGTAAGTTCCAGCAAATCCATATTATAGACTGTGTCTTTGGGTGGTTAAACTTGTGCAAGACATCTGATGTGTCACAGTAACCCACAACTCTGAGGACAATGTGTAAAATCAGCATGGTCAGGCTTTGCTCCTGAATGTACTGTTGCAGATAATTTTTTGTGCACTGTGCAGAATCTACGCTCATTTAGGCAGACTCTAAATGTAGGGAAGGGATTTTCAGGACAGAGCCTTCTTCACTGTCATGAAGATAGTGACTGCAAATTACACTCTGCTAACAAATATCTGGCACTCCCTTTCGCTGTAGGTGCAGCATAACAGTAAAACTTCTTATGATACTAGGCCTGCTTGGTAAAAACTTAGAGTTAAATACAAATTTGAGAATTGCAGGCAGAAAGGCAAGAAATCCCTGTGGTAAGTCACCCTTTCTGCACAACTCCATTCTTCCTGTCAGTGCATTTCATTTCAGTTCACTGCTGGAATCTTCCTAGAAAGGACATGTTTAGGGGACTCTCTCTTTTTCTTTCTGTTTTTTTTTTTTTTTATTTTTATTTTTTTTCTCTGCTGTCAGACCAGTGCTGGCTATGCTGCTTACAGATTAACCTTTCTGCTGAGAAATGGCACTGTGAATGCTTTTCAGGACTCACCAACCTGTCTGAATTCTTCTTTGCCCCCCACCACAGACGACATGTCCTTCGATGTGTCCTGGTTTGCTGTGCGCTCCTTCGCGCTGGACAGGGAGCCCATCCTGCTGGCCTCACTGGACCGCAGAGGGATCGTGACCCAGACGAGGAGGAATGGCAGCAGTGACCTCAGCGTGGAGAGGATCAGCCCTCTGGAATTCCGGCTGCGCGTGCACGGCTGCGAGGACCATGACTTTGGGAACCACTACTGCGTGGTGACGCCATGGGTGCGATCCACCACGGGCGTGTGGCAGCGCGAGCCTGACATCAGAGCCAAGCCCATCTTCCTGTCTGTGAAAATGGATGGTAAGAGACTGAAACATGCTGCTCAATTTTTAAAACCTTATTACAGTAATTTCATGACTATAAGATGCACCTTGAAGCCTAAAATTTTGATCGAAACCCGGAAGTGCGCCTTATATATGGACAAAGTTTGGAAATTTGCCAACACGAAAGTGTGAGCCGCACCAGCCACAAGAGCCACAGCAGTCGGGGGCGGGCGGGAGTGCTGGGGCCCGTGGCACGAGGAGGGCACCTGGGGCTGCATTTAAAGGCTACGCTGATCCATGAAATATGTTTGCAAATTGAGCACCTGCCAGTAAACCCCATGCACGATTCTGTTACTAATTCATTACTTTGTTGCACGCGGATCCTCGCAGCAAAAAAAAGTGTGCCTTATAATCCGGTGCGCCTTATAGTTGTGACGTTACTGTACTTTTAAAGGTGCCTCTGGTGATCTCATTCTATTTTGTCATTTTTTTTATAGTTAGCAATTCCTGATTCAAGATGCTTCAGAGTAGAAGAATCTGTTCTGCCTAAACAGTTGATAGACTGGAGCATTTTCTTTCCTGATCACCTCTTGGTGATGTTTTCCATAGCTTTCAGTCAAGGGAACAGTATTCTCTCCAAGGATTAACCCTTCTGCTGCCTGCTGGAGGAAGCCTTGGTTTGCAGATGGGGTGTGTGAATTAGTCACACTGTGGTTAGCGTCAAAGCTGAGAAGAGAAAAATCAGAGCTCTGACTCCTTCCTCCCTCTTTAATGACAAGACATGATTCTTTATGCCTCGGCTGCTTTCCACCCAGAGTTGCAGGAACTCACACGCTAGGTACTGCATTCAGCACATGGCTAAGGAGGAAAATTAATACAAGAGGGGTTTTGAACTAGCTGCTCTCTTGATATTTCCAGGAGAGGTCATTTTTGGAAGTTCCATGAACTTGAAATGAACAAGAAGCTTTTGTTCTCTCCACTGTGCTGATAACTATTATAACTGTACTTCCCAAGCCCCTTTCAGTTCTTACTGCCTTTCAACTGAGAAGTAGGTACTTCAAAATAATTTTTTTTTTGTTTAGGCACCAGCTCTGAAAGTTGATTAGGTAGGGTAAATATATAATAATTCTAATAATTTAAATCATAAAGGAGCCCACTCCTTTGGAAATGTATTACAAAGAATGCAGCCACATTCTGCCTCTGATGGGGAAACAATACAATATTTTGTTTGGAGAAATGTGTGAGAGGATGACTTTTGGATTATACTTGACTTTGCTATCTCACTCCCAGGCTTTTCTGGTGCTTCCAGCCTCTCCAAGGCTTGGAAATCATAGAGGAAGAATTAGGGTGAGGAGGAGAGACTAAAAGACCAATTTTTCAAACCCAAGTAGATGGAAATCAAGAAGGAAAATTAGTGTAATTTCTTTCTGAAATAATTAATCTGCCCCTGACTGAATAATGTGAAATTTTCTCCTTTTCCAGTCAAGAAGAAACGCAAGAGATTTCTCAGTGCTATCTAATGATTCTGCATTCCTTTTTCAGTTCTGAATGCTTTCAAGTACCCCCTGTTGATTGGCATCGGTCTGGCCACTGCCATTGGACTCCTATCCTGCCTCATTGGCTACTGCAGCTCCCGTTGGTGCTGCAAGAAGGAAGTGCAGGAGACGAGACGAGAGCGCCGCCGGCTAATGTCGATGGAGATGGACTGAGCTGGACACATGTGCGTTTTGGGAGAGACTCACAGGGCTCTTGGATTGTGTTGAGACACTTGCTCACAGGCCCAGACAAGACAGTGTTTGCTCTGATTCCAGCCTGGACCTCAAGCTTCTCCTTGTTACACGTCATGTCCTGAGAACAATCGGGCCATATTTAGCAACTTGGGAGTTCTCCTTTTCCAGCAGCACTTTCTGCATAGGGATCATGTCCTTCTAATGTGCAAACTGTTGAGCCTTCTTTCAGCAGGGCCCTGTGACAAAATTCATTATTGTTTTGTTTGTTTGTTCATTGTTTTTATTTCCCCCCTCGTGGTTTTGGATAGATGTCCCTGAATGAAAGCAAGGTGAGCAGGATGATGAATGGGAAAGAGGATGGTAAAAGTGTTAGACTTTCACTGTATTAATCAGTCTGCCTTTCCCCTCTATCCCTATCACACCATCCTGTTCCCGTTCTCTTTCCACCTTGGTATCTCAGAGACTTCTCTGTGTTGGGTAAAAGGCTGGGGAAGGTTTCTGTGCTGGAACCATCATGAGACTGTTCCAAAGAATTGTTTTATGGTTGTCAGCATGCCTTCTCTTCCCTGGCTTTCCAAGAGATTGCAGTTAATCCTGACACATAACTTGCCTGGTGGAGACCTTTGAAGCACTTTTAAAAAACCTTTTATTTTCAGTGCTCAAAGCTCTTAGCTGTGGTGAGTAGGGACTAACTTGCCAACACTGAAGAGTTAATCCTGCATTTGATGGATGTCAGCCTATGGCCACCTTCTCCTCTACCCTTCCACCTTCTCTTCTCCCCACTACAGCTGCTCACCTCGTGCCTGAGACCCTGTTCTACTTGTGGCAGGGGGGCACGTGGTACCTAGGGACAAGGCTCAGCCTTCTGCTGGCCTCAGCAGAGAGGTTGGAGTTCTTGCTCCCTGGGTGATGGTGTGACTTATGAAAATATCAAGAGATGGATCTTCATCTGCAGTTGACCAACTGATCATGTTTGGAGACTTGTAAACTACGTATTACCAAATGCACAGACCAGACTTGAGTGCTGCTTCTGCCAGTCCCTCACTGGTAACCCTCAAACCTGTGAGCAGAATCTGAGATCTGCAGTAGCTGCAGTGCAGCTCAGGGTGGGAATAAGAGCAAGCCCAAGAGGACAGCAAGAGTCCTTCAGGTTCCAGCAGCCCTGGTGTTGAGCGTGGGCCTGCAGTGAGGCTTTCCCCATGGGCTATTCCTCGGTGCTATAGTACAGAAGTCCTGTTTTGGTCTTCCAAATACACTGACCTGGCTCCTGAGAGGGAGCAGCACCTTTGCCAGGCAGTTCTGTCTTCCCAGCACAGCTGGTGTTCTAAGCAATAAAGGTCAGAATAAAGCTCCTGTGTACAAACAAACGAGACAGTTGGACTTGACCACAGTCTGATGTTGCAGTCGTGGTTTGGCTTGCATCAAGAAGGGTGAGAAATGCAGAGATGAGGCCAGGGCTCAATCCTTACCATGGCTTTTAAGGTAAAAGACGGTAAAGGAGAGCTTCTGTGGAAGGTAGTGGCTGTGGTGTGCTGTTGCCTGATTAGACATTAGTTATGTCCTAGACAATCTGCTTCTCTAATAGCTCATTCCACTGCATATTCCAGGGGAGCTGCAGGTCTGGTATCTGGGCTGTGAAGGTTTTTTTGTGGTAAGTTTTATCAGTGTGGATTTTTTTTCTCCTGCCTTGCATTGTGACTTTTGTTCTGAGGCTGATGTGAAGGGATTTTCCAGAAGGCTGCTCCGTGTCCTGCATGTGAGTATGCATGCAGTCACGTCTGTATGTGTAGAGGTGTCCAGGGATTTTTGAAAGATGAATAGGAAACGTCTTCAAAATGGGCTCAATTTGCAGAGTTCGGGCTTGCAAGTTGTTATTTGACTCTTTAAGACATTCAATGTAGTATTCCAAAACTGTGACCCCCAGACCTATGAACCTCTGAAAGACTTTGGCCTGCAGGTAGATGGCAAGTTTCCTTTCTGGCGTGATGTTTTTCTTTCTGGAAGACCTCTGGAAAGGCCTCTGTTGCAGGCAGACTTAGCTGCCTTTCCTAAAGAACAGGGCAGAAACAGTCTTCTAGCTTCCACTGTGAAAGCCCAGAAATGTGTAGCAATGCTTTCCAAAGGAAGGGAGTTCAGGAAAGGATTCACTCAGACACTACTTTGACAGCAAGAATTTCTCTTCCTCTCCTGTCTCTGCTGCAGTCAAATCTTGCTTTTTCCTGGAATGTTGTGAAACACTATTCTGATGTTTGAGATGCTGGCTGATCTAGCAGCTTCTTTCCTGCATTAACATCTGCTTTCTTCCCAGAAGGCTTGTGACATTGGGGCATCTTGAGAGGGGTGGAAGTGGTGGTGAAGTTCTAAGCCCAGCATCCGTCACTTTTTGTCCTGGCAGACTGACTCCTTGTCCATCTATGCCCTTGGTTAAGTTTTAGGGGGAGAGGATCATGACCACAATGCAATAATTAGGGAATGGATGAGCAGGGAACCGTCAGCTCTTCCCAAACACACAATATAGCACACTTCCTCCCTGCTGGAAAAAAACTCAGGGTTATTTTGGTCAGGGCTCCCTTCTTGTCTAGTGAAAGGTCCCCATCTCCTTATCTAATGCTGACCTTCCTTCACAGCCCATAACAAACCATCTTTGTCACTCCAAGTGAAGGAAGTTTGCCACTAGCTTGCACTGCTGACAGCCCCTTGGAAGGCAATGCTGCATCCCATTCCACCCTCTGTTTGCTGTAGTTGGAAGGCTAGAAGCTGCTGGGCTAGACCTAGCCCCCAGGTTTCCTTCTACTTGTGCCAATTTTGTATTATCCCCTTTTTTAAAAATAAAGTGTGAATCTTCTCTCTAAGGGAAAAGAAAAATCTAGGTCACTTTTCATGTTTTATTATTATTATTAATATTATTTTTATTTTGTGTGTGACCAGGGTTTGTGCGAGTGGAGGTGTGTGTGCATCTGGTTGTGTATTAAACCTGCAGATTATCAGAAGAGTAAGCTGCCTGTGGTGCAGTACAAGCATCCATATCCTCCCTGCTGCAACCTGTGGTATTGTCAAAGTATCCTAAGGGCTCACATTGATCTTCCTCTGTTTGCATTGCCAGTCTCCTGGTTAAGCTGGTAAATTCCTCCAGGCACTTGGAATTTTGATCCAGGGCAACCTTGAACATCATACAGCAGAAGGGCAAGATATTTTCTTTTGTTTTAATTTCAAAGTTATAAAATAAAGTTTTTGGGCACAATTCTGGAATGCAGGTACTGAATAGTTCTAACAATGTTGTGTAAATTGTTTCTTTTTATGTTTAAAATAAAGAGGGAGCCTTTTTGATTATGTCTGTGCTGTGGGTCTGGATGTTTGAGCTAAGGGCAGTTCTTTCCTTGTTCCCTGCATGTATGCAGGCACTATTGTTGAAAGTATAAAATGTAAACCTCACAGTCAAGTTTCCAGCACTGTTTACCCTGTAAAATAAGCATAAGCCCTATTTTACAGTAAGTTTTAAATATTTGCCTACATTTCTGGCATGAATTGGGAAGCATAATTATTTTCTGAGTCTATTGTGTTTCTGCCCCACTGTAAGTCACCTGTTTTGTTGGGAGAGTTTTATTTTGATTAGCTAAGGCCAGGAGTCACAGTTGGGAGTGTATATTTAATATCTGCTGTAAAACCTGGCATTAGATATTGAGTCTTCCTTGACCCCTTCTTGTTTCCAAGGTACCAGGAGAAAAATCAATAGTGTTGGAAGAAAACTTCATGCTTTCTTTGCCAATAGCTGAATTTAGGATGTTTTTTCACCCCCAGCAGCCATGCAAAGACACCAAAACCATGCAGCAAGGAGGTGACTTGCTGTCATGGTTTAATCCCAGCAGGCAGCCAAGCCCTATGGAGCCCCTCCCTCAGTCCCCCACCAGTGCGATGGAGGAGAGAACTGGAAGGGTGAAAGTGAAAAAAATACATGTATTGAGATAAAGACAATATAATAGGGTAAGCACGATGTCCTCAAGCAAAGCAAGGAGTTCATTCACCACTTTCTGTGGGCAGGCAGGTGCTCAGCCCTGGGTCCCCAGGAGAGCAGGGCTCTGTCACACATCACAGTGACTCGAGAAGACAAACAGCATCACTCTGAATGTTCCCCCTTGCTCCTCCTTTCCCCTGTTTTATCTGCCCAGCACGGCACTGTCTGCTCTGGGACACCCCTGGGGTCACCTGTCCTGGCTGTGTCCCCTCCCACCTCCTTTCCCCCAGCCCTGCTGGGGTGGGTGAGAGGCAGAAAAGGCCACGGTTCTGTGCAAGCTCTGCCCAGCAGTGAGGAAAACATCCCTGCATTGTCAGCCCTGCTTCCAGCACAAATCCAGAGCACAGCCCCGTGCTGGCTACTGAGAAGAAAACTAACTTTATTCCAGCCAAAACCAGCACACTTGCTTTCCAAAAGCAAGCTGTTTGAGGCAGCAGTAGTTTTGGGATGCCCCCAGGCAGGCTTTGGCAAGGTGAGTTTGTGTTCAGAGTGTTGTATGCTCTGAGCAGGCTGTAGTGCAGGACAGGTAACAGCAAAGTGTACATTTGACTTCTTTCTAGATGGAAAGGTGTGCTCTGCAGAGTGGGCTTGCACCAAGCTCTAAATCCTTAAGGAGCAGCTGGAGCCATCAGCTGAAATCCAGGAATGTCATGGTGCCTCAGCTAGCTGTAGGTGTCAGTACCCACATGCATGGGCAGCAGCAAGGAGTGGTGTGGGACAGTCCTTGGCCTCCAGCTGTGCAGGTCACAGCTCACAGGTAGGCTTGGATTAGCTTTTATGAAATTTCCTTGCCTCCCCCACTCCCTGGGATGACCTGGGTCTTAATACTGCTATTGTAAACGTGCTAGGATTTTGTCATAAGAAAGAAAGCTGGAAAATGTAAATCTGGAAGTGAGAGGGGGTACTGACAAGTAAGTGCCTGAGTGTTGCAGGGAATGCTAAGAGGTGTCAGGTCTAACACTGCCATGGGCTCAGCTCAGCCAGCTGCTGACAGAGTGGTCTGCTGGCATGGGGGCAGTCGGAAAAGCACTTTTGTGCCACAGCCTAAGAGTTTAGATGCTTTCATAAAGCCAGGCTCAGGCAATATGTGTGGTTATATGTTTTCTCTGACAGAGCTTAGTGGTTCTGCTGTGTCTCTGGGGTCAGGGCCAGTCCTAACACCTTTGCTGGGCTGAAGCTGCCTGGTGTCAAGCAGGATGCATGATAAGACTTCATTGTCACTGACCTTCCTCTTTGTCCAGGTGAAGCTGAAGCCCAGTCATGCAAATCTTCCAAGGAAATTGGTGGCTTTAGCTTTTTCTGTGGGACTTGCCACACTTCTGTGACTGCAGGGGGCTGAGGTCTGCACAGCAGGTACCAGGACAAATGTTGTTTCAAGAGAGAGTCTTTAGTGACTGATTGGAGCTGTGGGATGTGCTAACTGAAGGAAAAGCCACTTCTCATTCTGGTGCCAGGCAAATTCACCTTAAATGCCATGTGTAGCCTTCAGTCAGACATCCCTTTGCCAGGAGTCTCCTTCTGCTACTGAGGAAAGTGGCATTGTGCTGCAGCCAGCAATGAGTGATCTGAGAGCTGCAGGGGAATGCCTGGGTTATTGAGGAAACAGGCCATGTGGATGTATGTCCCTCAGAAGAGCTGCCACAGACACAAGCTGTTCTCCTCTCCCTGGCAGCAGAGCTGCATTCCATGCAGTGCTAGAAGTGTAAGAGCATGTCTGCTTCCACCTCTGCCAAGGGGGCAGGAAGGCAGGATTCTGTGAAAGCAAGCTAGTATTATATTATACTTTGTTCATCTGGGATTTTATCACCCCCACCATGTTCTGGGCCTTAGACCAGAGCACAGACTCAGTCTGAGCACACCTCTGCTGTTGTCAGAGGTGAGGGATGAAGCTGCAGACAGATGGACACAAAGTTCTGTTTCTTCTTGGCAATTTAACCTGGCTCATGCCCTCTAGTTCCTTGCTTGTACAATCCTGGCAATGGTTTGATATACTTAATGGATGGTAAGGAGTGCCAAAGACACTAAGCTCCTAAAAGTTTCATAAAGGGTGGAGCTGGAGAGAAGGGAGGATGTATTTCCAGAGCTCCTGCAGCAGAGCTGGCAATATGAACACAATATGAACACACCAGTTACTGAGCATCTGAGAGCCCAGAGATGTCTGAGAGGACAGGACTGGTGTTGCATTTGTAGCTCTTGTTGCCTCTTTGCTGACTTCAGCTCTGCAAAGGCCCTGGCATGATGTGCAGTGTCTGGGATGCTTGGGCTGTGGTAAACAGAGAAAATATCCATGCTGCTGAGCATCTGATGTATGAATGCTGTGTGTGGTTACAGCCAGGTCCATGCTCTGAATGCAAGTGCAGTACTTGTACCCTCCCCTTTAGTGTTCAGGGACACCCTTTTTGCTGTCCTGAAACTTGCTTGCTGATTTAATCTGTGTTTTCTTCCCTCTGCCTCACCTCTTCTCTTTTTTATGCTTCCCTTATGGAGCCCTTTCTTGCCTTTGTCTCTCTGCATCTAAAGGGCAATGGTCTTTTGTGCTTCTCTCTCTGGTGGAGAGCAGGGGTACATTGTTATGGTGTGTTCTTGAATCATCTCTGAGAGCTCAGGCTGCAGAACTCCAGCCCAGTGCCCACTGCAGAACCACCTACAAGGCTGCCACCCCATGTTCCTGCACAAATGTTCTGGAGCCACTTTCCTCATGAGAACTCCAGGCAGTATGAAAGGAAAATAAGGATTTCTGATGGGGAAGCTACTCCAAAGAGACATTTATATTCCCTTTGCCAGAGCAGAAAGGACAGTTTTTCTTTCTAAGAAAGATGGTTTAGCCTTGTTTCTCCATCTGCTTGCTGTCATAACACAAATTCTGCTCAGTGTCTAGGAGCTCCAGACAAGAGACCACTGTGCTGACAATTTTCATTTTTCAGGATAACAACAGTGTGATTCATTGTTAACACCCAGGATAGCCACCCTGGACTTGAGAATCAGGTAATTAAAGAATGTAATTTATCTGAGCTACTCGAGATATGCATCTCAGAATAAGAACCTGTTTCTCACTGTTGCTGCAGAGGAAAGCACAGCTCGCCAGGATACTTGTATAAAAGTATTGGGCAGACAGGCAGGGGCTGAGAGAAGTGAGGAAATGGCAGCTCCCTCTGGTGATGAACTGGGGAAGGGGGAAGAAGTCCCAGCAGGGAGCTGTGGTCATTATTCAACCAACAGAGAGGTGATGGGTGCTCAAGTTCTCTCCAAACATTCCTTATGCTTCCGTGAAAACATTTCCAGGATGGGTTGTGATCTCGATTTTGTTACTTGTATAACACCTCTGCTTTTGTGCAGGAGTCCTTGGATGGTTGTTTTAAGGATGAATCCAGTCTACTCTGTGTTTTTTATCCTTTTGCTGGCTCCTAGACTTCAGCCAGGCAGCTTTTCTGCTATGTGGCTACTGGAGCCAGCTGTGCCTCATACTGAGGTCCTAGTGTTTATCCACAATGTTCAGTCCCTCTGAAGACGTCTTCCCTAGTAGCTGTACCAACAGTGAGTGACCAGGCTTCTTGGACTATTTAAAGCAAAATCATTGCCATAAGGTGAGTCTTCCAGTAAAAAAAAAA
>VRYO01001681.1:20039322-20127693 GCA_009812075.1 Sialia sialis | reverse complement strand
CTTTCTTCTGGCAAGCATGGCCTCTTCCTCTAGCTCAGAAATGTCCATCTCTGGTTTTTCAGGGAGAGCCCCTTCAGTTCAGAGCTCTCAGACTGGTAGAATTATACATTTCATTAGAAATGAGATGTTAAGGTCCTTTTGAAGTTGATGGCTTTTCCTGTAGCCTTTCACGTCCGTGCTGAGGTCTTTGCCTTGTGCCATTATCTTTTTTCCCCCCACCCTCTCTTCTTTCTGTCTCCTACAGTTCCCTGCATGCATGAATACAGAAAAGGTCTTTTCAGAAAATGTCTGTAGAGGTCTTTTGTAAGTTGCTATTCATTAAATTCCCTTTCCTCGACCCGACTGTGTACACTGTTAACAAGACAGCTCTCAGGACCCTTGGGCACACACTGCTGTCTTTAAATCCTCCCCTACCTCGTGTCAGTGGTGGCAGCAGCGTGTTGCCAGTGTCACCTCTTGCCAGCTCAACTGAGACCCACATTGCAGTGGTGAGAGGTGTTCCCCAAGTCCCAGGGAGCAGCAGGGGAGTTCTGCAGGGTCTCTTGTGTGGAAGGCAAAAGGAAGAGAGCTGCTGCTGTGTTGCAGCACTGAGCACAGCCTTTATTGAGCCCTTCAGTGGCTTTCACACTGCTGCTGAAATCTGAGCACACGAGTGAGATGTGCTGTGTACATTTGCAACTCTTGCTGCCATCTCTGTTTAATCAAAGCAGTGTACCCTGCAGGCTTTCCCTGGAGCTCACTGCAGCTCCTGCCTTTTGTTGGAAGGGAATTTGTTTGGCTCAGAGTAAATATAACTTAGCCTTTCTGTGACATCATTCTGTAGTGCAAATGGAGGATAGCAGCAGCTTCACTATTGCCTTCAATGTGCTCTGCTCTTGTGGTGCTTGTGGGGCAATGTGGGGTGGTGGTGCCCAGAGTGCTCTTCCCAGACCTAAGGAGGTTGAAAAGGTGACATTTAGGAGGAACCAGAGCATCTACTCCATGCCGGGCACAGCTCTCCAGTAGCTAAACACACCCAGCCCATCATGTTAATACTACACTGGGAGACAAGGCTCCCCTGGCAACCCCTTAGGCCCCAAGCTGAGTTTATTTGGACACCTGCGTATGGATATTTGAAGAGAAGAGAGAAAAGATGCTCTAGGAGCTTCAAGAGGAGCTGAAGCTGGCAGTTATAAAAGGAGCCACTCTGGCTCCACTGTTGGGCCTTGCAAAGCCACTGTTACTCCTGTGATCTCAGATGAGTGGGAAAGAGGGAGTTCTTTCAGGCAGATGAGCAAAGCCTTTGATGGTAGGAGAGCTGTAGGAGTAGTTCTGCCATTGCTCCCATGCTTTGCCATTTCTGGATCACAGCTGTCCCATGCTGCTGGCAGTGCTGGGCCAGCCCCACTCCTCTGGTGAAGAAAACACTTCATGTCCTGGCTGGTAAGGATGGGACTTTGTCTATATAGGTGGTGGGATTTCCCCTGTCAGCCCAAGTGCTGCTCCATGGGACCTCCAGCTCCTCCTCCTTCAGCCCCAGACCTGCATACAGCTCCTGGATGCTCTGCTCTCTGCAGTAGCCTTAGGGCAGGGAAAAATCCACGCACTTCCCAATGCCACTGGAGAAGCACGTGCTCCCTGAAGTGCCTTGGAAGCCCCTGCCTACCTCTAGGACTGGGAAGCATGGTTATCTGCATATTCCACTTGGGTTTATTAGGAAAGCTCCTCCCTGCTGCAGCCACTGTGCAGTGGGTTTTGGGAACTGGAATTGTCATTTTCCCAGCCTGGGTGTGTTTAACAGTTGGTTGCAGCAATGGGTGTTTAATTCTCTTGCTAGCATTTCCAGGCCAGCTATTTAATTTTATTTTTTTCAAACCCTCTTGCTTCTGGAAATCCTGTAATCGAATCCAAGCTCTGTCAATCTAATTAGTTTTGAAGTGCAGAACCTCCATAACTTAGAGACCTAAATAAGCAGCTTAATATGAAAACCTAGTTTCTCTCCCAACACGTAACACCACCCTGTATTCCCCCCCAGAAATTCCTCCTGAACAGCAGCCCACTGTGCCTGCTCTCCTGTCCCTCTGTTAACCTCCATCCTCTCTGCCCTGGGTGTGCCCACTGGGAGCTGAAACAACCAGAAGCATCCCTCTGCTGCTCTGCTTCAAAGACTCTTTCATGATGCTGCTTGCGTAAAAGATGCTGATGCTGCTCCAAATGCCAGCAGAGCGGTCTGGGGGCGTGGAGCAGCTCCTGGGCTGTGCAGGAGCTAGGCTGGGCAGGGGGGCTGCACTCAGAGACTTCACCATGACGTGAGCAGGCTCTGTGTGTGCTGCAGAGGGGGAGCACCAGGATTTATAGAAGGCAGGCTGCACTCTTCTTCGATTTTTTGCATTTTTTTTTTTAAGTAGAAATGATGGTGCAAAGAAGAGCAAACCCCCGTTCATTGAACAAGAGTTGTGTGTGTTCTCAGCTGTCTGCTACTCAGCGTGGCCAGAGTCCTTAGAAGCTGCAACTGTACAAGACAGGTGTTCCTCTGCTTCTCAGCCAGTTCTGCTCTTAGATTTCAATTTCTCTCTCTCTTTATTTTTTTTTTTTTTTTTTGTGGTTTCAATTATTTGCTCTCAGTTGCTGTACTGTATTGTGTTTTTTCAGTGCAAGCCAACCCTAACAACCTTTCAGTGCTGCTGTGGGGTTTTGCTCATGCAGACCCTGACCTTGCCCCACCTTGGAGCCACGTCCCATGAGGGCCATGCAAGATGTGACTAAAGGAAGCAAATTTCCCACCACCATGAGAAAAGCTTGTTGTTTTCTTCTGCTAGTCTTCCCCTTTTTTTTTTTTTGTGGCTGCCTGGCTTTCCTGGGATTGACTCCACATCAGTGGGGAGCTGTGCATCCACCGAGATCTCACTTGGCTCCCACAGCCCAAGGTGAAAGCCACGAGGCAGCGAGGCGAGCTCCCAGCAAAGCAAGGCTGGCTCCAGCAGGAGCTGGAGGGATTTGGGCATTTCTGCTTTGTCAGGAGGTTTCTGGCCGTGAGCTGTGCCCGGGGGAGCGCGGCTGAGCCGCTGGCCTTGGGGAAGGCAGGCAGCAGGCTCGCTCTGTAATTGGGGGCACTAACCAGCTGCCTTTGATGTCTGAGCCGGGCTGAGAAAACCTGATGGCAGACTTCAAAGTCTGTTGCACCAGCTCCCCTGATTATCTGTAGGCTTCTGGTGCGTCCCCCAAGACTGCCAGATTATCCCAGCTAATGCTCTTCCCTGTGTTCCCCCCACCCTGCCTGGTGCCAGCCTCTTGCTTTCAAAGCTGCAGCTCCCATCCCTCCTGTCCTTCTGCCTCTCCACAGTCACTGTGGGCATGTGGCAGTGGCATTTCTGGGTAGGAGGCAGAGGCAGAAATTTGGGGAGCTTGCCCAGCTTGCTGGGCTGTATTCCCTCTCTCCATTTGGTCACAAGAGCAGCCTGAAATGTGGGGAGCTCTCTGCAGCTGCTCTGTGCAAGGAACAGAGGTGTTTACAGATGTGTTTACAGCCACACAGGCAGCAAGCACCCTTCCCCTGCCTCTCCTCTGCCTTTCCCCTCCTTACAGCCTTTGGGAAGCAGGACTCCCACCCACAGAGCAGGATGCACAAGCTCATAGGGGCTGGAAGGAGAAGCCTGTGTTGGCTTTTTCCCCTTCAGCTTCTCTGCTGGGACCTCGCTGCTTCGGATTAGTCTCTGGCTCCTTTGGCCACCTGCTCTGGTGCCCAGGGAGCCCCAGGCTCCTGGCAGGGATGTACTGGCATTGCTGAGGGCTGGCTGGGATGGGATGAGGACGTGGCAGATCCTTGGGGCTGAGCAGAGTCCCAGAGCAGTTTGCTTTCACCTAGGATATTGCATAACTATGACAAAAGCTCATGGGGAAAACCCTCCTTTTTATGAGCTAGGTTTTATTTCCTCACAGATTAAGCAACCTTAGCACTAGCTGAAAACCCTTCCCGTGCAAAGCTGGATTTGCCTATGACACGGTTTGAGGTCTGATTTCATTTGTTGTGACTTTTCAGTGGAAGCCAGCAATGGATGTGATGGCTGTGGGCACAGGAAACCACAGCTTCCCTAACCCCAGGCACCCAGATGGGGTCAGGGAACTCATGGGAGCCACACAGCCAGACTGGGGTCTAGGTTACAGCCTTTCCCCTGGGCTTGCCTAGTTGCTTTTGGGACTCCTCCCCCCAAAAATATACACTGATTACTGGGTAACCTCCTTCATCCTCATCAGCTTCCTTCACAGCCTTTCTGCCCTGATGTGGGACTGATCCTGCCTTATTCCCATCTCTCTCCAGGCTCATTGCAGTGTGTAAATGTCAGCACTTGTCCAGCCAAGAGGTTTCCAAGTCACTGTGGATGTTGCTGGTGCCTGCTCTGCTCTTTTAGGCAGAGCCTCCACCTCACTGCGCTGGGCTTGGTAAAACTTGCCATGCTGCATTTTTGAGGGCTTTTTTTCCAGAAAGCTTTGACCCAAAATGGCTGAGCACCATTCAAAAAGGATGTTTTGAAGAGATCCAGGGAGAGGCAGGAGGAAGGAGAATAGGTAAGGAGGCATGCAATTAAAGATGGTCATCACCAGTGTGAAAGGCAAAGCCAGTGGTGTGGGCAACCCAACCTCCAGCTTTATGCTCTAATTGTACTGATTTATGCTCTTTAATTGTACCCTGCAGTGGTGCTGGCAGTAGTCAGGCTGTTCCAGGAGCCAGAGGCCGGGAAAGTTCCATCCCCATGGGCCTGTGCACTTCAGTTCACCAAGTGGGGTGCCTGGGCACATGGACCACCTGGCTCAGAGGAGGCAAGTCCTCTGCTCTGTGTAGGTACAGGCAGGGACCCTCTGTGCTATCCAAAAAGATATTTCCCTGTCATTTCCTGTCTGGTGTTGTGCCTGGGAGAATAGGGCAAGGGAATCTTTCTCCCCATGGTTTTGGACTCACTGATGAGGCTTCTAATGGCAATGCTGTCTCTGTAAAGAATTCTCTGCTCCCCTTCCTCCCCTCTGCCCTGCTGTATGTCTGGTTGCACTGATTTCCCAGGGAGGAAGGGAGTGAGTTTGAGGCTGTGCAGTCCCAGGAAGAGGGAGCTGTTGATTTTGTCCACAGAGCATCATTACTGCCAGGAACAGGGCTGGGCCAGGCAATCCTATTCTCCCCAGTTTCTCTACTGCAAATGTGAACTGCGACTCATGCATCATTAGAGTTGCAAGCTTGGAGTTTAACTGTCCTCGAGTGTGTGTTTATCCGCACACTGACTGTCGGAAGCTCACTGAGGTTGAACTCCAAGTTTCCTTTCCACTTACTCTGTCACTGTAGCAGAGATGCTTTTGATGCTTTTCCCTCCTCCAAAGTGGTAAGTGGGTTGGCTCACTGTCAACAGGATGATCCCCAGGGCACTCCTGGCAGTGGGTTGCTCTTGGAAAGCAAACCTCTCTACCCTTTCCTTCTGAAACGGGAAGGTTTAATCCTGCAGCAGGGAACATAAACCTACCACACAGCTATGGCTCTGTGTCCTGCTGCCACAGGGCACAGACCCTCCTCAGGGTACAGGTGGAATCCTGCAGACACCTCTGCCTGCTGCATCTGGTCTGAATTTGGTTTTTTGAGGAGCGGGCTGATGGAGGGTCAAGCCTTGCAGCAAGAGGCCTCATTCTCCACCTCCCAGCCCCTCAGGCTGTCATATGAGTTGGTTTTATAAATGGGGAAAAGGAGGGACCTCATGTTTGTTTTGGGTCGTTACATTAATCTCATTCCCTCTGGAAGCCCCCTGGGATCAAGCAAGAGGAGCTGTTTTATGGTTGGTTTTTGCTTGTGAATCCCTGAGCTAATTAAGTCATTCAGTCAATCCTTCTGGCAGCAGCAGGAGCAGCATGGCTCAGGGATAAATGCTTTGTGCCACCTGGAGATAAAAAGCCCAACAACCCCAAAACAAAGAAAACAAGCCCAAAACAAAGAAAACAACCCCACCCCAAAAATCCCCAAAACCAAAAAAAACCCCACCACCAAACAAAAAAAACCCAAACAAATAATTTCAGCAGTGTCTCAGTGTTTTGGCTACATGCCTCAGAGACTGGGTTTTCCCTGTCCAGGATGTGCCCCTATCAGCCTCCCACCATGTCCCAGGATATTCCTGGCACCTGCCAGCGAGAGAAGCAGCATGTCCCAGGCACAGCACATATCTCTGGGAATGTCCTGGAGCCTCCAGTGCAGCTCCTGGTGGTGTCATTGCTCCTGCAAAAATGTTGGGCCAGGACATCACACATCAGGGTGCCTGCTCATGGGATGTGCATACAGGATAAAGTTCCTGGCTCTGTGGTGATCCTTCAAGAACCACCAAGCTGGGTGTTATGATTCTTCTGACTGTGTAGTGGATGGACTGGTGGGGATGCTGAGGGAGAGATGCCCCACTGCACCGTGAGGCAGAGCTTGATCAGCCCTCTGCAAGGAGCGCTGTGCCTCCCTAGCCTGTACCTGCAGCCGTGGGAAATGAATAGCTGGAGGAACCTTCAGCCCTAGAAATCTGCTTCCATCCCTCCCTGGAACCCAGCCCCTTGGCCCCTCCTTGCTGTTAGCATGGGGAGATACTCTGTGATATAAAGATACTCCATGAATAAAGTGGGAGCAGTGAGACAGGGTTAGCCACAGCCAACACGTGTGCCCACAGGTGGGCATCTGGCATGGACACAGTGGCAGAAGGGATTTTGGGCAGGCGGCCTGGGGACAGGGTGCTGGCTGTCACCTCCCAGAGGGTGTTACTCTGCTGTGTAACTTCTCCCTGACGCGCTAAGCAGAGGAAACCACTGCTGACAGACAGTTTCCTCCCAGCCGCTTTCTAAATAGCGGGGTGGCTGTCGCCATCACCCATGAGAGCCCATCACCGCCCCTCTGGGAGAGGATCCAAGCACAGCAGATTCCCATGGGGCTGGCACAGCGCCTGGCAGCTGCCTTCCTCTTCCTCCTGCTCCTGGGTGAGTGCCCTGCCCAGTGGCAGGAGTTTCTTGGAAGTGTTGTGGGGAAAGCAGTCACCATGGGATGAGGTGCATCAGCACGTGCTCCTCTGTGTTTTCACTCCAAAATGAGAGTCCAGATCCTAAGAGGGTTTTGGTGAGGGGACATACATGTCCCCTTTGATTGCGGTGTGGAGGATGTTAGCTTGCTCCAGTGGGAGGGAATTTCTGAAGGTTTCCTACACAGTGCTTTCACCAGCTCTCTTCCCTGGTCACACGGTTGTTTTGTTGACTGGAAACTCGTGTCCTGTGGGCATTGCGCTTGGTGTGCATGCCGAGCACCTGACAGAGCAAATGTCACCACTGGGAGCTACTTGGAAGGAGAGGGTCCTTGGGGGGCAGTCCCCAGACCCTCTGCAAGCAGAAATGAAGGGAAGAGCTCTTGATGCCTCCTGGTGTCCCCTGACTTCAGAGGAGCTCTTGCTGAGCCCTCCTCAGTTTCTGCCTATGGAGCATCTCTGCAGCAGCTGACCTGCTGCTGACCTCCACTGTCCCATGTCCCTCAGCTTCTGCTTCGCATCTCCTCCTCTGGCAGCCATCAGCTCTGCACCCCGGCTCCCTGTGCCCCACATTTTGTGCAGACCCTGAGAGCTTGCCTCTCTTAGTTTTAACACACCACAAGCTTCCTCTGGCAATCTCAGCCTGGTTGCTGCTTCCTCTGCAGAGCTGCCTGAGAGAGGCTCTCCAGGCACGAAAAGGCTCTGTCGTGTGACCCCCAGTGTGGCAGGACACAAGAAAGCTCAGGACTCTGTTGTTATTCTTGTTTCTGACACTATGTGTGCTCACAGGTGTGACCACTGGCCAGCGGCTGGTGACCATCCAGCAGGGCCCCCTGTACCGCACGCAGGGCTCCCACATCACCCTGTGGTGCAAGGTGAGCGGCTACCAGGGGCCAGCAGAGCAGAACTTCCAGTGGTCCATCTACCTGCCGTCGGCCCCGGAGCGGGAGGTGCAGATCGTCAGCACCGTGGACCCCTCGTTCCCCTACGCCATCTACACGCAGCGCGTGCGCGGCCGCGGCATCTTCGTGGAGCGGCTGCAGGGGGACGCCGTGCTGCTGCACATCACCGAGCTGCAGGAGCGCGACGCCGGCCAGTACGAGTGCCACACGCCCAACACCGACCACAGGTACCTGGGGACCTACAGCGCCAAGACCAACCTCTCAGGTGAGTCCTGCAGGAGAGCTGACGGGTCTCTGCTGTCCTCACCTCTGCACTGGGGAGGAGTTTCCAGTTTTAATCTCAAAAGCTGTTTCTAAAAGTCCTTTTATCCTCGACGTGGATAACCTTCGCCAGCCTGAAATTGTCTTGAGAGGAAGCAGGAATGGCAGGAATTTCACCAGGGCAGTAACTCCAAGCTTCACGCTCTCTTCCACCCTCTATTAGCAGTTAAAACCCATCTGAAATTCCTGAATACTTTAATACTCACTTTGCCTGGCTCTAAATTCAGCATCTCTCAGGAAACGAGAGATGGGGTCAGTTTGTTGCCACAACCAAGTTTATAGGGCTCTTTAGGTGTCCAGAATTTGGGATATTGATGCTCTCCAGTTGCATTAACTGTTGTTGTCTCCTCAGGTCAGGATGTAGGAATTCACCCAAGTGGGATACCCACAGATGGAGGGAGGTAGCAGATCTCCCTTTTCTAGCAGCAGGGAAGGCAGTGGGGTGGAGAAACAGAGTGGAAAGTCCCACTGTTAGCCCACCAAGTCTACATGGTGGTAAGGTACCTCCACTTGGTGTTCAGCCCTGTTTTCTCCTTCATCTTGGTGTTGCACCAGTCTACATTTGGGATAATGAGGGGATGGATTCTAATCTCCTCAGGGTTGCCTAATTAATACTGACTGTAGTTTGACTGAAGTGGGCACTGCAAAGAGATTCAGTGGTTTTTTTTGTTTGCTGAGGTTTCAGTCACTTCACACCTCAACATAAGCTGATGGATGCCTTGTCAGTCAGATATAGAAGATTTTCCTCCTATGCTGTTAGATCCTTGCGCTCTGGTTGCAGTTTCTTGGGAGCTGTACTATGCAGGGACAGGAGCTGGATGCAGTGATTCTTGTGGGTCCCTTTCAGCTCAGGATATTATATGACTCTGTGTTTCTTCCCCATGCTCAGTGATTCCAGACACACTCTCGGCTTCCATGGCACCCCAGGCCCTCACTCTCATGGAAGGGGATGCAGTGGAGCTGACCTGTGAGGTGTCCAAGTCCACTGCCCAGCACACCCATCTCTCAGTTGGCTGGTACCTTCTCCAGGGAGCAGGAGAGCACCGTGCCCAGGAGATCCTCACCCTCTCCAAGGACTTCATCCTGAAGCCAGGGCCCTCTTATGAGCAGAGGTTTCTGGAGGGGGATGTGCAGCTGCACAAGGTTGGGAACACCACGTACAAGCTCCTCATCGGGGGAGTGAAGCCGTCTGACCAGGGACAGCTGTACTGCGAGGCAGCTGAGTGGATTGAGGATCCTGATGGGACATGGAAGGACATCTCCAGCAAGCAAACAGAGAGGACTTCGCTGGCAGTTGTGAGCCAGGGTAAGGCCTTTGCAAATTCCCATGTTGGCCCCAACTTCCCTGTGCATTCAAGGCTCTACAGCTGCAGATTTCAGTGCCCCTTCACCTTCCTTTGCCACAGCCCAGGGACACACTGGTGGATCTGGCTGGACATGGAGTGGGTGGCTGGGCTGGGCTTAGGGGAAGGGAGAATTTCTCTCTCTCTCTCACCAGTAAACTTTAGCTCAAAGCAGCCAAGACAAGGCTGTGGCTAGCTGGTGTCTTTAACATAGCATGCAGTAAACTGGAGCAAGTCTCCCACTGAAACCCTGGCTGTGGAGGTGGTGTACCCTGTCCTCACACCTCAGGGGCCGTGGAGGAGGCTGCAGAGCAGAGGTGGGGCAGTGAGGGGAACTGATGTCTTGTGGGAATGTGGTGAGTCAGAGCAGGAAACCAAAAAAAACAGATGGGTGAGAAGCAGCATGCTGTAAGTGGCTAGAGGAGCAAGGTATCAGGAGGAGTGGGAGGGAAGTGTGGTCTCTTGTCAGTCAGTTTCCTGAAACCTGTCTGACTGACAAAGCTTTATTCCCCTCATTGTGCACTGCTTGCAGCAAAGGCTGCCCAAGCCTGCTGCTGCTTGGGGAGCAATGGCAGTCAATGCACTTCCTCTCACTGAAGAGGGCTTGTTATGTGTGTAGTGTGTGGATTCAGCCATCAGTGCCATGGGATTGTTTAGTGTCTTGGTTTGGAGGACAGATGTCTGCTAAGAAAGGCAGGAGCCTCTCTTTGAAATGGAGAATGTAAACCCCCTCCCTCTAAATTATTATAATTTTGAAATTAAGAGGCTCTCAGGCAAAGATATGGGAATTAGGAATAACAGTTCTTTACTAGGGAAATTAAAATAGAAATACAGTACTACAAACCTCAAACCCTGACAAAGTCAGAGTACAACCTGACACCCCATCAGTCAGTCAGGGTGTTGGTAGCAGTCCCATTCAATGGTGGCTGCATCCTCCTGCAGTGACAGACGTGGTTCAGTTGAAGCAGTGCACCTGTAGAAGGGTGCAGTTTCCCTTCAGAGGTTCTGTGGTGATGTGGAGAAGGTTTACTTCTGGAGTCCAGTGGAGAAAACCTTAGTGTCCCAAAACCTCGTTTTTTATCTTGGTAAGAAATGTTGGACTCTTCCCCCTGGATGGAGCAACTTCCAATGGGATGCAGTAATTTTATCAGTCATACAGTGGGACTCAGTGGCCATGAGCGGAAGAGAACTCCCTGCAGGAAGGATGGGTTGTGAAAAGATAAAGAACACTGCCCCACCTGATTTCAATGGATGGCCCATTAGCAGAATATCTCCCACGGAGATCAGGATCACTGCCCCACCCTCAACAGATGGTGATAGAATAGATACCTTTGATCACATCCTGTACTGTAACCCAAGACATTTGGAAACAGAGAAACCTTGTCAGAGTTTGGTATTTGTCCTGTGGTAACTGTTAAAGGCAGAAGGGAGGTGATGGTGGTGAGAAGACTTTATGGGGGCAGCATTGGTGCTCCAGAGGTGGCACAGCAATGTGTCTGCAAGCCCTCTATCAAATATGCAGGGCTGGTTTCTTCCTCCAGCACCCAGTGGCGGAACCCAGGCTGCAGGGCTGAGCACCCCATCACTCTGAGAGCCATCAACCACTCTGGCCATGGCTAACTAGTCCACTGGTTTCTATAAACTCCGCAGCAAATATTTAGGAACACCAAACATATCTGCAGCAGCTGGGATTCCTGTTCACAAACTGTTTATGAGCCAGTGTTTAAATTCACAGGGTACTCTGCTTTCAATAAATTATTTGAGCCCTTCCAGTTGTGGTCTGGGAGCTGCTGTTTTACTTCCAAACCACAGCATGTAACCTTACCCTTGTTTTGAGACTCAGGGGGTACCACAGTGACCCAGGAAAAGAGAGTGGTGTAAGCCAGAGGATCAGAGCTCAGTCCTTCCTCCAGGCTTTTGGCCATGCCAGTGCTCTGTGTGGTCATGGCACAGGGTTGTGGGGTACCCAGTGGGTCTCCTGCTTGCAGCCACTGTCCAACCAGGCTGATACCAGGAACCAGGGGTGTTGAATGCCCAGCAAGAAAGGTATCACAGGACCCAGAGATGGGGTCCTGACCTCAGACACAGCTGCCTGACTGCCCCAGAGGGTCTGCCTAGGCAAGGCGACTTTAGGTTCCCCCTGTCACTGCCCTCTTTGCTCAGCACCTACTGCTAATTGGTTTGGGGGGCAGGATCCGCCTCCTCTTGCTTCCTTCCTACCTCCCTGTGCTATGACAAGTCTTGACATTTCTGTTTCTGTAGAAACTTAACCCAAATTCTCTCCAGCTTGGAGAACATCTCTTGCCCACAACCCACAGTAACCACTGGGGCTTCAGCATGCAGGAACAGCCACAGAAAATTCAGACAAGCCACTTGAATGCCAGCCCTTCATGCACCTTTTTCTGCCACAAGCAGCAGAGTTTAAACCACCACTGTGATAAAACCCCCTTGTGCCCCTTTTTGCCACACAAGATAGGTGTTCCATGAGGCAAAACAGCTCCAGGAGGTGAGACAGAGCAGCACTGGGCTCTGGCACTTCCTCCACCTGCAACTGCTGCTTAGTGCCCAGACCTGGCAACTCTCTGCCCAGGGTCAAAGTTTTCCATCCTGATCTTATGAAAGAAACCATTTCAACAGGGAATTCCCTCCTGTTGCCCTCTGCAAGGCCACTGGTAGTGCCAGGCAGGAGAAAAGCATGGACAGGGTCACCCACCACCCTCCCTGTTTTTGACTGCCCACAGGCAGAGACCTCCCTGTGGACATCACTGCTGCTGAACATTGCCTCGCTGAAGGGGACACCCTGCAGCTCAGCTGTGTGGTGCGATCCCCAGAGAGCAGCAGCAGGCACTTCAAAGTGACTTGGCTCCTCAATGAGATGGAAGTGGCCAGGATTGACCCCCATGGGGTGTTGATTTGGGAGGAAGAATTCCAGGAGAGAGCCAAGCTGGGACAGCTCCGAGCATTCAAGCCAAGCAACACAGTTTATGTCCTCACCATCTCTGAGGTGGGGCTGAAGGACAAGGGTACCTACCAGTGCTCTGTGTCAGAAATGAAGAGTCCTGGAGACTTGCACAGCATGCAGACCAATGTGTCATCGGTTATACAAGTCAACGTGAAGCCAACAGGTCAGTAAAGCCTAATAGCTGCTCCTTTGGGTAAAGTCTGCAGGATCCTTGACTGGGGGATGCTTTAGGTCTGGCCTCATCTTGACAGGAGTAGCAGGAGTGCAAAAATATGAATAAAAAAGCTATCAAATAGCTTTTGATAGATAACAGGAAAAGCATTTGCTTTTTAGCATGACAGACACAGTAGCTGTCAACAAAGTGTAGACTTTCAGTCCAGTAAGTTTTGGGGCAAATAGGTAGAATTCTGAGGAGTCTGGATCCTCCTGTGTCTTTGGTACTGAAAACTGTGAGCAACATTTGCTGCTGCTGCTGAAAATCACAGGAAAACCCAGCAGAACAGGTACATCTGGGGAGGGAGATCATTGCCATTTCCATCAGGGTAATCTCCCTGTTTTGAATGGATGATTTGTGAGAAACCACTCTAATAGAAAAAATATGTAGGAGGCACTTGGTTTCCTTGTCATTGCTAGATAATGGTTTTTCTGGTGTAGCAGGAGCTGCCTGCTGGGACTCTGTTTCTTAACTACAGTAATTTCACGCTATAAGGTGCACCCTTGTGATTAAAATTTTGATTGGAACCCGGAAGTGCGCCTTATAATCCGGTGCACCTTATATATGGACAAAGTTCGGAAATTTGCCAACTTGGAAGTGCGAGCTGTGAGAGCTGCACCAGCCGGTGCCAGGGGCGGGTTGGAGTGCTGGGGCCCATGGTATGGGGAGGGCGCCTGGGACTGTGTTTAAAGGCTCCACTGATCTGTGAAAAATGTTTGCAAATTGAGCACCTGCCAGTAAACCCCGTGATTGTGCGATTCCATTACTAATTAGTTACTTTGTTGTGCGCGGTTCCTTGCTGCAAAAAAAAGTGTGCCTTATAGTCCGGTGCGCCTTATAGTTGTGAAATCACTGTAATTCTTTATGTATCTATGTCCCAAGAAAGACATGAAACAGAAGAAAAAAAAAAAAAAAGCCAAAAAAACCCAAAAAACCACAACCACAAAGCCCTTCTCCAAATTTATAGGAAAAGGCTGGTTGAAAATTGCACGCAAATTCCCAACTCCTTTCCTTTTCCAACCTCAAGATTCATCTAGCCTCCCCATTTAATGCTGCAGCATCTCTGGCTTTCCCTAAGGATGGCCACATCCCAATGTGGTACCTGTTGTTTTGCAGAGAGCCAGATGCACCTGTCTGTGTCCACAAGCACTCCACAGGTAGTGGTGGGAGACCCCCTGATCCTGCTCTGCGAGGTGCAGGGAGCCACCAGCCCTGTGTCCCTGCGCTGGTGGCACTTGCCACCGCAGCACCCGGGGCACAGGGTGCTGGTGGCCACCATGGAGCAGGATGGTAGCCAGAGCCTGGGCAGCACTTACCAGGATGGGGGCACGCGGGGGAGTCTTCGGCTGGAGAAGGAGAGCTCTGGCACCTTCACCCTGGTGATCCCCAGCACCCTGCACGAGGATGATGGAGGGCAGTACAGGTGTGAAGCCACACAGTGGTCCCAAGGCCGGAACTGGACAGAGAAGGGGGAGGTGGCAGTGACGGTCAGCTCCATGGGTAAGTGCAGACACTGCTGTTTCTGGGCTGGAGGAGTGGGTGGATACATCTCAGTAGGACACCAACTTGCTGTGTGCTTGCAGGGTGACCTAGGGCTGAGCACTTGCTCCTGTAGTGCTTTGGTTTCCCCATTTCTACCATTTTTCCATGGTGTGTTTTGGGAGATCAGTAGGAGACAACAGCTCAGAGACCTGAAGGGCAGTATCTTGCTCAGCAGGCCTGTCTCCTTAAGCTGAAATACAAAATATCTGTTCTAGCAGTATAATTACTTGCAGTAATTAAGCCTGACAAAGCTATTTGCTGAGTTGTCTGGTGGTATTTACCAGAGATGCACCCCTGGTGCTGGCCTCTGACTGCTCCTCCTGCCCTCTCCTCTGAGTGTGGAGCTGCTCATCTGCAGGGTGTGCAGTGACCCCGTGCTTCCTTCTTGGGTGCCTGTATGGAGAGGCAGCTTCTGGCTGTGATTTAGGGTGGTTTGCCTTTCTTGTTGCTGGGCTGGGTGCCTTAGAGCACCAATCAGGCCATGGAAATTGTTCAACTTTTGTGTAGGGTGGAGGAAAACAGCAAACAGGACAGCAGCATCAGCAGAGGATCCCCTGGTGTGGGACCCCAGAAAAGAGGGTACTCAGAGTTTGTTGGGAAAGTGGGAGGTAGGAAAGGGCCAGGGGCTGCAGAGCCATGTGCAGCTGAGTGGAGAGTGGCAGTGGCAGAGGAGCAGCAGCACTGCTGGTGCCATGTGTGGGAAGGGTGGCAGTGAGGTGGCACAGGGCAGGACATCTGTCCCCATCCCAAGGGCTCTCTCCTCCCGGGCAGGTCTGCACGCCATGCTGAGGAGTAGAACTGCCACTGTCAACTACGGGCAGAGTTTTGAACTCTTCTGCCAAGTGGATGCCAACTACACCCTGCAGGAGGTGCCAGCATCTGTGAGGTGGCTTTTCCAACCCAGCCCTGCCACAGGTCCCTTAAATGAGCTGGTCCAGGTCTCTCCCAGTGGCACTGTGGTCTGGAGGACAGCACAGCCACATTTCCAGGGGAAAGCCCAGCTGGCAAAGACTGACACCTCCTTCAAGCTGCACATCCACAGCGCCTTGCCTGCCAATCAAGGGACATACCAGTGTGAGGTGCAGGTCTGGAGGAGAAACATCCTGCCCCTGGGGCAGCCAGCAGCCAGCACCAGCTCCAACGCCGTGGGAATAAAAGTAGTGCTGCCAGGTAAGAAGACCCTTCAGCAGAGGTGTCTCCTACAACTTTAAATCCATCAAACATGACCATGGGCACCCAGGGCCCCTGATGTCTGGGGTGTCCCCAGCAGGACCACCTCCCAGGGCTGCAGGACATGGTGCAGCCTGTTGTGAAACCTTGGAGGCAGATTTGGTGTTGGCAGGTCACAGTATCTATTTGTTTGCAGACCGCACCAAGCATACAGGCATCAGCCTTGCCACCAGGATTTTAAGCCTGGTTTTTGGAAACAAGCAGTGCCCCCCAAGAAGCCCTGCTGAATGTTTGGGGTGTGAGGTACACCAAAATAATGGTGTGGGCTTCTGGGAGGCAGTGGAGAGAGACCAGTCCCTGAAGCTGGTGCTGGGATATGTCTATGCTCCCTGCCCAGAATATTCAAAGTATGCTGAGAAAGCACCAGGCCTCCCTGCTGGGCTGGGAGCCAGCCTCAGGGTGCCAAGGACTCCATGGGGAGGTATCTCCTGCCAGGCAGAGCTGGGCTGCACAGCCAGAGCCCTGCCCAGGGTTCCCTTTTATGGCCACTCCTGCAGGCAGGGTCTGTGTTGCCATCCCTCCTGCCAGCATCCCTCTGGGAGCCTCATCCTCTTATGGAAAAGAGATGCTGCTATGCCCTGCTCCCTGCCACCCCTGACAGCACCACGGTGTCAGCGTGCCCTGCTCACAGCTGGGGCTGCTGCAGGAACTGCAGGGTTTGGCTGGCCAAAGCTCTGAGCCTCTGGAGGCAGGCATGAGAATATGGGCTGCTTTATTTTTTCCCCTTCATGTCTGTTCTGCCAGCAAAGGAGAGCTCTTGTTCTTTTTATTTTTTTCATGCATTAAGTGCTCCTTCCTCTAAAATCCTTGAATTTTCAGAATCACATCTCAGTGAACTGAAATTATGCATTTTTCATGATTTTTTTTTTTTTAACTGATGGGTTTTACTGTGGCATGAGCTAATGCATTTCCTTCCCTCTTTTCTCTGGTGCTCTCTCCAGTTCCACTGTTACTCATCCCTCACCCCTGTGGAGCTGACTGGTGGGATGCTGTGCTGAACACTGGAGCCACAACCAGCTGGGGCAGGGTGGCACTGTGGCAAGGGGTGACAATCTTTGAGCACACATCTCCAGTGTAAATGGCACTGAGATGAGCAGGTGTACTTGCAGGGCATCCACACAGAGGAGATGGCAGCAGCATGAGATTGCAGCATTTGGCTCCAAAGCCATTGCAGCTGGTGCTGGAGACTGCAACACTGCAAAAATGGTGGGAAGTGGGAGAGGGTGATGCACAGTGCTGGCCCCAATGCCACCTCTCTTGGAAAGGCAGAGAAGGATATTTGGGAAGGTGAACAAGGTCCTGCAGGCAGCACCATCCCTCTGCTCTCCTCAAGTGCACAGCGCTGAACAGCCACTGGGTGTGATCACAGAGGGTGTGCAGGACTCTGCCTTGTGGTTATTAATTCAATAACCACAGCAAACACCTGAACTGGCAACAGTTAGTGAAATCCACAGAGGATCTGTAGTCTCTCTGTGATAAAAGACACAGCCTCCAAAGCTGTGGGCTGGTTTTGTCACATATGTGTGAGGCTGCTGATGGAAGCAGCGGTAGACAGAACACATTTGCTTCAGACAGAGGCTCTGCCTCCAAGCTCCAGCACAATGGCTGCCTCCATCCCCCATTCCTGCTCCGTGGTCTCTGCTGCTCTCCTGCCTGTAACACCCAGCTGTGATTCCCTGCTATTGTTTGAACCAGGGTGTGTGGATTTGCTCTTTCCCTCTTTCTTCCACCCTGTGCTCCAGCACCCCCCAATAAATTTTGTTCTATGTGCACTCCTTTCCTTACTCATTCCAGTGTGTTTCAGGACAGCTTCATTCCTCTCCTTGTCCATGTCCCTGTACTGGCAGCTGCATCTGGCATGATTGTTTTGTTTCTGCATTTTAGAAAGCAAGCTTCAGGTTGCTACGAAAGACAGCTCCGTGGAAATTGCCGGCGGTAATGCAGCCATGGAGTGCAGGATTGTGTTTGCCCAGAATAATTCACAGTTTGCTGTTACCTGGTACTTCCTGCCTCTTCTGGCAGATGCAACACCCCTGCAAATCATCAGGGCCAGCCACAGCAGCATACTGGAATACGGGTCTGAATTCAGCTCTCCTGCACAAAAGTCCCGGTTCCTGAGCCAGAGGGTGTCCAGCAACACATTCCAGCTGCAGATCCTGTCTGCAGCCCCCAGGGACGAGGGCAGCTACTACTGTGTGCTAGAGGAATGGCTCTGGCTGGTGGATGGCTGGTACAAGCTCGGAGAGGGAACATCAGGAAGGACCATGCTGAAGTTCAGGCCCACAGGTGAGCAGGCGTTATCTCTTGTACAGGTGCTGCTGAAGAAGGTTGGATCTACTCATGACAGGTTCCTGCCAGGCCTCTCCTAAGCTGACAGGGCTTAGGAAAAACAGCAGCTCCTGAGTTGGATCTGAGGCTTAGGGATGTAGGAGTTGTCAGTGCCTCTCAAAGGGAAATGGGGAATTAGGAAGATTTACCACATCCTCCCAAACTGAGCTGCTATTTTTGCTACAGAGATGTAGTCATAACAAAGTGAGTTGTGGCCTTTTTCTTTTCCCTCCAACACCTGGTGCTCTTGGGTGGTTGTACAATGCTGTGAATAGGGAAGCTGCCCTTACCTGGTGCTCCTGAGCATCCTGAAAGAAAACATTTGCTTTTCCTTACTCTGCAGCACATTGCTGCTGCGAAACAAGCCTGGAAGTTCAGCTGCTCTCACCTCAACCACCACACCTCTGGGGTGCCTGGTTGGTCTCCCTGGCTCAGTTCTTCCCTCTCTCAGCCTCATTCCAGCCCTAAATAAAGTGGATCAGAGAATTCCAGTTTCCTAAAAAGCTTTTGGTCCAAAGGATGCCTTTATCACTTATTTGGAGGGGGTGAGAAGCATTACTGCACAGGGGGCAGAGGTGATGGGGAAGGTGGGCAGGGAGAATGAGTCACGAGAGCAAGAGGCCATTCCAGTCCCTTACACTTCGCTCCAGAAGGTTCCTATCAGCCTGTGGGTGCAGACAGGTCTGTTTTTACAGCAGGTACATCTCTTTCTGCTCTGCACTCTCCCCCAGAGCGCCAGCTGCAGATGGAGAAAACCAACCACAGCATCTCTGCGAGGGAGGGTGAGGAGGTGACGCTGCCCTGCCGGCTGCAGGATGCCCTCCTGCCTGACACACAGCCTTCAGCCACCTGGTTCCAGGTGAGGAGCAGTGGCAGTGCCAGTGCCCTGCTGATCCTGCACCCCGATGGCACCATGGAATATCCCCAGGAACGCCTGGCAGCGCGGCTGTTCCTGCGCCGTGCCTCCGCCGGCGACTTCAGCCTGACCGTGAGCAGCGTGGAGAGGGGAGATGCTGGGGCATACTACTGCCAGCTGCAGGGATGGAAGCTGCAGAGTGAGGGGAAGGCTCTGCAAGCCTTGGCACACTCTGGGTACACTCAGCTCATCACCATCCCGCCAGGTAACTCTGCTGGGGGCCAGGGGCTCATCACCCTGCATGGCTCGTCTCCCCATAGCCATGCTGAGGCCAGAAACTAAATGTTTTAGGGGGAAAATTCTTAGTGTGACTTCTCTGGCAGGTCTGTCCAGACTGAAGTCTCTAAAAACAGCCTCTGCTCATTTTGGAGTGGGTGGGGATGTGTGCTGGGTGCAAAGGTAGGACTGGATTCTGCATGCAGAAGTTAAAGTAAACAAAAGCAAAGGGTTCAGTCAGGTACGCACAGTGTTTTTAGGAAGGTAATAGGCCAGAGTTGTTGGGAAAATAGGAGGCTCAGATGACCCATGTGGAGGAAAAAATATAAACTCTGAAATCAGTCATGATGCACCCAGCTGAGAGGATCTTGCACTTGTACTCACCTTCAGCTCTGGAGCTGCCATGCCTGAAGCCAGCTTGGGTGCCTACACCACCAATTGCTGAATTCTGCAGCAATTCCCATGCTGACCAGCATGGAAAGAGTGACCCAGCAGAGCCCTCCCCTGTGCCAGCTGCTCCCACAGCCAGGCACAGAGCCTGCTCTCATGGCTTTGCACCTACAGCAGAGCTAATCTGGGTTTAATTGCACAGAGAGGGACTGACAGCACCCCCCTGCTGTTGTGTTACTGCTGTTGTACCTCACAGCTCTCTCTAGCGCTCAGGATTTCTCCTTCATCAGCTCCCTCTATCTCTTGTTACCCATTACTGGTGGAGTAACAATTGCTAAAATCACTCAGTAATTCACTGCTAGGAAATTCTCCAATTTTTGAGCAAGTGTTTTTGCCAAGTGGTTTTCATGGTATTCTCAAAAGGCAAAAGATAGCTGGGTGGCTTTTCTTTCTCCCTCTCTTTTAAATTTTTTTTTTTTTTTTTAATTTCTGGAGGAGTTTCCATGTGTGTTCCTTCAGTGATGCAGGTATCTTTGAGGTAGCCAGCAGCCTCCACCTCAGCTGGGGAGCTGTTCTGCAGGAGCTGCCAGCGATGAGGATGGTGCTCACAGCTGCCTGCAGCTCAGTGGGGATAAAACACAGATCAGCAGTAACAAGGAGGGGCAGGTGTCTGAGGGGGACAGGGACCTCTTGATCTGGTTTCCTTTGCTTTCCTTTATCCCATCTTGCTCAGTGATGCTCTGACAGACTTCTACCTTGTCCCACTGTCACTGGTGTCAGGTAGGGCGTGTTGCTTTTCCTCACTGAGCCCAGTCTGGAATGGATTAGCAGAAGAACTGGGCTGTGTTGGGATGTTTCAGATGAACAAGGGCCTTATCTGACCTCCCCAGACAAGAAACTGAGACAAATTACCTGGTTCCTCTCCCCTTTCTCCTCAGGTAGCCTGTATGAATTCTTAAAAATCGGTAGCTGTTGAAGATTGAGGGAAAAGTGTTAAGAAAATAGAGAAACAGTAGGAGAGATAAATTCACAAACTAGCTTGGGGCCTCATTTTTTCTTTCTTTTTTCCTTCAGAGTCAACTGTTTTGTCCAGGATCTGCTCATCCCCACCACTGCTGAACTTCATCTTGTACTTACCACTGGTTCTGATCCTTCTCCTGGCCCTTGCTGTCTTCTGCTGGTACTGCAAATTCAGGAAAAACAAGAAGGGTAGCAGCACAGGGTGGATGATGGAACTGGAAGAGAATGAAGAGGTCAAGAAAACTTAGTTGTAGAGGCAGATGTAACTTGGACAGCTGAGGAGGACTGAGTCCTTGCAGAGGGGCTTTTCATTGTTTTGTAGTAGCTCTTGCAATAAATCCTTGAAATCGTGGGTTTGCTTTTGATGGAACGCAGCAGCTTTGGAATTACTGAGCAAGTAGGGTTTTCAAAATGAGTGTTTCTGTCTTTTAGGTTAGGTACTCACCCATTTCCTACTCTGTTTGTTGTGGTACATTGGAGGTCCTTGCAGTATGCATCTCCCACTGTGGATGGAAGTGTTATTCCTCTGCAGGTACAAGAGAGGAAACAGCTCTTTCTGTGCTGTGACACAAAAGTACACATTTCTGCTAATTTTAGGTGTCTTGACAAAATTTATGTGGTGTCCAGGCTAAAAACCAGTGGTAGAACTGTAAGTGGAATATTGTGTCCCATTTAAGCCATCACTTTTGCCCACTCTTTGCTGCTGTTTTCACATTCTGAGAGTGCCTGTGCCCAAAAAGCATCATCTCCAAAATGAAATGGGTCTTCATCACAAAACCTTTCACAGGAACATGAGGGCTGAGCAAGGCTGGCTGAAGAAGAAAGTCCAGATCAGAGGAATTGCAGCCATCCACAAAAAAAAAAAAATGCTGTTGACCCAGAAAAGGACCTGCATGGAGTCTGGGATCCCAGAAGGAAGATGTGGGCACCAAATCATCTCAGAGATGACTGTACAAAGTTTCCAGTCCCTTCCTTTGCTTCTGCTGTAGGAGAAGACAGCATCCAGCCCCTGGTACCTGGATCAGGAAGCTGCACAGCTGGGACCTGCTATTAGACACATCCAGGTTGTCCCATGTAATAAAAAAAGCCATGAGTGCTAGTGGGGCAGCTCCTCTATACTCTGGAATCCAGCTCAGCCTCACCTTTTCAAGGCTGAGGAGCTCTGCTACCTGAAGATGAATAGAAGAAAGGAGATTTCTATTCAGTCCTCATAAGCCAGGGGATATTCTACCCCTAATTGTGCAAAATGGGATGTGGTCCCAGGGAGCTGTAAGGTCAGGTGTCAGGGCAACACTCTAAGCACTGTCCTCAGACCAAAGTAGCTTTATAGAAACCACAGCAGACACTCCTGAACCCGCTTCCTGTGACCACAGAGAGATTTGGAGACAACACAGCCCCTCTAGAGGATCACTTCTTTCACTCTCTTTGCAATTAGGAAAGCTGCCTGACTTTATCCTGCAGAACTGGCAAGTGCTTCAGCCCCTTGAAAATGCAGTTTTGCACAATCTGAAGACCACTGCTCCCGTTTCCCTGTTCAGCCACCTCTGTCTGTGCTGGCTGGCTCCAGCTGGCTCAGTCTTTCCCTGCAGGGTGTTTTCTGGACCCTGTGCAGCTTTTCCCTTTGCTGCCCTGACCCAGCTGCCTCTCCCTCAGCGTGAGTGCTCAGAGCTGCACGTGGGGCTCTCTGCAGAGGTTTCCCCTCCGCCTTGTGGGTTCTGTCCCGTTTACACATCCCAGCAGGATGTTTGATTTTCTCTTTGTGTGTGACAGCACAGCGCTGTTCCTGCTTGGCTGGTGATCATCAGGCTCCTCTCCTGCAGATTTGCTGTCTGGCAGGTTGTGTCTCCACTGTATGCTCAGGCTGGTGACTTCTCCTCTCTAACCGAAGCCCCATTTTCATGGGGGTGTTGAGCAGCTTTCTGCACCAGTTTGTGGAAGATCCTGCTGGCTATCTTAGCCCTGTTTTGATAAAGTTTTAACTCATGGGCTGGTTTCCATCTGTTTGACAGAGGAGCAGATGCTCCCAGGATCTCAAACTCCTCCAGGTTTTGTGGAAAGTGGTGGGTGGATGGAGGAGGGGAGGCAGGCCACTTGTGCCACCAAGGCAAGGCTGCAGAGTGAATTGGCCACCTGACTTGTGTGTAGGGGATGTGGAAAAGAGATGTGGTGTGCTAGGGCATGGGAAAGGAAAGGGGGAACTGCTTTTGACTGTCAACTGTTCACAATAAACCTATGCATGTAGCTTATCTGCTAATTTTGTGCTGTTTATCCAGGTTTTCGTTTGGATTGTTTCCTTAATTTGCCCAAGAATACCTAATGAGCCTACTCCTTAAACCTTGGTAAAGTCAGGAATATGTGATGCCTGCTGCTTAAACCTTCCCACAAAGTTTTCAGTCTTATTTCAAGGGAGATTGGTAGGTCTGCTTAGGTTTTGTTCAAAACACACAAAAAAGTAGTGTTTGTTTGGGTTTTTTTGCATCCTTTTCAGTACTTTTAAATACTTTGTCCCTGTGTCTCCCTGGGGATTATAGTTAAAAAGATGGTGTTCAGTTTCCACTTCTTCTTAAACATAATTTTGCCTGATTTTCCTTACTTGGTGCCTCACACCTCACAGCAGACTACTAATAGATGGCTTGACAGCCCATTCTTTATATGGCTTAGGATTAACCTCATCAAGACCATTTTTCATGTAAAAAATCTGAATTATTTAGGTTGCTACTCATTACCAGAGAGCTGGGGACAGCCCCTGCCCTGCTGTAGCAGTCACATGTGTGGGTCAGTCTCCAAAAGCTGTATGAGCTCTCTGGGTGACGTGGGTTTGGTGCATCCCCCAGAAATGTTCTGTTCCACTCACTCAGCAGCCCATGGCAGGTCTGGAGAGGAATCTTTCCTGCCATCTGATCTGCACACAAAAAGCTGTAGACTGCTGCATCACGAGATTTTTGGGTCTGATGGAATGGGGCAAAAGGTAGAAGAAGAAAGGGAGTTTTCTCCATCCACAGAGTACTTTATTCTTCTGTGCCATTTTTGTTCTGTTAACCAGAGCCCCATGAACTACCAACTTTCTATTCATGCAGGTGTAGAGGTTTTAATTGAAGTTCTAAGTGTGCCTTAGGCCTTGATGAAAAGGTCTGCAAGGAGAATGCATGTTTTTCCAGCAGTGGGCTTTTTTCCCCCCCTCTTTTTCCTCCTGGCTTTGCTGGGTCACTGCCAAACCTTTCAGCTAAATGTTTGAGGTGTGTTTTTTTCCATGAGTTGTAAGTTACCACAGCAAAAGCTCCAAAACAGTCCTGTTTTTAAAGAGAACAATTCTGTCAGCTGAGGAAAATGTATGAAAGGGAGAGAGATGTTTGTGCTTGGTGGGTCAGGGGGAGGGTGTTATTTGTTATTTGTATTTGTTATTCCAAACAGATGACCTGGAGTTCTCCTAGGATGCCCCCTCTTAAGCAGCATCTCCTCATCACTTCCAGTTTACATTCAGTTTTCTACCTGTGATGAAATATTTTAAAACTGGAAATAAAAGAAGCAGTTTGTATTATGTGGTTTGGTCTCACTTGATGCCATTTTGCATTTCAGCTGGTTCCTGCAGCCCCTGCTTGTTTCATGTGCCCTTTGGCCTTGGTCTTTGGCACCTTAGACAACGCAGAACCCTCATAGAACTCTGAGCCTTCCTTAGCCATTAAGGAACTGCTGCATTGCATCTGCCTACTGCTGGATTTTTTGCTCCTTCTCAAAACACCTGCTCCTCCCTCTTTTCTTCCAGCAGATAATATGGCATTACATAATTATTGTCATAGTTGCAGTTACATTTAATTGCAGTTTCCCAAGGCAGGAGAGGAGTCATGCTTTGCAGGGCAGAAGCAGTCCAGCTACGAGGCTCGAAGTGGGAAGTATGGATGAGAGGTGCTGGTGTGGAATCTGGCTCAATGTCCTTTAAGCCAGAAAAGATGCTGCTTGTGGTGGTGTGGGACTGACAAAGGTTAATGTGTGTACCTGCTCCTTGCAGGGGTGAGAGGAACATTGATTTTGAGGGCTGTCAATCAAGTGTGAAAATTGACCTGCTAGGGGGAGAACATTGGTTTTTTCATTATTTTAAGCATGAGGGAATGAATGGGTGAATGCTGGAAGCAGTGTGGCAAACCAGTGTGGCTGTGACTCCTCCCAGCCCCCTCGTGGGACGCTAATGGGGAGGAGAGGTCCAGTGTCCCATTTGAAAGAGAAGGGCCATGACCAATCGATGTTAAATGTGGCTGTAATGCCTCACGGGATAAAAAAGGCAGAGGCAGCCTGAACTGTAAAGACATTTCATTTCCCCGGTAATGAGGGAGACACACTGTGGCAATGAAACCAGGGGGAGAGAGGCTGCGAGATGCTAATTTCTGCTCCTGCTGCCGCTGCTGCTTTGATCTGAAGCAAATGCCCGCTTTAAATTGCGAGCGGATGCGAGTCAGATCTGATCCAGCCTGTGGCTTACAGGCTTAATGGGGTGGGACGTGTGTGCTGCCTGGCAGTGCTGGGAGAGGCAGGGAATCCGGAGGGGAATTACTGAAGATCTAGAGGCAGGGAGACAGGTTAGGGGAATGTCACAGTGTCCCCTGCTCTCTGTGTGCCTGTGGCTCAGCCCCTCTGTGCTTGGACACAAAGCCTGAGCAGGATGTCCTGCCCATGCTTTAAGGCACACATCCTTGTGTTCAATGCAAAGTCATCCTGGTCTTTGGTCTCAGAGCATGGGCATCAATTTTGGGGTGTTCTCCAGGTTATGGGAGGAATCAGAGCTGGTCTGTGGGCCAGAGAGGGTTAATGAATAAGGGTTGCAGTAATTTCACGACTATAAGGCGCACCCGTTTGACTAAAATTTTGATCGAAACCCGGAAGTGCGCCTTATAATCCGGTGTACCTTATATATGGACAAAGTTTGGAAATTTGCCAACCCGGAGGTGCAAGCCACGCCAGCTGGTGCTGGGGGTGGGCAGGAGTGCCAGGGCCCACGGCATGTGGAGGGTACCTGGGGCTGCATTTAAAGGCTACGCTGATCCGTGAAAAATGTTTGCAAATTGAGCACCTGCCAGTAAACCCCACGATTGCGCGATTCTGTTACTAATTTGTTACTTTGTTGTGCGCGGATCCTCACTGCAAAAAAAAAAATGTGCACCTTATGGTCCAGTGCGCCTTATATATGGACAGAGTTCAGAAATTTGTCAACAACCCAGAAGTGCATTTTATAATCTGGTGCGCCTTATAGTTGTGAGATTACGAGATTACTGTATTTCTGAAAGGAATCTTATCAAGGCCGTTGGCCTGGAGACCAAGAAGAGAAGAAGGAGATAAGTGGGAAAGAGAACCTGCAGCTGGGGAAAGTATTTTTAGAAAAGTCTTGTGAAAAACAGAGATGGAGATGGTTTTACACCAATGAACATTATGTTGATCTACTGTGACCGATGAACAAAGTGTAAACTGTGTAGAGGGTATAAAAGACAGCAAGCTTATATATATATATGATAAACAGGACATTAACCTTCTGAAATGGAGTGTGCCTGTTTGTATTGTCAATCTGCCCCAAGAGTGACACCAGGTGAGGCAAAGGTGTGGGAGGGTAGGTGGTGTTCATTTTGTGCGGTCATTTGGCATTTAATTGAGCTTTCTCAGAAAGATATTCTGGGACAGACCCAGAGGCTCCTGGGGATGGAGTCATTAATCCTGAACCTGTGACCTGGGAGCCTGGTAGCTGATACTGAACAATGGCAGCTTCTTGAGATTCTTTTGGGGAAAGATCTGACTTGTTTTGAAGAATGAATGTCTGAAGGGATATTTGTTGTACTCTTCACAAACACAAGGATTTTGGGTCCTAGGATGAGGTTGGACTTTGTTATGTGCCCTCCTGGGTATTCAGATGTTTGGATGTCTCTGTGAACTGCTGTGCTTCACCAGGCAGACATGGGCAATCTGAGGAACCTGCAGGCACCCACAGGGAGGATTGACCTCTGCACAAAGCAAGGAAGAAATGGTCTAGCTATTGAAAAAGGCAGGCATGGTTCACAAATCTATTAGGGTCTTTGAAGGAGTCAGCATGTGAATGGGCAAAATCTCATGGCTGTAGTCTGTGTGGAGCCAAAAGAGGCTCCACAATGTCCATTGTTATTGCAGAAACTAAATAAGGATAGGACAAATCTGGTAGCTCCTCGAAGGGCTGAGCTATTTGTTAAAAATACCAGGCAGAAAAGAAAGTAAATGGTTCTGACAGAAAAGGGAGGTCACCAGCAATGAGACCTGTGCTGCTCAAGGAACACAGAAATGGTCTGGAAAAGAGGATGATTGCTAAACAAAGAAAGATAACGTCAAGTTAATCAAGGCATTAGCAACAAGGGCTGACTCTGATGAAATGCACAGGGTGTTATGAGACTGAGTGGCTGCATAATGAAATGGGAGATGACATTTGTAGGTGACTGTAAAGTGAGACATGGTTGCAAAAACTACCCAGTGTTAGTTTCACATGTGATGGATCTGAGCTGACCACTGTCATTCCGAAGCAAAACCTCCATGTGAAAATAGCTAGATGTATGTAATGTCTGCAGGATGATCAGAGCAGCCAAGATAGCAAAGAAAGGAGTGAGTTGTCAGGAAATAAAGACAAAACCACAATTTTGCTGCTGTGAACACCTAGGGAGCATTCACACCTTCCATGCAAGGCTGTTCCTCCTCCCCTAGAAAGGACAGCACACCAGGGCACAGAAAAGGCTGGTGAACAGTTTTGGTTTTTTCCCAAATATGCTTTTAAAAGAATTAGAATCCCTTTTCAGTACTGTAAATCATGTTAATCTGTAGGCCACGAGGCAAGATGAAGCTTTTAGATTATCCATTATCTTTTCTTTTTCTACAGCATTCAAGGACTTCACACTATCACAATAATATAGTTGAGAATTTTTTCTGCTTAACAAATGAGGGAACTTAGACATAGTGGTTTGCTGTGAAACAGGCAAAGAAATAGGAAATCTGCTCTTTAGAATATCTCTAGAGAAAGAGACAAGAGAAAAGACTGACTCTAATAGTAAGAATCAAAGGGAAAAATCTCTCTGCTGGATCCAAAGTAAGTTTCCATAGAAACAGATTTTTCAGAGAATGAATTGCTGCAGTATGAAATTAAGATTGTGGATCTAATTCTGCAAAATATTCAAGCATGTTCTTTACTTATCCCTATTCAGCTTAAGATGCAAGCATGTGATTTCCATGGAGGCTTATGTGCTTTATTTGATGGAGGCAGAAATAAGGATAAGCTGCACTGAAGTAGGATCAAGTTTTTCTTGTGCTTCCTGGTCACTGACAAACTTGCAACTTATTTTTTTATGGCAGCATGTGTTGCTGCCAAAAGTGTAGGCCCCAGTGCCTCCATCTGAGAGTTCAGCACAAAGTTCAGTCTGCTGGGGAGTGGAGTCAGCAGAGTTTTTACATTGCTGGGTGCTTAATTGTTTTGTTAATTAACTTTTTTTTTAAAGTTTAATTTTAAATGGGATACCTATTCTGTAAGTGCATGCCATGGTGATTATTAGATAATTAATTTGAGAAGTCATGGTATAAGAGGTTAAGATTTGCTCATAATCTGTCTTTTGTGCACCTCTATTTGTTGCCCATAGACATTTTAAAGACAGGAAAGGTTCTTAATATTTTGCATGCTAATTGTTTTATTGTACATGTATTGTGGTAAATGGTTTAGTTTAGTTTAAGCTATTTAAGGATGTTTTGTATATCTATTTCTCCCCTCTCTGTTGTGACTTTATTCTTAGCTGAATTAACAGGACAAATAAGGTTTGACTCAGAGTTTTATTTCCATTTACTGTACTTGGAATAGATTAAGCACTTGTGTAGCCAAGCTGCAGCTACTTTTCTTTGTGAAAACTTTCCACGTTCTTATTCCCTCTTTATTTCACGTTGTCTTCCAGCTTTTTATTTGAAGAGGTGTGTATTTGTAGACCCCCTTCCAAGCATTTCCCAGCAGCACTACAGAGCCCAAAAAATGAACTTAAGCCTAGTGATAATAGTGCTTTGGGACTCTGTTGAGATGATGCAGAACAAACAGTCCTCATGGAAATTGTATCTGGTGTTTCTGTTCCCTTCTCTGAGCCCTTGTGCTTGTCCCAGCCAAAACAAACTCTCAAGGCATTTAAACAATCCATCTTCACATAATGTTCATGTCAATGTTCCATCTCAGTGTGGAAGCTCTTGGCTTGCTTGGCTCCAGATGAATTATTTCCCACCAGGGCTATGGCTGCAGGGGTTTCTTGCCTGCCCTGGGGTGATGGTCACTGATGGTGAACCTGGTACCACACCCCTCAGTTGGGGGACAGCAGCAGCTGCTGAAACTGTCCCCTAGCACTGCTAAGCTTCAATTTACAGCTGGAAAGAATTTTATCCCATAATTTCCTCTCTCAGGGAGATGAAAGACACGCTTCATGTCCTGGAGACTTGGTTGTTCCTTGTGCTTGCTGAGAGCCGCCTTTGCTTTGCTGGCATCCTCCTCTCCTCCTTGCTTTTTGCTGACATCCTCCTCTCCTCTTTTTCCTCCCTACTTTGGGACAGATTTTTAGTTTAGGCAGTGCCTGCCATGCTGGTGCCATCAAAGGCCACATTAAGCGGTGGCAGGAGTTGTGCCTCTCCTTTGGTGTTGGTTTTCAGCTCCAAGGTTTTCGAGGTGTGAGGAAAGGATGCTGTCAAAGGATATTACATTGCTACAGCCAAACCACTGAGGGGAGCCTAATGGACTGCTTTTCTTCTCAGATGATTTCAAATCCCTTAGGAGGCCATGACCTATGTCCGAGACCAAAATGTTGAATGGACTTGCATGGGAAAAGCAACTTTTGCCAATCTTTGGCTGCCTCCTCAGACCTATGGCCCCATATACCCAGCAGAGACAGGCACCCAGTGCAGAAGTCAACCCTGCCCACTCCCCAGCCAAGCTTGCCCAGGTGCCCCCTGAGAGGCATCCCAGGCCCATGGGATGCACACCTGAGCCAGGTGAGTATATCCCCACCCAGCCCAGCTTTGCTGCCCTCCAGGCCAGACACATTTCCCCTTTGAACTTGAAAAGCCTGCAGTTTGCATGCTCAGCTGAAGCGATGAGGATGTAGAAAACCAATCTATTTTTAATCCAGTGTGAGATCTCTTTCTTTTTTTCCTTTTTTTTTTTTTTTAATTCATAATTGGTTCTGCTTTCTGCTAATGATCTGAAATTTAGCATCTATTTCTGCCTTGGATATTTTGATAACTGGTGACGAGGAAGGAGATTAAGGCTGTTGTGAGCAGTGAAGGCTGCAGGACATATGGATGCTGCAGACCTGTTAGTGACAGACAGAAACTTGTTTGGAGGCAACAGGACAGATTGTCTGGGATTCCTGGCTCAGCCCCAGTGAAAGGCTGATGAGGTAAGTAGTGCTGGGAAAATCCTGTTAGGGAAGGAGAAGAGCAGACTGAAGCTGAGAGATCACTGGATGCCCTGTACTGAATATGCAGTTTCTCTACAAAACTGAATCCACTTTTGGCACAAAAATGGGGTTTGTATTTCTCTCCTTGGTGCAATTGCTTCATTAGCAGGCTTGTAAGACTCTCTGAACTGTCCAGCTTGTAGTAACGGATTAAAACCAAAAACTCCTGAACCACTGAGGGAGTTGTTTTGGGTTTGGATCAGACATTTCTGTCTCCATCCCATTTGCAGGTGCTATAGTGTGGGATGAAGCATAAGAACAACAGCCCCAGAGCTGGTGCCTGTGGATATGATGCAGGTCAGAAGCTCCGGTGTAGAAATATTCCTTGCTGAGCTGGAGGGAACCTGTTTCCATGTTTAGGCAGGGCATTTTGAGCACACATATGGGAAAACCATTGGGTAACCAGCACCATCATCCCTCCAATCCTGGGAGCTGTCCTGTAGCTGCAGTCTGTGTTTGCATGTTGGGCATGCTTTACACTTCCCTTTGGTCAAGGGGTGATTTGTGCCACTTCCTCTATGATGAGTAGATGAGCTGTGATTTATTTGGGACAGGGTTGGGACTGGTGATTTGTGTGCTGCTGTGGGTGTAGTTGTGTGATCTCATGCAAAGGGTGATTGCTGGGAAGTGCAAAGGCACAGATTAGGATAAATGACACTCTGGATCCAACAGCTGAATGGGGATGTGAGTGGGATATCCAAAATCCTTCAGGTGCATTCTTAAATACATCCTCTTCTACTCTGTGCACCCTTCTGATTAGGGACAACAAAGGGGCAGGTTTGTCTCCCCTTTAATTCTCTGCTTTGTCAGGAGGAGATGAGAGGAGAAGCAAAGGAAGGACCATGTGGCTCCTTGTGAAGAGAGAACCTCTGTCTGAATTGTAGACACCCTTTAGGTCCTGGAAAACTGGGATGAGGTTTCTTCCTGAGCCTTCTCCAGGAAGAGAAGACCTAATTATTTCAGTTTTTCCTCCTACTGAAGGATCTCTAGCCCTTTGATCATCTTTGTGGCCCTTTTTCACTCTATCAACATTTTTTGTGTGTTGTGGGGACCAGAAGACAATGCAGGATGACAGAAGTGGTCTGAAAAATCACCGAGGAGAGTGGGACAATCACATCTGTGTTTCTGCTGGGAGTGCAGCCTCTGGTCTGATTTGTCTTTGTCACTGTGCACTCCCAACTCACGTTCATCCCCCTGCAGAGGGGGGAGCTGGCCATGGCCGTGGGTGGCAGGGCTTGTTTGCACACTAAAGGTGGACAAAGCAATGGCAGCTCTGGTCAGGAAGGTTTTGCTGCACCAGGAACCCCAAGTGGCTGTGATGTGTCACCTCCCAGCCCTGCAGAGAAGCAGCTTCTCCTTTCTCATGGGAAGTGGGGATGGTGGGGAGCCCAACAGCACCCACGCTGTGCAAATCTGCTGCTGCAGGCCCTGTATTTGCACATCTTCCAGGCAAGGCTCTATCCAGCTGGCATGGGCATTTGGAAAGCTTTTTCCTGATGCTTGTAAAATGCCATTTTTCTTTTCAAAATCCCTATCTTCCACGTCTCTGAGTGGCAGAGCTGACCCCTGGCATCCTGAATCTCCATATGGAACCATCACTTTCCTGCCTGCCTGGCTTTTTCTTAGATTTCCATGCATCATGGGAGCAAGCAGAACAAGAGCCTTCCTGTTTCCCTTTGTGCAGCTCAGCACCCTGCCAGCCACAGCAAACCTGCAAGAGGCTTGTCAACTTTTTGCTACGAATCCATATGAAAATCTGGCGCCTGCATGAGCTGCAGACTCAGCAAGGTAAGCAACATCTGGCAATAGATAAATTTGGCTGGAAAGACAGCATGGGAAATGAGAAGTGCTGTTGGGAACACAGGCACATCCCCCAGCAGCCAGCAAGCTGTGGTTGAATTGGGAGCTATCCTGCTCCTCTTGTGCAGATGGACACCTGTCCAATGATGGGAGCAGTTCTTGGACTCTGCAGGGAGATTTTGAGGAATGCCTGTGCTATCCTCCCCTCAAAGAGGTGGGATGCTGGGCAGGGAGGATGCCAGACTTCCACCTGAAGTCCAATGGGTCTTGAATATTTTCCTTTGAAATGAAAGAGGATGAGCCTCTGCTTTTGAATGTTCGGAAGAAAGTGAAGAAGGGCGGCTTGGAGACCTGTGACAGTGGCCTCAGAGCAGTAAGGAGGGATCCAAGGAAATGAGGGGATTTTTGTGCTGTCTGGTGAAGAAATAGAGAGAAAGGCTGCAGGGAGATCTTCAAGAAACTCAAAACCACAGTTTGTTGCTTCAAGATGCTGAGAATCATCAAACCATGACAGAGCTAGAAAAAAATCACCATCTGAAAGAATCAATGGGCTTTCTGGTGGTCAAAACCAACATTATTATCAGCAGGAACCTGACAGGCTGAAGGGGTTTAGATCTGAAAATCAGTATTTCCTCCAGCCTCATAAGCAATCACAGGAGTGAAGTATTTTGTTAGCCTTGGGCAGGCCTCTGTCTAGGCCTGGACGAGCATCTGCTCAACCCAAGCTCAGAGAAAATGCCACTGGGTCAGGAGGAGCATGTGAGGCACAGTGTGTGTCCTGCAGCACAGCCCTGGCTCTCCCTGTGGCTGGGTTCACATCACACATGGCCCTGCAACAGTCCTGTGTCCCCTGTGTCCCCTGGGCTAGTGTCCTCTAACGCCTGGACATGTCTGGGCAGCACAGTGCTGCTCCAGGGCTCGCCACTCAGCCCCTGGGCTGGCCAGCCTTGGCAGCTGTGTGTGCCAGGAGCTGAGAGCAGCAAAGGCTGGACCCAGTGCCACCGACTGCCACCAGCTGTCACTTGTGGTGGGACTGGCGGGAGCTGCCACCTGACAGCTCAGCACTGTGGTTGTTTCTCCACCCTGTTACCAGGCCACATGGCACATCTCTCACCTTTTAAAAGCTTTTACTGGGAGCTCACAGCTTTTGGGTCTTGGGTAGCTCTGCAAGGCCTCCAGAATGTTTTGGGTTTTCACTTGTTGGGTCTCAGTAATGGTGCAGTGATGGAGAGGTTAAGATGGAGAATCTCCAGCTCTCCTCTTGGAGTGAACTGCACTGGATAAATTACCTTCTCCAGCCTAGAGCACAAGGCTTTTCTCACTCTTTTCAGTCACTTAATCTTCCTTTACTTTTCTCCACCGATTTCTTAGATTGTTCTGAAAGCACTTGCTCAAAGCATCTCACTAGTGGTTTTGGACAACTCAGACTAAGCTTTTCATTCTCTTCACTGGACAACATTTTTTCCCAGTCCTAGAAGATAAAAATGAGTTTAAACATGTGGAAACCTAGAGGTGTAAAAACATTGATTTCCCAAGTAATCATACCAGGAAGTCTGCTTAAATATTTGAGGACTGAGTCACCTGTACTTAAAAGGAGAGCAATTAAGGAAACTAAATATGTTCTTGAAGGGCTGAATAATTCTTCCACATGAGTATCCACCAGGAAGATGGCTCTGGAGATGCTTACTCAGATCTTGTCCTTTTCTGCACCAAGAGCAAAAAGGAGGGAAAGGAGGAGCTGGAACAATCAGTAAGTATAATTAAAATTCCAGGTCATGATGGTGTACAGCCAAGAGGTCTTGGGGAACATGAGGATAGAAGAGCCATTGTCTCAAAAAGAAATATTTCTCTAATTGAAGAAAAAGAGCACCCCACACACACGTAAAAAAAAAAAATAGAAAGAAAAAGATGGAGAATGTTTTATTCACATTTTTATCAGCTCTTGGGCTGATCTGGAGAATTTCAGGCCTATTTGACATGCATGCAAATGAATGCAATGCCTAGCAAATTAGGAGAATTGCCCGTGAAGCTTACATGGGTAAGACTGCTCGGAGGTGCAACCTGCAGAGATTCTGCAGAAGGAAACCACATTTCCTGCGTTCGTGCGAGTCTCTGAACAAACCAGTGAACCAGCTGAAAAGAACAGCCTGACATAACTCAGTTACCTTTTTTGGCAGACTTTTTTCAAGCACACATTGAAGATGTGGCTGCAGACATCTGGCCAGCATCAGAGGATGTGTCACTGTAGCTCTGACTCTGGCAGAACAGGGGTGAGCAGGTGGTCAGGATGAAGTGTCAGTGACATGCCTTGATCAGCCATGGCAACCTCTGGGGACAGGGAGAACATGCCAAAGCTGCAATGAAGGTCACTCAAGAAAGAGGAGAGGTAGGTGGAAGACCTGAAGGAGGAAGCAATGGATTCAAAGGGGTACCTATTCCCAGGATGGTGCTATAAAGAGGTGCTGTGGGGTGAAAGTTGTTGCCTCCTCAGCATTGTGTATTCATGTCCCTGATGCTGAAGATGATCTGGGTTTGTGGGACACCAACAGGGCTTGACAAAACTGCTTTGCCAGGCAATTTCAGGAGTCTGTGTTAGACCAGTCCCAGGGGAAAAGCTGAATAAAAAATCCAGAATATAAAACAACCAAAAAAAGCAGTGTGTGGGGGGAAGAGAGCACCCCTTTCTTGGTAACATCTGAGTTGATAACCTCCAGGCATAGGGGATCGGGCTCTTGCTGAGCCACTGAAGCACATCTGATCAATAACTCAAAGTCCCGACTTGCACATTAGCAGAGTCAATTATCAGCTCTGCCCTCTGCTTCCTTGATTATTATTTCAGCATGTAGCAGCTGCTTCACAAGCGTTATGGCCCATCACACTCTGAAGGGACTGAGTTAAATGTAGATTATTGACCGATGAGGCCATAAGAATGTACTGTAAAATATACAGTCATGTTTGCCCATAAATCCCCAGCCAGAGTGCTTTCCAAAGCAATTCCTCTTGTGGTAGGACTCTGGGTCACTGTCAAGGCCATGAAAAATGTTTTTTCCACTTTATTCCTGCCATCTCTGCTGCGGTGGTGTTGTCTCTTCTGTGAGCATGTGAATGTGGGGTTCTCCCCAGCTTGAGATGCTCATCAGGACCCCTGGGTTTCTGCAGGGGCATTTGGAGTGGCTGACTTTACACATGGGCAAAGTGAGCATGTTTTCTGCTGCTCTGAGTTACCCAAGTTCCTTCCAATCACTGAGTTTTGGCCGAGATGTGAGTTTATGATTTGCAGCAGACTGAACTCAGGCGAGCACAAAGCGAGTTCAATCATGAGCTGTTTGAACATCAGGCAATGACAGCTTTCACTTCCCTGCCACTCTGACACACTGCTGGCCATCAGCCACCTGCTTTACCAAGGCCAGAGGTGCCCTGCTGGTTTTGGTTCAGCACACAGATCTGTTTCTGGGAAAGGGAAGAGTGTCCGTGCTTGTGGACTGGGAAAGGTGTGTCTGTACAGAAAACCTCTCTCCATTTGTAGCTGGGTGATGAGGTGCTCAGCAGCTCATTAACTCTGTGGTGCCCTTCATATGGAACCTGAGAGGAGCCTGAGCTCATCCTGGGCAGGCTGATGGTCATGGCAAGCACAGCACACACTGGCAGGTCACATCTCTCTTCTGGCCTTCGGAGAGCATCACTCATTTTGACCACTGCCCTCGGGCTGAGACCTGCTGGTTTACCCCAGGCAGTGAAGTTTGGTGCCCTTGAAGGCAGATCCCTGCTGCTGGCAGCCTGCTGAGGCTTTCTTAGTGCTTCTAAGGATTTCTTATCTGCTTCTCCCTGAGATGCTCCCCTTCCAAGGACAGGAGAGGATTTCACATGCTTTGAGCTGGAGAGATGGCTAACTTGGAGCTTGACAAGTTATAAAAGTTTAGGGGTTCTTAATATAATTTTGACGTAACTCTGGGATAGTTTTTTCCCCAGAGCTTTCTCAGGTGCACCATTCTGGCTACAGTTCTGGCTGCAAGTTTTTTAAAAACCTTTCACTGTTGGAGGCACTCAGATCCTCAGGACCAGGTCTCATGAATTCCCAGGGAGGGCTGAATCCACCAGGATGGTGCCAGCAGGTGCAGGAGCAGTTGCTCTAGGTTCACACCATGTCTTTGAGTGCTGTGAACTCCCTGGTGTTTACATTCTTTAGCTCACTTTTCATCTCATTTTGTGTTCCTGTCTGTCTGTTAACACACAAGCTTGCCTTCAGCTGTGTCATGCACATTTACTTTTCACTGCCAGGGTAAATCTCTCATACCAGCCCTGCACAAACACCTCTCCTTGTCCCCTCTGCTTCTCCTCCACACCCTGCATACACATGAAACACCTTTGTTTAAAATATCAGCCCGGAAAAAGAGGTGATAGAGTTGTCTACTTATCAAGGATATCATTGCAGCAGGCTGAACTCATCAAGGAGGGACAAAATGTTTGAAGATTGTCTAGGAAAGGAGCACTGTGAAGTGACCTCTTTCCCTTCAAAAGCCTGAGGTGCGGGGAAAAGCCAATAAGCTACTGAATTTTTTTTTTCTTGCTTGTCATTGTCATAGGAGTCTCACCAGCTCAGAGTTTCATAATTGCCTCATGTAACCCATCTGGAGATCCAGACAATATCTCCAGCAGGTTATGCATGCACTAATGTTCTCTGCTGCCTTTCCTGCTCTAGAAATGTCAGGCTATCTGCAATGAGAGCCCTGTGGTGTGAAAGGAAACCTCGACACAAACTGCAAGCTGCACCAGCACAAGCTGTTCATGCCACACTTCCAGTCCTGCAGCAGTGCTCAGAATGGCTTCATCTCACGTCTTTTAAAACCTTCTGTGTCCTCACAGTCAAAGATTATTGTGCTAGGCCTAGACCTGTCTCCAGGTTAAAGCTGATGATCTACACCAGTTTAGACAGTGATTTTCAGGCTGATTTTTCTCATATCTCCACAGATGTGTCTCATTGGTCACCTTGGATATGTTCTTTGCCTTCAACCTGGGGCCACTACCTGAATGCCAAGGCAAGAGTATGGAATTAGGTAAGGTTATATGGGCACTTTAAGGGATGCAGGTTAGGCTCACATAACCTTAAATGTGTCCCTTGAAAGCTGAGGGATGTGGAAATACTTCAGTTGTTGAAGAGGAGGAGGCTGTCAAGGAATACAAACAAGGTTTGCTAAGCCACACAGGGAGTTGTTCACCCAACCCTGCAGCACAGGCACTCACTGAAATCCCTGCACTTCTTTGGAAGATACAAGAGGAATCACATTTTTGTGCAGCAGGTCCTGGACACCTGGCACTGTGCCCTTGGAAGCAGGTTTGGGCAGGGTGAGAGGCATTTGAGGACAACAGGCTCAGGACTGGGGTGCTCCAAGGGATGGGAAGTGCTCTCTCACACTCATGGCTTTGAGAGGATGGGAGCTGTGGGAAGATGGTGGGGAGAGAACTTGGGGATGTTCAACCTTTGTGCTCTTCCCCATGGCTGCAGTGGGAGATCAGCTAGACAGCCTATCAGTGTGACCTGGACTAGCATCTCCTAGGAATATAATCCCAAGATTTAAAGCCTTGAGAGAAATCTCCCTCTCTCTGAGCAAAACTGACGATTTGGAAGCTGAGAGGTAATACAGACAGAGGGAATTATCAGGAGGTTAAATATGTGAAATCACACTCGTGTCCTCAATTTTTCTGCTCCTGATTTCTCTGCTGTGGCAACATTCAAGCTTGAGTGTTTTCCTGCTGAGTGATGTCTCGCCTTTCCTCACTGCAACACAGAGGTCGTGGTTTGTGGTTGAGGGCCCCACTGGTGGCAGTGACCCAGAGAGGAATGAACATGCTGAAGATTCTGATTAAAAACACCCCTGTGGGGAGGGAAGACGTACTTAACTGTGCCCTGGAGAGCTGTAGCTGCCTGGTGGCAGCTGAGCAAAGGCCAGTGTGATGGTGGGGGTCTCAATCCTCTATCTGCTTACCCACATTTGTGGAATTATAGGATGTGAGTCAGGGGGACCTTAATACAGCTGAGACTGCAATCCCTTCTATCAAATTTCATTGCAGCCTGAAGAAAGGGCAGTGAGAACACATCCATGGGGAGGGGCAAAATGCTCTCTCAGGTCTCCTTACTGATGAAACCAGCCTGGAAATCAGCCTTGTCTGGAGTGAGGCTTCATCCAGGGCTGCTTTCAAGGCTGGAGCTGCAGGGCAAACACCTCACAGTGTTTTGGGGGGGCACTGCCTGCCTGCTGCCAGCCAGGCTGGTGCCTGCACTGCCACACAAACACAGGCTGCAGCTGCCAAGCACTTGATCAGATGTGTCAGCCTGGAGGGGCTGGAGGAGACTCCAGCCATGGGACAGAGACCCTGACAGAGGCACCAGGGATGCTCATAAAGCAAGGCTGAAGCACCTGCATTCCCCACAAAAAGCAGGAAAGCATTATGGATGCTCGTGCCTGCAGGGAAAGCAAAGCTGGGCAGGCAGGTCTCTGCCAGGCAGCTCCCACATTCAGGTTCCAGCCCTAAATCCCCTCCTGGAGCGTTGGCTCTTGGTCCCAGCCCTGCTTTCCAAAGGGGCTCTGCTCACTCAGCTGTCCCAGGCTCCTGGAACAGTGGTGTCATGGTTTAAACAACACGTGGATGAGCTCAGCTGTTGGGTGTAGATGAGGAATGGGTGGGCTTTCTGCTCTGTAATTTAAAAGCTGACTCTTGTTTAGCTGTGACTGCATCACCACCAGCTGGGAGCACCAAAGCCCATGTGGATGCTTGAGGTCAGCAGTTTTCCATCCCTAGAGACACGTGTCCTGATTTTTGGGGTTGAGGCCCATCAGTTTGCTGTCTGGCAGTGCTGGCTATTGAGGTATCCCCTCTGGTTGCCCCTGAAACAACCCAGTGTGGCTTCCCTGGCAGCTGGTCCTTGATAAGGCACAGCTCCCTGCATCTTCACTCAGCTCACAGAGAGGGGTGGGAAAGCATCACTGCTGTGGAAACCTGAGGCACCTCTAAAAAGCCCAGGGTCAGCAGGAAGGCTCTGTTGTCTCCCTGTGCCTGAGCACAGGGGAAAAATCTCTGAACTGCCTTAGCAATGAACCTCTCTCTCCCCTGCTGGTGTTTGACATGGAAACGATCCTGATTTATTCTGGAATAACAGGATGAAATGGTGCAAAGGAAAATTTTACACTGAGGATCGAGATAAATTGCCCAAAGCAAAGCCAGCCAAGAGAAGGGAGGGGGGAACTGCATTGCTCTGGTCATTCCGAGGAGCAAACATCGCAGTGGAAAAATAAAAACCGTGGAAACAACGAGATGCTGGGCAAGGTGTGCTGGCTGAAGGAGGTGGATGCCGACCTTCTCACAGCTCCTAAGGAATTAGTAGCGCTGGGTGCAGCATCCCAAAATGTGGCAGCGCTGCTCGCCCCTGCAGCCCGCGGGCAGGCAGCGCTCCCGGAGGGTTCCTGGCAGTCTGGCACCATCTGCTGGGGCTTCCCGGGACTCGGAGCCGGCTCCTGTGCCCCTGCTGGCCCTGCCGGGGAGCCGGACATCCCCAAATCACCCAGGGGTTTTAGGCTGGAAAGGACTCGTAAGGTCACGAAGCTCAACCGCAGACGCAGCAGACCACAGCATCACTGCATGATCCTTACAGGATTTTGTGTGATCTTGTGATCCTCATGTGTGATGATCATGCAAATAATGCATGATAGATGTGATGGTCACATGGCTGCTGCATGATCCTTACATGATTTTGTGTTGTTGTGACCATCACATGTGATGGTCATGCAATTAATGCGTGATAGATTTGACGGTCACATCACCACTGCATAATCCTCACAGGATTTTGTGTGATCTTGTGATCCTCACGTGTGATGATGTGTAATTAATGCATTATAGATGTGATGATCACATGGCTGCTGCATGATCCTTACATGATTTTGTGTGTTCTTGCGATGGTTACATGTGATGCTCATGTAATTAATGCATGATAGATGTGCTGCATGATCCTTAGAGGATTTTGTGCGATCTTGTGATAGTCACATGTGGTGATCATGCAATTAATGAGTGATCCATGTGATGGTCACATCACCACTGCATGATCCTTACAGGATTTTGTGTGATCTTCACATGAATGGCTCATGATTGACACATGATGGATGATTGACATGTTATAGGTGAATGATCTCGCCTGATCAGGGCGTGCTTGGCACCTGCTCTGCACATGACTGGCTTGTGATCATGCTGTGGTCAAATCATGATCACCACAGGACTGGGGCTTGATAAGTTTCTGGTTAGTGTGTGACCACCCCGTGATGGCTGTGTCAATGACAGTTGTGTCATTGCTGTGTGACAGTTGTGACATTGCCATGTGATGCTGTGAGATTGGCCCAGCTCTCACCATGATTTGTGCCTGGCTTTGTCCGTGGCATGAATTCACCCCTCCTAACCAGACTTTTTAGTTTTCCTGACTCTCACTAAAGCTGCTCCCCACACAACTTGAGGCCATTCCCTTTTGTCCTGTCGCTTGTTATTTCACCCTCTCCTCCTCCTCCTCCTGGTCACTGCCTTGCAGTCATTGTGTCCTCAGTAGTGCAGTGGCAGAGGTGAATGATGGCCCATATTTACAGACCTGGAGTTAGCTTCCAGCTAGGGTCACCCTGGTGACTCCTCACTGATTTAGCCCAGGGGTTGGGGCCATTCACATTTGGAGAAGGTGCCTGCCTTTTCTTGGGCCTGGCAAGACTTCCTTGCTGCTGGGTTTCCTTCATATCCTTTCCTTTTCTCTTGTCTCTCCCTGCCCAAAAGTGGCCACTCCTGTCCCAGTCCCTGGTTTGCTGCCCAAACACTCTCGATCTTTGCTCTGAATCTGCTTTAGTGGGAAAGCATCCCAGAGCCACTGGGATAGGGAGAGTCCTGGGAATGATGGAGTGAACTACAGCAAGTCCTTTCTCTGTGAGATGGGCCCGTGCTGGGGGGTGTCCTGGGGCTGGCATTGCTCCTTGGGGGCACACATTGAGGAACACATCCCTGTCTAGTGGTCTGGCAGCAGGGGCTGGGCACGGCTGTGTCTGCACAAAACATCCTCTTGCTGCTGTACCCTGAGGGAGCTGGGCAGCAAGAACACCTCCCAGCCACAGCTACACTGCCCCTTCCCAAATTTGTCCTGCCTGGCCCAGTCTCTGCCCTACACAAGCAGCAGACCAGAGATGTCCCGAATTCACACACGCTTGTCCTTATTAGAGGCTCCAGTGAAGCAGGCAGGGAGGGAGATGGAGAAAGGCAGAAGTCTGCCTCCAGCAAGACGGTCTGCACAAATGGACTGGCTTATAAATGAATTTATAAGTTGAAATTGGCCTATAATGAGAGAGTTACTGAGGAAAAAGAACTGTGCACTGCAAACCACTTAGGAATCGGAGATCTCGGTGCATTAATCGGAGCCAGAGGGGAAATGCTGAGTCCTGTGAGCAAAGGCATCACAGATTGCTGTGAGCAGTGACAGACAAGCTAAGGCCAGTTATGCTGCCTACCCTGGAGTCCTTCACTGGCCCTGAATGCCCTCCCCAAAAATGCATTCCTTTCTGATAAAATTGCGAGAGCACTGGTCTCTTGAAACTGCTGCTAAATGCCATAATTAGAGATGGTTTTATTTCAAGGCAGCTTTTACTAGTAATGGTTCTAGAGTCAGGTCTCCAGAGGAATATGGTTGTTTTAAGTTTTTACAGCTTTTTTTTCCTAAAAATAAAGCAATCTTCCAAGGCCACTGCTGTGGTTGAGCTTTGTGCTTACAGACTTCTGTCAACAGCTTGCTTGATGAATGAAGATGTGAGGGAAGAAGAGCTTTTCAATGAGGAGGCTGTGTGCTTCCCAGGGCTGGAATGGTAAACAAGACGTAAGCAGTGATTGAAAACACGACACACGCAGAATCAATTTCATCTTCTGAATTCCCTGAAACCAGAGAAGAAACTGGTGTGCCTCCATGCATGTAACCCATGGATTATCTGATTGGGAAGTGTGTGAAGATTCGGGTTTCTCTGAATTACGTGCAGCCAGGAGGTGTGGAGAAAGCTCAGCCTACGATTTTCCTTCTCCTGACAACCATCTGACCCGCAAAGCTGTCCAGAAATCCCTTGTCTAATTTCACCCTCCCCCAGCAGCTAATCCACCTCAGTGCTACCTTTCTGAGGTGCAGGAAATAAGCATTTCTCTCCTTTTCTCTCACTATTCTGGAAAGCTCAGCAAGCCTGGCCCCTCCCAGCCAGGTGATGATGGTGACCTGCTCTCCTTGCCTGTGCAAAGCTGCTTCTCCTTATGGGACTGCTGCCTTCCCCACAGCCTGACCTGGCATTTCTCTTCCCGTGTTGGGAATGTATTAGCATATTTTCTCTCCTTACTGTCACATGCAGCGGTAAAATCTGCTCTCAAACAATTGGCCTGGGAGCTTCCAGAGACCATTAATAGAAAGAGAAAAACAGCATCTATATAAAGAAAATCAGCCTCAATATTCAGCTGGCATTGCTCAAAGGTAAAGGGCTTCAAACCTCCTCCACAACAGGGAGGTCTAAGCAATGGGAAGAAATGCCAAGCAAGGAGTAAGAGGCAGGAGCAGCACCAAACCTCCTGGGATGCCTGCTGTGTCCTATTTTCTCAGGGGATCCAGAGTGCAGACAGACATCAGCCTTCTAGAGTAATTTTCAAATGAGTTCTCCCATCAGAAGTGGTTCCCTGGCTCCTGCAGGATGAAAGGGATCTGGAGGAGGTCAGTGTGCATTGACCCAAAAGTGCACATCAAAGAGGATGCATTTGATGTCATCCAGAAACCCAACAGAAATGCCTTTGTGGGCACAAACCTCCTGTGGATAGGTGTGAACAACCAAATTTCTCTGCCTACAACCTCTCCTGGGAGTAGCTAAGATAACACAGAGGTGTGATTTTTTCTTTTAAGTGCAGCACATCCGTGTTTTCTGCTAGGGTCAATTAGAACTGTGGAAGGTCAGAGGCTGACGAAAGATGAGTCCCTTGCCTCCCAAAGTAGTGATTCTTTGTTTTCTGAGTTAGAGTAAAGCATTTACAGTAATTTCACGTCTATAAGGCGCACCCTTTTGACTAAAATTTTGATCAAAACCCGGAAGCACGCCTTATAATCCGGTGCGCCTTATATATGGACCAAGTTTGGGGATTTGCAAACCTGGAAGTGCGAGCCGCAGCAGCCCCAAGCCGAGCTCACGTTTAAAGGCAAGGCCTATCCGTGAAAAATATTTGCAAATTGAGCACCTGCCAGTAAACCCCGCGATCACACAATTCTGTTACTAATTCTTTACTTTGTTGTCCGCAGATCCTTGCTGCAAAAAAAAAGTGCCCCTTATAGTTTGGTGTGCCTCATAGTTGTGAAATTACTGTACTTGGGAATCACATGAAGAACTCTTGCTGCTCTCCTCTTCTCCCAGAGGCAGGGAGGCAACCAGCTGAAGGAGGACAAAAGGATGGCAGCTGGTTTGGGTTGGCCAGTTGCTGGGACTTGATGCCTTGGGGTGCTTGCCCCTTGCCTCAGGTTTCTCAGCATCTGCTCAAGGAGGCCCTTGGAGGAGCCATTGGTGCAGGAAGTGCTGGTGCTGCTCTGGTATTTCCACTCTTGTTTTTTTGGAGAGGAGATGATGCCCAGGCTCGCTCTGTCCTGAGGTGATGTGGCCCCTGGGATTGCTGCCTTCCTCTCTGCATGGCTCCTCAAAGCCCTGGCAGGACACAAGGGAAGGGAGGGACTTGCCCCAGCACTGATGTGACTCTGCTCTTGGACATTCACCTGGGGGTAGAGCAGCAGCTGGAAGAGCACAGTGCTCCCCCCAAACACCAAGGACCAAGCAGTGCTTGTTGCTTGGCTCACACTACATCCTCCCCCTCCCTGTGCCAAGGCTGCTGTGTTTTTGTCACTGGAGGAGAGCCAGGCAGCTGTTTGCTCTATGACAGTTGCCTGGCTGACATCCCAAAGTGTTTTGCTGCTTTCTTTCCTCTCCTGACAGACAGATGAGTGGGATTATTTGGCTGAAGGAGGTTTTTTTCTAGCATCAGCCTCTCTGGTGGCAGCCTTAGAACAGGGCCATCCATTCGGCAGTGGAAGAAAGGCACTGCCTTCCCTAGCACTGACACATCCAGCACGGCAGTGCCTTGGCTGGTACCAACCTCCTGAATTCCACCAAAATGGGAGAGACCCCTGGGCTGATGTCGAGGTTGGAAGTTGCCATCTTTTGCTCAAGGATACATGACGGGAGCTCCTGGCAGCCCAGAACTTCTGGGGACTTGGGAGAGGCAGGTCCCCTGCTGCTGTGCTCAGGCTCTGCCTGGGATGAGAAAGCAAGGATTGCTCCAATCTTGATGGGAAGGAGGTCCCCAGCATGCCAGAGTCGACTGTGGAGGAACTTAATACTTGCACTGCATTTCTGAGAAGTCCCTCTACTTGTTAACCATTCAAGAAAAGAGTCTGGAGGTCTGAGCCATGGATGGAAATGTGGAACTGCAGCTACCAAAGAGACAGGAGGGAATGTGTGGTTTGGGAGCATTTTAGGCAGGTTTTATCTTATTCTGCCCACAAAATTAGCAACAGTGGTAGCTGCACGCACAGAAGGAGGGCAAAGCCCTTTCCTTGCACACACAGCACTGGAGGGATCTGTGCTCCTCATCACTGGCCCTGCAAGCCAAGCAAGAGCTGACTTCAGCTGTCAGCCATCCCTGCTGCATGGCAGGGCATGCCAGTGGGAAATGTAACTAATGACTCTGCCCTGAGCTGGCTTTTGTCACCTCAGCCTCCCAGCACAGGGCTCTAGGGCTTGGCACCTCCCTCCTGCTTTGGTTTGCACTGACTGGAGGACAATGCCAGTGTGCCACAAGCTAATCCAAGTGGCCACAGACTGGACAGGCTTTAACACATAAAAAAACCGGATTTTTAATGCTTTGTAAAGCCTCCCCTTTCTCATGCTCTAGCCAGAGCTGCCTGAGAGGCTTTCCCTTCTGCAGCTACACAGAGACTTGCCCATCTTGTGTTTGCCTGAGGAGCCCAAAGTGTGTGAGTAGAACAAGCAGAACAGAGTTTTTGGTCCCAAATGCAAGTGGAAAGCAGCAACACTGACAGTAGCAGGCAGACTCTTTGCAGCTTAGCTCCCCCTCACAACCCTGCAGCTGATGCACGAGCTGAGCCTCCAGTCAGGAATTCCAGCAGTTTGGCCCTGCTGCATCCGTCTCTTCTGCAGCCTTTCCCTTGCACCACTGCTCCATGGCTGGCACCCAGAAACGGCCATAAAATTGGATAGGATGTGCTGTTTCTCTGCTTGGAGCAAGAGGCAGGGCCCTTTCCAGGGAGCACGTGGCACAGTGTGTCTGCCCGTGATGTGCTATGTGCCAGCCTGGTTTTCCTCTGAATGGCAATGCTCAGACAGCAGAAATCCAGAGGAGAGTTTCACCTGCTGACAGGGTCTTTCTGGAGCTTTTTGCACAGGGTTTAGGAGCTGTAGCTGCTCCTGACTGGTCAGAGAGCCTATTAATCTCTGGAGATGTGTCCCCTTTTGCTATGCTCAGGTGGCAGTGTGGCTGTGCTGTGGGGTAAAGGCAGAAGGGAAAAAACACCAGCTCTCATGAAATGCTGATAGCTAGGTAGGAGAAATTAATCTCTACATGCGGGTGCTGGGTGTGGCAGTGCTGACAGGTGAGGGCACTAATCAGTGTAAAGCTTTTAATCAATGAAAAAAATGTATGTGAGCTTGTAGCCTGATTGGGAGTAAAGCCTGCTAGGGGTTCAAAGCTTTGCTAGGGGAAATTTAAACTGGGTCTTGGGAAGCATTTCTTTAAAAGGGGGGGTAGTCAAGCACTGGAATAGGCTCCATCCCTGTCTGTGTTTAAGAGGCATTTAGACAATGCCCTTGCTAAAATGCTTTAACCTTTGGTGAGTCCTGAAGTGGTCAGGCAGCGGACTAGGTGCTAGGTAATCCTGTTATGTCTCTTGCACCTGAAATACTCCATTCTCTATGCTCATGCACAGAGAGAGCAGTAGCTCTCTCCTGGCAGAAGACACACACTTTCTGCAGTGGTCTTGTGTGTGTGATAATCAAAATAGAACCCCTGGGATGTGCAAGGATTTGCTTTCTGGCCATCCCACATGGCATCCACCCCTCTCTGTGGGACAACACCTGGTGCAGAAGCAGGGCTGTGACAAGGTAAGTCATGTGGGTGATGGGACCTTTATAGGCTGTTGGTGTTCAGGTACTGGAGAAAGTAAAGGTGGAGATAAAGATTAGAGACAGGGATAGGAAACACTGCTCTGGACTAGCAGCAAATGAGCCTTGAGTCAACTTCCAGTTCAGGGACTGCCAAATCACAGCAGGGAATGTCCCCCTGGAAAATGGGGCTGTGTGGTGGGAAAGGGATTTTTCCCAACTGGGGGTTACACTGCGGTAGAGGCAGAGAACAAAAGCTTTGGGGAAGGGATGGATGAAGTTAAAGAATAGCTGCTGGCACTGCTTTTGGCTCAGCAGTGCTGGAACTCATCCCCACCCCTTTTTGTTAATAGGTTGCCTGGAAAAGTCCTTTGCTCACTCCAACAGGTCTGGAGTGAGGAGGAAGATGCTTAAGGGAGAGAAAGAAAACTTCAGATGGTTCAGTGGGTCTGCCCTAAAAAATGAGCAAGTCCTCTTTGAATACCACATAATGGGTGTCAGCAGGGTGAGGAGGGGAAGAGGGCTTTTCTTACACTTGTCCCTCAGGTATTATAAGTATTTCTTACTGCCCTGTGGCTCAGGCAGATCATGGGATGCTCTAAGCCAGGCAGTCAGTGCTAGGCCTGCCCTCCTTGTGCCAGGTGAGCTGCTTGTCAGCCTCCGCTACTTCTTACCCTTCTTGCATTACTCTTTCCTCCCCACCCCTTTTCTTTTGAAGCAGACCAGAATTAAGGTAGGGTTTATCACAGCCTGCCTTGGGGAATGGTAGATTTGTAGGGCAAAGACTCCTTATGCTGTAAAAGGTAATCACACCTAAACAGAGAAAGAAAGAGCTTTAGTTTTTCCTGGCAGGGTGAGGTGTAGAAGAGCTGGCAGCCTGGGGAGAGACAGGTGTGGAGAGGAAGAGAAGGCTCCTGGAGGGAGGAATGGCCCCCTGTCTGATTTTGCATGGCTCTTATGCTAATGTAGAAGAGCAGCCCTCAGGCCCTGCAGTCCTAAATCTTGAGCTTGTTATTAAACCCTAATGTACACAGCACTCCACAAAATAAGAGGATGCCTAGGCTGCATTGTCAAGGATGATTTTGGGAGGCTCCTGTAGTGCTGCTCTCAGGGGAGGGGTGTGTCTGTGCTTCTCTTTTCTCCTGTCACCTGCTGAGCCCCAGCAAAAACCCCTTTCAGCAGTGGGGAATGCTTTCTTCCAACAATCCTTATCCCTGGGGACCAGGATTAAGCTACAGTACTCCACAACTCATTTACCACACTCCCCCAAACAGCCTTCGGTCGGTAATAATTTTCACTCGCTGCAGTTTTGTGTTTGGAGAATTAATTGCTTTAATAAGAAGCTTAATTAGAAGTGCAGAAAGTAGAATAAGCAGCAGAAACGTTGGATAAGAGCTGAAGACCATTTCCATAAAGAGAAATGCTGCTCTTTTGGTGAGAAGGGGTGTTGGGTCAACACCACTGTGTCCTGCAGCTAGGCTTCACAGCTGGCTGCTGCTTTTCCTGACAAAGCCACCCAGCAATGCGGTGGTGCAGGGGTCTGTGCTGAGGAAAAAATACGCTTTTTGCAGTTCTGGTGGCCAAACAGCATTTCCAGCTGCCCAAGGCTTTCCCAACAGGTCTCTCTGTGCAATCCCTTTTTTTTTTTTAATGTGCTGGGATGTTAGGATACCAGAGCAAAAGCTTTGCCTGATGGCAAAGCATAGAGCAGCGCACCTTTGCCACCCCTCACCTGCAGGCTGTTTGCACAGCCTGGTCATTCCCCCAGTGAAGATGAACATTTCTGACTCCAGCTGAGTTAAAGAGCTTCAGGAACAAATGAACTCCAAGGCAGAAATAGGCTATTTTCCCTCCACCCCCCTGAAGCAGAAAAAACCCCTCAATTTTCAGGGCAACCGAATCCATTTGCAAATGCATGTCAAGTGCAACAAATAGTTTGGGCTTAAATAATAGAGGGTGGCTTTTTTCAATCTAAATGTTTTATTCTCACAGCTCCTAAACAAAACATTTCCCTTTTTCATTTTGAAATAATGTTCTGTTTTGAAACATAATTTTTTAAAAAGAGCATAAAACAAAACATAAGCCCTCAAAAGGAAGTAAATGGCACTGAATTTCTATGTCAAAAGCAAGGATTTAGCCAGCCCACTGTGTTTATTTTTTTCATGGTATGTGTCAGCAAGCAAACTGGAAAATCTGCATTTCTGGACAACCTGAAATTATTCTTCTTTTCCACTCCTAACAGAGAGCTCAGAAATCAATTTTCACAGGTTCATTTTCTGAGCAATCTCATCGCTGCTGTCAAAATGATCTCTCTACTCTTATTTGTACCCAAAACGGGCAGATAAAGAATATTCCTGAAGTAGAGGTGCAATTCCTCTTCCTGTGTCAGTCAAGCCCACTGGCATTGCTCTGATCTAAATAAGATGGATCTTTTCCCCCCCTTTCTCCTTGGAGTAGCTCATGTTTCAGGTGGTCACAGGATCAGTGCCATCACCTTGTTCTCCCACAGCACCTGAACTTCCCAGGGCTCTTATTGTTTAATTAAGTCTTGCAATGATGCTGTGAGATACACAAAGCACACGCAGCGATTGCTGCCAAAATCCTCATCTGTCAGTGCTGCAGTCTTTTCTCTGGATTGGTTTTTTTTTGTTTTTTTTTTTCTTCTCTCGGCTTCACTTTGCATTTGGGCTTTTCCAGCTGTGTCTGCCTGGTTCCTTTCTGACTCTGTGGGCAAATTGGCTGATGGCATATCTATCCCGTGCAGTCAGACAAATCACACTGCTGCCAGCTATTTATGGTCCCCTAAGCATTGCTTGATTAACTCACTTGGCTGGTGTGCAGGGCTGCCTTGCCAGCTGACACAGGCAGCTGATGACACCAGGTTCTTGCATTTGTTGCATCCCTTGCAAGCCTGGGGGAGGCAGAGGACTCAGGAGGAGTCACAGGTGAAGATGCTGTGCAGCGCTCTTGAGCCAGGGGTGGCGTGTCCCAGGCCAGGGCTTTGCTTGGGGTTTTAATTGCAGACTGTTCCTGGGGTACCAGGCTGCAGTAGCTCTGCTTTACAGGGGAAGGAGCTTAGGGAAACCCCTGGTTTCAGAAAGAAAAGCGTTCCCCTTACTAGATGTTTCCCCCAGAGGCTCCTGAGCCAGCTGTGAGGATCTAATCCTCCTCTGCCTGGTACGGGTGGGTGGCTGATATCCTGCATCCTGTACAAATGGAAATATCCTGTTCCACACGCACAGCAGGGGAAAATGCAGGTCCATGTCCTCTTCTCTTGGTTGCTGACACTTCTCCATCAGCTGATAGAAAAGGGATCTTTCCATGCTCTGGATTGCTGGTTTCATACTTGCTTTTCTGCTGTTCTGTGCTCCCGGGGAGCATCCCCGGTTGTCTCTTACTGTCAAAGCTGCTGCAGCGGAGGAAATGCAAATGCAGCTGCCAAGAGATGGCGCAGAGGCACTGTCACTGGCGAGGCGAGCTGGGGACCAGCCCCAGGGACCAGCGCAGGAGCAGGGCTGATGCCACACAGGGGCTGTGCTTCTGCTCTCTGTGGGGAAAAGGTTGGTGCTTTAGACAAGGGACGAGCTGTGCTTTGTGGTCCTGGTCTGCTCCAGCACCTGGGTGCCTGCTGCCTGTGTCTGGAATGATGGAGCAGCACATGCTCAGCTTCTCTGAGCATCCCAAACATTTGTGGGCACTCCCTGCGTGTGTGTGTGGTGGAGGTGACAGAAGAGTTTATTCTCCCATTCTCCCTGGTGGCTTTCTTACCCTTGCAGGGAGAGGGCAGGAGTGGTGTTTGGGGCTGTGTTTTGTGTAGGTTGATGATGACAGGGCAGGACTCTCCTTTGCCTTTCTCTCCCCTAGTCTCAGACACAGGTGATGTCTGTGTCCTAAACTGCCCTCTGGTTTGTGAGCTATGGCAGGAAATGTCCAAACCAGCTTCCTCTTTGTGAAGGTGAGCCCTGTGCCAGCTCCACCTGCACCTCCAAGGGACAAGGCAGGGACTGTCACCAGCCAAAGCGCCCACCCTCCCTCTTGCATCAGCCACTCTGGTGCTGCTCCCTGATGGAGCAAACCAGCCAAGTGCTCTTTAAACAGCTGTCTGCACCACTGAGACGAACAGCAACATTTATGGAAATGTATATATTATTTAAGGTGAAGCCAGGGTCAGTGTGTACCTCAGAAGAGAATCTCAGCCAGACCATGAAAAGGATTTTGTGTTCATTTCTGAAGTCTTTTGGTGTCTTTTTCCGGAGAGAGAATACTGTGAATGTTCAAAATGTTTGAAAGTGAATGTTCCAAAGTGAAAGGTGAGGCTTTTCTTTTGGGAAAAACCAACACAGGGTTTGTGACACCAGCTCGTTTGTGTCCCCCAGAAAGCCACCAAGCTCAGGGGCCTCTGAACTCTGGGGCTCTGCTCTCCTCTTTGGCAAGGGGTGACATTAATACTGACCTATGTGCTGGGGAAGAATGGTAGAGCAGGCACATCTCTGGACTTAGTCTAGCAGACCACAATAGGCAGTGTCATGGCAATAAAATTCCAAATGCTATAGCACAGGATTTATGCAGGGAAAACTGTTCTGAGGCTGTTCTTGGATATAAGCACTTGCTGGTTTGCAAATTTTTCACAGTGGCTTGATGTTCCTTGTGTTTAAGTGACAGCATCTGGATGTACATTTGCCTGGCAAAAATTCACTGCTTTGATTTTAGGCCTGGGCTTCACATTTTGGAGGCCATGGATGTCTGTATGATGGAGGGAGAGAAATATGAACTTGATCAGTGCCATGAGGAAGGAGTCAAAACACCAAGGCAGCTGTATTTGCTGCAAAGAAAACGGAGGGAGGCTGTGGAAAGCAATCACTGTTAGGAGCAAGAGAGTGATGGTATCCAATCAGCAGAGAAGGAAAGAGTTCATTTCAGAGCAGTAACGGGTGTTAGCTTCCTGTTAACAGTAATAATAACTATATCCTGGAGTGATGGCTGAGTTCATTTGGACCAGATACAATTATTGCTTTGTGTGCAACAAGCACCCTCAATTTGCTGTGCAATATTAAGCTGGAGTCAGCTCCCTCACAGGCTCTGGTTTCCAGAGGCTGGGCTGCTAACAAAGTGCACTCTTGCTTTCACACACCATCACTCACCACACGTTCACACACATCTATACGCTCTGATAAAATCAGGGTCTTTGCAGCTAAATGCCAGGTAGTATTTCTTTCCGAAAAATCCCTGTCTTCCTGGCAGGAGCCTGGGAGTCCCTTGCTGTAAACTCAGAGCACTCTGTGCTTTGGAAAAATGTAGCCTGCTTGTCCAGTCCCCAAATCACTGCTCCCCAGTTTGGGACTGAGGCACTTGGGCTCTGTTGCAAGCACGTTTTGGGTGGAGAGTCTGGGAAAGCAGACTCACCTGCCGTTGGGAATGCTCTCATTAACCTTGGCAGCCTTGGTGCTTCCCCTGCCAAACTCAACAGAAGCCCTTGGGAATAATAAGACTGACACACCCCAAGCTTAAACTTGGACAAGCTTTTTAATACCCAGATGAAGAGATTAGGCATGACCTAGTTGTTTGTATGTGGCAGAACTGTGAAATGTGCAGAAGGCTTTCTCATTAGAGGAGGTCTGCAGGGTGGAGCTGCCCACCAGCACCAGAGCAGATTAGATGGTGCCTCCAAGGAGCTGGGCTCTTTCATGTCTTTGGAAATCCCCCATGCCACCCTTAATTCCTAGACAAAATGCTTTGTGTTATGAGGCAGGAGTGGCTAATCCCAGCCTCTAAGGCCACCTGAGGTTTCCAAGCATTTCAGACCCATCTGCCCAGGCAGTGCTGCCTGTGCAGGACCATCAGTGCTGCGTCCTGCAAGGCCAAGCAGGTTTTGGGAGTGCCAAGGCATGCCACAGTGAAATCTGGGATCCACCACTCCCTGATCTTCTACATTGGCATTAATTTAAAGCCTTTTGGACACATGAGACATCCTCTCTTTTCTTCTGTAGCTTCCACGTGCCCTGACTGATGCCCAAGATGCTCAATTTCTGAAGGATTGAATTCCTGCCTAGCACATGGCCCTTTGGGGGATTGCAAAATGCAAACTAGCACAAAAGCAGTTTCCTTAAGACAAGGAGGTTTTTTTCTGCTGGCAGAAAGTGCAAAGGCCTCAGGAGCATTACTACTACTCAGGGACTTGCCCTGATCTGGATTTTCATGGGGTTTTGATTTTTTGAAATGGGATCTACTGAAGGAGGGTTATAACTTGATAGATACAATAGCTTGGGTTTTTCTGTGCAATGATCAACCTCTCCCACAGCATGCCAGACTGGGAGAGAGAGGAAAAATGCTTCTGTGGTTTCTGTGGCTCTGATGGGAGGAGGAAGGGTGCCCAGCTCTGAGGGCTTTGAATACCCAGAGCTTCTCTGATGAGCAATGTCATGAGTTTGACTTCCTGTGCATTCACCATTTGCTGCTGCTGCAGCGACTCCCAAACCTCTCATGGACTTCAAGGGGGATGGATGCACAGAGCTGAGGCCTGTCTGGAGATGTGAGTGTTGAGCTTGGTGAGTCTCTCAGCAGGGAAGGAGGCTCAGTGTGAACCTTCCATGCTGTCAGGTCACCCAGAGCATGCAAAAACCAGCACCACTAAACCCAGACGTGGTCTTGGTGTGATCCAGGATGTGAATCCTGTGCTGTTCCATTTGGGTCAGCCTAGCCCCAATTCCTCTGTGCCTGCTGCCTGCCTGGGAGGGACTCCAGGCTGATACCACAGTGTGGGAAGACAGGACAGGCCTGCTGGGGTACAGGTGGCACCTACAAGAGTTCTTATCCCCCTGCTGCTCCTCCTGCACCCCAGCCAGTGAGCCCCAAGCCATACTGGCCAGCACTTAGCAGGCAGCAATAGCCACGGGGTCACAGCAGGGCAGGTGCAGCCGCCGAGTCCTTGGGGCAGCGACAAGGAGAAAAAGTGTGTTGTTATAAATCTACAAGCTGCTCTTAATGGCTTGGGGCTGCAGGCATATAGATTAAATTTCACAGTCCTATATTTCACAGAAGTCACGCGGTGGCATGTCAAGGTGCTGCAAGGGAGCAATGCTCTGATGGTGTTTTGGACATCTGGCAGGGGACTAACTAGAGCAATGAATAACAACATGCAGACTGAAGAATGGGAGAATTTCATACTGGTGAGATCAGGGCTGTAAAACAGCTTCTGAAGGAACTTATGGAAGCTTCTCCATGATTGGGTTATTTAAAAAAAAAAGATTGGACAAATGTTAGATGGTGTGTATTAGCCTAGTGGTGTGAAAATCATGGCAATTCTGTCAGAAAAAGGATGACAGAAGGGTATGCTGTTCCATTTTCAGCAGCATTACTCTGAATGCTGTTTACTATTCTTTGGAGAGCTGGGAAGCAGGTTGTTTCATTATTTTGTGTTTGGGAAGAGGAGGTTCCTTTAGTTCTCAATCTTAGAGAGAAAAAGAGAGATATTTTAATTCTGAAGTATTTAGCTTGTACACTTTCTTGTGGAGTCAAGAGGGATGGGAGGAAGGTAACGTGCACCCCACTCGGACAACCTCCTCAAAAAAGGTTTGGGCATGGTCCCTGCTGGTTTAGTGAAGGGTGGCTCTCTGCAGCTGTCAGGACTGGGAGGGGAGACTGGCACTGGATGGCCACCAGCTGGTGCATGGCACAAGGGTGGTGCCACCTTGCTGGAAGCTGCTCTGTGGTCGCTTCCTTTTGGGCTGCCCAGCTTTGTCTGTGCATGGATGTACAGGAAAGCTACAGCACATGAGGGAAGCAACAACCCAGTGATTTCCCAGCCTTGTTCCCTTGTGAAGCCATCCCTGAACTCATCCTTGTCCTTCCTGCCTGCTCCTGCTTTTCCCAGCCTGTGTACGGTGCTGCCAGCTCAGCCAGCAGGAGAGGCCAGCAAGAAACATTTGGCCAGTGAGCAAAAGCAGCCCTCACTCTAATGCTGGAAATGAAGGATCTTTCTCTCCAGCATTAGCCTCCTGCAGCCCACAGCCAGTTCCTGACTCCCCTCTCTTGTGTAACAGCAGCAAGCCCCTTTATTTTTGGGCAGCCTGCCACAGCAGCCAGCTCTACCAAGTTCAGCAGTGACACTGTGCTCTTGGAGGGCTGCAAGGACCAGCTAGAGCAGAGGAAGGTGCCCCTCACCCCAAGAAGCCTTTCTGGGTGTGTGTGTGTTGGGGGAGGCTCAGTCCTTGGTATAAAATGACAAGCTGGTAATAAATATTCAATTCATTTAGAATTGCAAATACCAGGGGAAAGGAAACCAGTAAACAAAAGAGGCCACAATCAGCATCATGGCTAAAATTCTGGAATGTTGGACTGCAGTGATGGATAAAGGAGGAGCAGAAGGCAGCAAGTGGTCAAGCAGGCCTGTGTGCTAGCAATTAAATTCAAGTCTAAGAAAGCAGAAACTCAAAAGGAATCTGCTTAAGTTAGGCTCTTCTTAATGAGAGACAAATACACTAGAAAATACTGCCTGCTAACAGTATTCATAAGCTGCTCCCAAGATGTTTTGATTAAACCACAGTTGTCTTTCTAGTGTACTAATGGTTTTTAATCTCTCTTGATGCCTGGGGGCGAAGGGGTCTACTGATTCACAGCAGCTTGGTGAGCTGAAACTCATCCCTGGTGAATGCATCTCTCATGCCAGAACCACGGCTTTTAATTTTTAAAAATGTGAGTTTTTTAGCAAAGGGAGAACCCTCAGCATGTGAGCGGGGCGTGAGGGCCTCGTGCCTGGAAATGAAGGGAGCTCCTCTGGGAGAGAGATTTATGCTTCTCCCCCTTCTCCTGGGGGTGCACTGAATTAGATTCCTGGCACTGTTTCACTGCTGGGCAAAATCTAATTGCAGTTTCCTGCCTGGCTGGTGTGGAGGGGAAGAGGGCAGTGCCATGAATCCTGCAGCTCCCAGTGGGCAAGAACAGGGGTTGTGCAAGGCAGGGAAGGTCAAAGCTCCTCTCAGGGGGCTTCACACCTCTCCAAACTCCTAGGGAATGATGCTGGGGAACTGCCAATACCTCTTCCTTCATGTGAGGCCTCTCCTAAGCAGTGTCTGCTGTGTTTGCCAGAGCACTGGAGGCAGAGGCACCACACGGGGAGGTGTGAGAACACAGCCATACCTCAGTCAGAATTGCTGTGGGACTGAATTACAGGTGTTCAGCACAGAGCATTTGTGCCAATCCCTCCCCTTTACACTTCCCCTCTTGCCAGCACTTATGGGATGGCCCCAAGCCTGAACAGGGCTTCTCATGCCTTGGAAATTTGGCTCCGTCTTCCCTGTGAGCATCATCTGGTTGTGCCACCTGGCTGGTTCATGGGCAGTGTTCTGACTGTAGAAAGTTTTAATTAAGAGATGGGACATGAGAGTGCTGATTTCTGGTGTTATGTGATCACACAGGAATGCTGGGAGAGGAGGGCAGTGAGTTGGGCTTGATTTCTGGGGAATGTGGCAAGGTAACTCTTTTTGTGCCCTAAAGCCCTGCTCTGGGCTTACACCAAATTGGAAGCACACCCACCTGTCTCTCAGCAGGCTGTGTGTTTTTGGTGCTCAGCCTCCTACAGAGATGTCCACACATCCCTCCCTTTTACACCCCCCTGTTTATTCAGCATTCCTGGCCACCTTCCCTGATGTGTCTCTGCTGTCGGTGGGCAGACAGAGCTCACCACCAGCCATGACCTTTTTTTTTCCAACTCATCCCAAAGCCCACAGCCAGCAACCCGTTCCCCTCCCATGCAATTTTGTCCCTTCAGTTTCTTCCTCCAGCCTCAGTGTTAGCAGCTTTAATAGAAAAACAGCTGTGAGAGGAAAGAAAGGCTTTTCTGTCAGCAGGTATGAGGGGAAAGCTCTGCCTGCCAGGGGCTTGCATGGCACAGGGCATGGGCCTGCCTCCCACCTCCTGTCTGGGCTGGGCACCAGGGAGCATCCCTGATGAGAGCAGACAGTTCCTCTGTCTCCTGGGTACAGTAGCTGCTTGTTGCTCACAGAGAATGAAAACATATTAAAGTACAAAACTGCTGCACTAGTCATTTTCCAATTCCCCACTTGGAGAACTGGCTTCCCAGGAAAATAGGTCACTTACATAAAAAGCACCTTATTATCACACCACAGCAGTGAAGGAAAGAGATGGCTCAAGAGACACTTTCATTTCGAGCCCCTGTTCCTGGGCACTTGGATATTTCTGGAAAATTGACCCTTTGGGCTGCAATTTCTCATGCTCGTTTTCAGCCCGTAAGGTGAATTTCAGGACCTCTTTCCCTCCACTGAGACAGATGAAGTTAGGGAAAGAAATGTCACATTTTAATCCTTGGGAGAGCTGTGCATCCAAACTCTCCACCCTCCATAGGGGCTGGGGTGAGCCATTATCTCTGATTTTTTTGATCAAGGATGAAGAAGACTCCCAGAGACTGTAGACTTGTGTCCTTCCACTTCCTCCTGCAGCAACCCCTACACACCAGAAATCCATCTGCTCTTCCCCTCTGACCCCAGAGTTCACGCTGATCCTGAGGGCACTTGAGATGTGGAAGGAGGCAAAGTGACCACAGGAACATGCCCTTGGAGAAAGGGTGAGGTTATCTGGTTTTCATTAACGGCACTGGAGCTGAAAGAGGGAAGATGGGTGAGAGGAGAGAAAGGAAGGAGTCACTGTGGTTGGCCTTGGAGTCAGGTCTTCTTGAGAGGGAAAGGAAAGGATGAACAGCCTTGCCTTGGCTCACTTCAAAGCAGTGACATTGGCAAAGTGCTTAGTTCTGTTTCTCCAAAGAAAGGAGCTCTGACTTTGGTCAACAGGCTTCCTGAGAGACTCCAAACCCCAATATTCATCTCCTTGGTCCTGGGTGCTGTGTTCTAACCCCATTTCCACTGGGATTCAACTGCTGTAAACCTGCCAAGGGCCAGCAGAGAGTTCCCTCAGCCTCTCCAATGATTCTGGCCCAGCCTTGGCCAGCATCCACTGCTGGTCAGCCTGGGAGGAATTACCTTTCTGCCCAGCTGGGCAGGCAGAAAGGGGCCAGAGTGGGAGGGAGCTGCAGGAGAAAATGAGGAGCTGAAAGTGGAAGGAGGAGTAAGATGGGAAAGACAGAATGCAGTAACTGGGATGGGATGGGATGGGATGGGATGGGATAAGGCAAGGCTGTGGAGACACTTGGAAGCCAGGGAGGGCAGATGGAGAATGGGCCAAGCCAAGGGCAGGTTGCCAGCCTTCCACCCCTACCAGCCCCATCCCCAGGAGGAGCTCACTGCCCTGGCACAGGGTGGGGACCATCCCTGGTACCAACACCTTGAGCAGGGTGTCTTGGCATGCAGGAGGTTCTTCCAAAAACCATCAGCAATTACCTCAGCAGGCAGCGAGCAGGAGTAATTTACATAGTAAGAGCAGGGAGATAGATGGCTCTTTAAACCAGATCTGTCGTTCCCAGCTCCCTCCCCATCTCTGACGCTTTGATGTTCCTTTTGAAGAGCTCTCCTCGCTCCCTTGGTGCCGCTCCAGCTCTCCGAGCGCCTTTCCCGTCTCTCTGCCCTGCGCTGCTGCTGCTCCTGCATCGCTGCAGGAAGGATGCTGAGAGGGCGACAGCTGGCACACTGAGAGCCAGCGCTGGCAGGGGGCTGTGGAGAGGGGAGGTGGCTTCAGCAGGCAGCAAAGCATTTGTTCTGCACCATGCACCAGCAAAAAGGGGGATGTGAAACAATTACAGCAGCGATGCCAAGCAGCTTTCCGTTCTTGCGTTGGCATCTGATGGAGGAATCCAAGTGTTAAGCCCAAAAGCACAAAAATTGAAGGTGAGTAGGGAGTGAAAGCCCAGGAATTCCTGGTTCTCCAGCCATTCAAGGGCACTGTGCACTTCCCTGTGTTCCAGCTTGTGTGGCATCTCTCACTTCCCCAGTGTCTCTGGTAGGTTCGAGTCCCTGGGTATGGAAGGGAAAAGGAGGAAGAGATTCATGTGAGGAATATGCTTTGGTGTGGTTGAAGTTGTAGGGCATTTGGTGAAACAGAGGCCAGAGGCTCTTGAGAGCAGCAGCAGACATTGAGAAGCCTGTCCCAGCAGCAAGAAGCAGATCAGAGGACTCTGTGAAGCAGGGAAAGAGAGGGGAAGGTGGGGTAGGGGAGGTAAATCTGCCTGCTGCAACCCACTCCTGTCCTGAGCTTTTCCCTGAGGGGCCACTGAGGGCTTGGTTTCTTCAGTTTAGCAGAAATCCCTCCACAAGCTGCATAAGCAAAATAACAACAACAACAAAAGTCACTCCAATACCAGAATTACTGTCTCTTCAAGTTTTTAGTAAGGGATAAAAGCTGAAAGGCATAAAATCAGTGCACTTCCATTGGTGAAGGGGTAAAGGGGCCTCAGTATAACTCTTCATTACATAAAGGAGATCCCTTATGTGTGAACTCAGCCCAGTAGTGTATGACATGTGAGGATCACCTAGTGGGTAAAGCTGGAGAGCAAAGGACTGTCACAGAAGAATGGACATACAAATATCCTATTGCTGGATATCTCACCTCTAAAATACTTGGAATGGTTTGTGCTATGGAAATAAAAAATCCTCATGGTGTAGGCTCTGTGCATGCAGAAATCCTAATGTGGTCTACTACTTTTAGAGGTACTTGGGTTTATGTTGCCCTTGAGAGCTGCACTTGAATTTTGGCTCAAGGTCCCAGGGCCAAGAGGTGTGAAGCAGATGTTTTGACTGCAGGCACTAAGGGAGAGTTTCTATTTCTGGTGCCAGTTGGATGGTGCCAATTAGACCCAAATATCCACCTGCCTAGGAGAGAGTGTGTCTCATTGCATCCCTGTGAAAAGCCTCATTATTTTTTGGCAATACAGCCCAAATTTCTGAAAGTGAGCTCTGTCTTTTGAGGGCCACTCTAAAGATCTAAGTTGTTTCAGTTCCTCAGACAGGAGATCTGTTTTTGTAGCTCTCAAAAAACGCATCTGCATCCTTTACAGATGAATTGCCCTGACCCAGAGACTGTCTTTGGAAACACTGTGCAGTGTCAGGAAATGCTGTGAACAGAATGTGGTTTTTAAGCAAGGATCTCAGCCCTATGCAGGGGACTTGGGAACACAGACCCCTCATTGTGAGCAGAGCCAAGTGGAGGCAGTCCATGTCTCATCTCCCTCCCTAACCACTCATACAAGCAGGATTTTTGTCTCTGCTGTAAGCAGCTTCTCTGGTGGCAGTACAGCCCTGAGCTCACCAGCTTGGAGGGGTAAAACCCTGCTGCATTCTGGATGCTCTGGCTGTATTGTGTGCTGTTAGCCATGCTACAGGGGGCCAGTGCTGTTTCTTAACCCCAGGTTTGCTGGCTAAGCTGTGCTTGTAAGTGCAGCAGAAGTGCTGATTCCCATTCTGAATCATTCTGGCACCAAAAAAAGCCTGCTGCCTGACCACACGTGGTTAGGCACAGTACAGCCAGTCACTGTGGAGGTCAGACAAGGATGTGGGTGAGCAGCACAGGCACGAACAATCAGCAGGCTTTGAGCTCTTTGGGCATCCTTTTTATTTTCTGAATAAGAATAGTTGCAAGAAAAGGGAGTGAAAGTTGTTCAGGTGTGTGGCTGTCATCATTAGCACAAAATCCTGCCATGCTTTAATGAAAAACCATGTCAGGTTTCACCTGAGGGTTAGGGACCCTCTGTCTGCTGCCAGCACTGCAAATGAACTCCAGCCTGTCCCATAGGAAACCTGCTCTCCAGGAGCAGGGGAAGCAGATTGGTTTCTCTTGCACAAGCCAGTGTTCTCAGGAACTTGATTTTCTCTGCTGTGGTCTTGGGGGGTGATGAGGGCAGAGTGTCTCCTTGGAGAACCAAGGCAGGTGTGGGCAGGTTTGTGTTAGCAGCAGTGCCCTGGGTGGCTGTGGGGACACCATTCCTCACAAATTTCCCCTGGGTGACCTGGGAAGGGTCTCCCTGGAGAGGAGTTTGTGGCAGCATGGCCAAAAAGCTTGCAGGACTAGGAGGGAGCCACAACACTCCTGCATCCTTGCTTCTCTTATGTTTTCACTTTGTCTCATTCTCTCTTTCCTTTGGGTTGCAGAAGATGGGGAAGCTGTGCCCTTGAAGGAGATGAATCTCTGTGTCCTGGAGCTCTGCTGTCACCTGTGAAGCAGAAGGATTGTCCCTCCCTGATGTGTGTCTGACACTTCTTGTGACACAGGCACTCCAGGTTAAGGAAGGGAAATGGCTTGGTATAAACTGGTTGGTAAAGGAAAGAGGATTATACTTCCTCTTGTGAGTACTAGTGAACAAACAGGCTGTGAGCACTGCCAAGAAAATCTATAATTTGTAGAAAAAGAGCACTCTGACATTGTCACCTCACTTTAATCTCCCCTTGCCTTTAGTGATTATTTTCTCCTTGGCCATTGGAGACTATCTGGCCAGCAATAAGTACAGCTTACTCTACTGTTCTGGTTCAACACTAACAGTTAATGATGTCAAACTGTATTAAGCTTGAGCCACTCTGATCATCTCATTCAAAACATCCCTTGAATGCCATGGAGCAATTTTCTCTTTTCTAAGATGCTGTTGGTCAGTGGATTCATGCCTGCTTTGTCTTGCTGTTCTTGTCTTGAAAGGAAATTTTTGTACTAAAATCTGTAGCTGTGTATGTGTTGCAGGAATAGAAAAAGCCTGAGAATGCACACTGGCCTTCACTACATAAAGTGTTTTTATAAGGCTTTACAAACATAAACTTTAGGGGTCATCCTGCATTTTCAGGAAGGATCGAGGGCCAGGACCTCAGCTTGGTGTAAATCAGTGTAATCTGCCTGACAAGGGCTGAATTCTTCAGCTGAGAATTTGCTAAATAGTTTTTGCCAGGGGTCTGTAAAATCAGAAACAGGATCAGCAAGTAAGGAACACCATTCCCTAGCTGATGCCCTAGAAGAATAAAGGGGCATCAGCCAAAGCTGACATGCTTGATTGTTCAGAACAACAGAGAGAAATTCCCAATATAAGGCACTCTTCCTCTGGGGACTCCTTGCCACAGTGTGCTATGGGCTTGTGTTTACATGGTTCAAAAAACATTTGGACAAATTCATGGATAAAAACCTCCTAGGGCTATTAAAAACAAGAACATACCTTCTTGCTCCAAAAGGTATTTCAGCTCAGGGCTTTCTGAGCTGCAGGTTATGAGAAACCAGGGAGGAATACATTAAAGGGGCTTCTTGGGCTGACTAGAGCTCAGAAAAGCAGGTTAAAAAAAACACTGAGGGCCTTTCAGTGTGTGGCAGAAGATGATACAGTAGAATGACCTGCCTGCTCATCCAAATTTCAGGCTGATTTTAAGGAGACACTTAGGGCTCGGCACAACTAAAGCAGGCAGCAATTTCGCTCCCATGCCCTGGGATGGGCTGCTCAGGAAAAGACCAGCAATTATCTGGGGCTGGTCCATCACCACAGACCTGGCAGAGCATTTCTGGCCACAGCCAAGATTTCTTGCAGGTTTGCTGAAGAGGAGATGAGGATCAATCCATCCAGACTCCCCCACCTCCTCCTGGAAGAGGACAACAGGAGAGAGGAAGAGGAAGGCAACCAGTGCAATGGTAAGGGAATTGCAAGCAGGAATGAGCTTCTAGCCAGCCCATGAGCTCAGTCTTCTCCTGAGAGAGGTGTTGAGAAATTTTAGCACCTAGAGGGCTAGAAAACAGCAGCCTGATGTTAAGGGGTGAAGAGGAAGGGCTGTGTGAAAGGGCAGGCAGCACCCTGTCATGAGCTATGCAGAAATGAAACTTCTCCTGGGGCGAAAGAAAGGTGAGAAAACAGAGGTGTTCTCCCTCCCTGAGCAAGTCTGACTGCCATATGGTGGTAAGAAATGTTGTCATCATAATTAATTCCTTTTTGACATTGCTCTGGCAGATGTCCACGGGTCTGCAGGAGCAGGGCTGTCTTCTCAGCAGCTGCAAAGAAGTGGGGTAAGAAATAAGTGGCAGTGAGGGCTCCTTTTGTTTTGCAAGCTAGCTGGGCTTGCATGAGAAAGGATCATCTCTGAGCTGAGTGGATTCTGTCTCTGGCCGTGCAGGCTGTCAGAGGGACAGGGACAGTCCCTCTGTCTTTTCTCATACTGTCACTCCAGCCCTGGGTTGCACCAACGCTTCTGAAGGTGACACTTCAATATAAAGCAACCCATGTGTTTCAACAAGGAAAGTAAGCCAAATCAGAGCACCTATCTCATGTAAACATAACCTTCATGTCCAGCAGTCATTTGACACCCTCTGCTACAACAACTCTACCTCCAGTTAACATCATCTGAAGTGAGGGCTTTGAATTGCTGGGCACTAAAATTACAGCTCCAGAGGGACTAAGAGCTGCATATGGTTTCCCCCTCTTGCTGTCCTTTGTGTCCCCTACAAAGAATGGCTCTTCATGAAACTGAAAGAGAAGAAGAAAGGCACTTTCAGATAATCTAACCTTTCTGTTTCCAGTGTATCATAACCATTAATCCCCACCTCTGGATTTCTGTGTACTGCCATGGTCCTTGCCCCCTGTGTTGTGTGATAAAGGGCAGCCAGGGAGGCACACAGGCTGTGATTTTATGGACATGCTGTGCTTTCCATGCCATGGCTCTGGTGGATCCTGTAATTGTGTGTTGGTTTGGTGTTGGTGTTGATACAGCTGTTACAGGCCTGGAAATCCTGAGTGCACGTAAAAAACTCACCCCTTCAGGGCACACACAGGAGAGCAACAGCAGTCCTGACTTGGCTGAGCTACCATTACACTGGATTTTTTAAAAGTGATAGAAGAGATGGATTACTGATGATTTTTTAAACTGGTTCTTTGAAGGAGTCCAGTTTTCTACCTTTCTTGCAGAGGATTTCCCTTTTGTGACTTGAAGTGGGGATTTTATTTTTTCCTTCATGTAACTCCTGTTTATTACACAACCTCTCCTTATTGACGTAGCATCTTTAGCTTATGCATCATTTATTGGTATCTGAACAGTTACTGGAAAGCTCTGGGTTCCTGGCTAAGCTCTAGGGAGGCACAGTTGCCTCACTAATGGAGGAAAAGCCTAACTACTTCCTAAATCAATTACCCTGAAAGGCCAGAAGACATGTCAGGCTGCTCTCCTCATGTTCACACACCACAGTGGTCTGTGCTGTGGTGGTGGCACGGCACCCACAGACACACTCACTGCTCCCCATGTGATCCCAGCCATGCTGAATGACATTTCCCACTCAAAAATGTCTGTTCCTACATATACACTCATTCCATACATCTGCTGCTGCATGTGCACTCATAACTCACAGCTCAGCAGCTGCTGCTCCCCTGACTGGCCCATGGGGGATGTGATCTCTAGCAGACAGCCCAGCTCTCAGGCTCCAGCCATAAAAATTCATGTCTTTTGACTCCAGAAGTCCTCAAGGTAATGGTCACCTGGTGTGCACACATATCTATATAAAGCCTCTTTGTTGCTGCTTTCTGCCTTCTGGCAGACACGGCTGGCAGGGAAAGCAAAGGGGAATTTGACAGAAGTCATTAGTGCTAATTATTGGTGTGCATCCTGGGGTGGGACAGGGGTGTTGGACTGCAGGGGAGCCTCCAGCACTGGACACAGGCCACCACAGCACCTCTGCTCTTCAGGGAGAAGTGGAGCAGGACATTTGTCCCCTGAGACCCCTGTACTTCCTGGGAGGGGGAAAGAGAGCATGGGTGCTGTGATGGGAGGGATTCAGAAATGCCAACAGGTGGCAAATGCAGAAGGTGAAAGGGAGAAAATGGACTGGTGAGTGTTGTGACATACAAAAAAAGGGTTTGGAGCACAGGTGTGGACAAATGCACAGTAGGAAGAGGCAAGAGAAAGGGCTGAGCAGAGAAGCAGGTGGGATAGAAGGGGACAAAATGAAGCCAAGACAAAATGCTCATCTAGAAAGCGTGGAGACAAGCAGGGATTGCTGGTAGAAGCTGGACTGCCTGCACATGCTTTATCCAGGAGAGTGTCAACACTGTGACTCCAAAGCTGGGATACCTGGAAGCTGGTGAATGAAAGGAACAAAGAGTTCCTGGCATAAGAATTTCTTTGGTGGCACAAGAATTTGTCCATTCAGGAGGAGGAACATTGCTTGGAAGGAAGGAAAGAAAAAAGTGTAGAGCAAGACTGGACTGGTGGCAGAGAGGGTGTTTGGCAGATGTTTCTTCCATAGACCATGCAGAGTTGGTGAGAAGGGAGATGTGGTTGACTGGATCTTGTTAAGCTGGGAATAAGAGTTTGAGGTGTCTGCAGCAGGGAGCAGGAGTAAAAGCCAAAAGAAAGAAGACCAGAGCACGGAAGAGGGTGAAAGATGTCAGAGAACACCTATGAGCTTCAAGGGACAAGAAGGATGTTTCCTGATGAGTTTGAGCTCAGCAGTCCTGCTACTAAGAGGGAAGTGAAGGCTGTGACCTGTATGTAACCTAGAAGAGGGAAGGTTTTCCCTGTTTTCAGGAGGGAAGAGCTATTCAGGGAACAGGCCTTGGCATCAACTTTGGGTGAGTCTCATCTCTGACACAGCCAATGTGCCAGGGGCACAGGGCAGGGATGGGAAGGGAATGTGAAGGCAAAGGAAGAGAAGAGAGTACTGGCACATTCCCAGGCCATTCAAGCAGCCCCAGAAAATCCACATGTATGTGCCTGGCACAGAATAACACACTCTGGTGCATGGTATCCCATGATCCATGGTCCAGGAAGTCCTGGGCAAGTTCCTCTCCTTGCCACCTGTGACAGAAGAAGATCCCCAGCCTCAAGGTGCAGAGGTTGCTGCAGCAAACCCTATTTTCAGGGTTTGGCATGAAAGGAAGCTGAGTCACTGTATTATAATTTCAAGCTCCATTAAAGAAACATGGGGATAGCAGGGGGAAGGAGAGGGCAGGGAGGGATGAAGAGAAAATTGAACAGAGCAGAGTAGCACTTGAAGGGGAAAGAAATGTTGCTCATAGGCTCAGAAGGGGGAATTGCAAACAGAGATGAGATTAAAAGGGAGCCCTTGAGACTGTCTCTTTAAATACAGCAGGATTCACTTACTCCATGCTGAGCCAGGCTTGTTGAATGCTGGAGGCACAGTCCCACTGAGGTTTGCCTGCTGATGGAGCAGTGGAAATGTTTCTCCCAGTATACCACCAAGTTGTCCTCTTCCACCTGTGTTATTTAGAAAGTCCCATTGCTAATAAATTTACTGCAGAGGGAGCCTAGTGGGGAAGCTTTTTGGTTGACTGCCCATCAGCGCTGAGCATGTTAAATGATCTTTTTGTCCAGGGGCATACAGGCACATCAGACCTGAACCATGTGTCTGGGTGCAGCTTTTCCTGTGTGGAGAGTGTTCCCTTGCTGGTCCCAAAGGCAGGGAGGGAACCTACAGGTGCAAGAAGATAAAGCAGATTGTGGAAGCAATGCCCAGGGCAGATATCATGGAAGATATCTGATTTCAGAGCCAGGGGAAGGAGTGCTTTGGTGCAAAGGGGAGTGAGGTGTCCAACCCCTCTAGCAAGACCCCTGACCACTTCATTGTGCTCCAGGGCAGCTGCAGGATGTTCACAGTGCAAACCTTGATGGAACTGTGACTTGGGACCAGTCTGGAAAGTCTTTGCCTGGTTTGGCCTCTTACCACCTGTAGGCATAATTCCAGCAGTTTTTATAATAGCTCACAAGGTTGGCCAGGCCCAGAATTTGGGTGGGAGGCAGACCATTGGTTCTTTGTTGCTGTAGCTGTCTCATAAGGGCTACAGGCTTCTTTCTCCTGCTCTATGCCCAGTGAGGTCCCATCCTCTGTGAGGAGTGGCAGTGCTGCTGATCAAATAAAGAGGTGTAATGGTGTAGAGAAATTATGAACTGAATGAGGCCTGGTCCTGTTGGTGTCCAAAGCACAGTGGGACCCAGCCTGATGTCCTGGTCAGATTGACCGTGTGTGGTGGCATTCATGTTACACTGAATCTCCCCAGCTGAGATTTCAGCTCTTATCCCCACATCCCACGCCTTGAATTTTTATGGCTTTGACAATTGAGAGAGGCTGAATTCCTTGGGACAGTAGTCGGTTTCCATTTGCTCTGGCAAATGCTAATGGCGCTAAATAAATAGCAAAAAGGGTCATAATGTAACAGGGTGCTCATTACTGCATTTCCTAAGCTGTTGCCTGGTGCTGCTGTGTGCCATTAGGTGTTTGCTAAATTATGTCTTAGGAGCTCCTGGGTCTTTGGGGTGTTTGCTTTGCAGAAATGAGAGCAGCTGCCAAGCTCTCCTGGCTGTGGTTCTGTCTGTGCAGAGGCTCAGACAGGCAGAGCCAACACTGATCGTGTTCCAGCCACACTGGTCATGCTCCAGTCAGGCTGTTCTCCTTCCCCATGGCCCTGCTCAGGGCTGAGCACCTTGGGCAGGAGCTCAGGGGCTGACCTGCAAGAGCAGAGCTGTTCCTCACCAGCCGTGCCCACCACCTTTCTTCAGGCGTGCAAACCAGACACAGGTGAGGCTCTCTTTTGTGCTAGGGGGTCTGGCACCCTTTGTGATGTGTCTCCTTGCTTTCTGGACTTCCTTTTGATCTTGTGGATGGTAATGGAGTGGCCAGGATCCTCCATTTAGCAGAAATAATAAAAGCAGTCCTGCTATGCCCCTAAGCCTTTCCAAAGGTTGGTGGATCTCAGGAGCAGCAGTGTTGAAGAGCTAGGAAAGACTAAAATGAAAGACTAAAACCCACTGGGCTGGAGCCTCTTTTGTATGCACAACAATGTTTTTCCAGGGGAGTTTAAGCACACACCTTGTTCCCAGCTGTGAGTCTCCAGCTAAATATTCCCCAGGACAACAGCATCCTAATCCTAACAGAGGCCCCAGGGCACGATTGTAATGCAAACAATGATAAATAACAGCAATAATAAAACTCCACCGGCACTTGCACCAGCTCCCTAGCAATCCCAAACCAGCCATAGCAAGCTTCATATCACCCAGGTTATGTGAAGGACCGTGAGCAGTGTGCGTGGAGCTGACTGGGGTTAGCTCAGTCCTCCCGTGTATTGTCAGGGGTTCATGGCTGTCACTGATCATCCCTCTGTGATGCCTTTTCTTCCCTAGTGTCAGACCCTGATCCTGTGCTCTTCAGAGCCAGTCCTTCACACTGAGCTGATGAGTGTACAGAGATAAGTGTTTTTTATTTGGCAGCGTTGTTATATTCTACTTATCTCTGTTGCTTTTAGCAGTTACTCTGTCTTGGCTGTCAAGTAAAAAGTAATAAGAAATCATGCTCTCTGTCTGGGTGCTTCCCACAGGAGTTTCTGTCCTCGAGAGAAATGGTTAGATTAAGAGAAATTAGTGTTCCAAAATTCTGCCCTTTGGCCACTGAAATCTACTGCTACAGCTTTGGTCAGCCTTCTTCCACTTACCCAGTGGAGAGCAGCAGAAGGGAGCAGGCAGGCACAGACAATTATTAATAACCAGACTTCTCCTTCCTGCTTGCAGTTTGTTACAGCCCCAGTTAAAAGAGCATGCAAATGGGCAGTCTGGAACCCACTGAGCCATAATCCTGCACCAGCTGTGGTGTAGGGAATGATAGGAGTTGCTCAGGGAAGGAACACATTGATGGTGTTAAAGCTGGGCAACAGCCAGTTCAAACACTTCCCAAGCAAAGGGACATTCCCTGCTGGAATAGCTACACCCAGGTCATTCTGTGTCTTTACCTCTGAGCCTATTTGTGTCTCAGGGTGTGAAACTGTACTATTTCTGCGAGGTACTCAAAATTTGAGGTGTTTTTTCCATGCAGTGCCCTGACAGAGAGGACTCCAGGCAGAGAAGGAGCAGCACAAGGGGATCGTAGGGGTCACTAGGATATGGGGCAGCTCAGCACAGCAGCAGCCTGGGGCTTGAGAAGTCCTGCAGTCCTCAGATGTGCTGTAGCAGGGGTTTAGAGGAGAAGGGGGAGGCAATTTTTCAGATGTTTATGGGAAGTCTTCTCCAGTGTGAGGGAAAACAAGGCACAAAACACCAGTGGGGGTGTCTGGAAATACGTGTGAGCTATAGCATGAGACACAGGAGCAGAGGAGGGGTAGAGTCCCTCTTATCTCAGATACCCAGGGGAGAGCTTTTTTGGAAACTGTGTGGATGTAAGTGTTTATCCCCCCTGGAAAAGAACCAGGTGCTTTGGGGAGTGGATAGGAGGGAGAAAATCAGATTGCATCTCCTTCCACCAGCTCCCAAACCCACATGTCAAGGCCTCACATCCAAGGCAAGTAGGTTTCCTCTGTATTTCATTTTGCACAATTAAATGGGACCCTTTCTGTCTGAAACCAGGCTGAGGTGTGAAGTTCATTCAGATAAATCACAAAGGAAGCATCTCATTTGCAGCAGCCACATGGCAGGGTGGCTCTTGTGGTAGGTTCAGGCTGGAGGTGTGGGAAGGCAGGGAAGGTGTGAGCTGGATGCACCTGCTGGGATTCAGCTGTGCTCTGACTCAGCCACAGCTGCTCAGGCATGCCTTCATTTGAGGTCTTCTCTTGCCTTCAAGCTGGGATTTCAGTCCTGGGACCCATCAGTGCCCTCAGGAGCCATGAAGCAGCGTGATGGGTAAAATACATCTCAGCCACCTTCCCATTCAAATGGGGAAAACACAGACACAAGAAAACTCTCCCGAGAGAGCTGCTGGAGACAAGGTGCCCTTGCACCAACCAAGGGTAATCAAAATAGGGAGGGCTAGAGGCGCTGGGGAAAAGGCTTTGAAGTCTCCTCTTTGACACTCTGCTCCCTAAGGGCAGCCCCACTCAGTGTGCACAGGCTGAGGTGTAGCTGTGCCTTTGGGATAAGGTAAGAGAAGACTGTCAGCTGTTTGCATGGTTCAGTGTGGTAGCCCAGGGCTGCCTGGGCACCCACAGAGCAGCAGAGACCTTGGAGCTCTTCAGTCCCTATGGTTCCTCTTTCCTAACAGTGTTATTTAATTCTTCCTAGGGGCTAAACTCCCTCTGCTAAATAGGTCAGCCTTGCAGGGAATGCAAGTACTCAAAATACACCTTCTATAACATCATTCTCAGAATTTTTCTTCTCTTGTTTACCTTGGCCAAACAGTTCAGGCCCCAGGTAGGTGCCATTCAGTCCCCACGTCTTTGCATTGCCCCTAGTTCTCCTTTTTCTGTTTGGTGAACAGCATTATTGGGTCCCACTGAACAAACACAACTTGTGGAGACCTCATGGGCCCAGGTACATCTTTGTGCCTGGAAATCTGTCAACCCTAGAGGGTCCTCCTGGGAGTTATGGAGGCTGTGGGGTGCCCAGGAGAGCTCCTGTGCTCCCTGCCAAATGCAGAGGAGAGTGCAGTTGTGGGGATCCTGTCACACACTGAGGCTAAAATGCCTGGAAGGACAACTTAGCTCTACCTTTTCTTTATCCTGCTGCTTTTTTTTTTCCCCTTTGCCACACTTCAAATAATTTGATGTTGAATATTTAAGACTGTTTTGTTGTTTTCAGTTCACCTCATCTGACCTCAGGACCTTCAGGGTAATAGCAGAAGATGATGATGATAATATTCTGCTGTTCCACAGTGCCACTTCCTGAGACTCCACAAGCCCTTCAGCAACATTCACTTGTTAAGGCCTGCAAGCCATCTGAAGTAGGTTAATTTATCATTCCTGCTCTGTGAGAAGCTGTGACCTGTTCAAGTGAGCTGGAACAACTTGTGGGCTTGAACCGTGGGGCAGGGAAGACCCTGAGTGCTCTCAGCACACAGCTCCATGTCCAGAGCCATTGCTCTTTCTGGAGCTCTTTCTGGAGCAATTGCCATGAGGGCATGCAGGAGGTGAGGCTAACCAGAGAGCAGGGAAGGTCCCTGAGGAGCTGGACAGAAAAGCTACACGTGTAATTGTAGGTAATAAGTTCCCAGACTTTATCAATTGGAGATTTGTATTGACTGCTGAAAAAGGATGGTGATGGAGCAGCAGCATATGGATTAGAGAGGAGGATGGTAGATGGGAGGCTGGGTCAGCTACCAGGGCTCACATATGGGGGGAAAAAATCCTCTATTCCTAAAATTAATGAGTACTTCTATTTGCTAGCCTGGCCACCCCTCTGGTGCAGCCCAGCTCATGTTGCCTACAAAGCCTCAGCCCCAAGAGCCCCATCTCTGTGTGGGTGGAGAGGCAGGGATCAGGCAGGAGAGGAGAATCCTGGCTCTTGGCAGCCAGAGGGAATGGCCAGGCTGTGGGAACAGGGCAGGATGCTGGAGGCTCTGTGGATGGGAAGAGCACAGAATGGATCCTCTGATGGAGTGTGGAGTGCTGGGTTTCTGCCCCAGCTGCCTGGCAGTGATGCCTGTGCACAGGGCTGGTGGGGATGGGGGGCTGCCAGCCATGTGGCTCTCCAGGGGGCTGTATACTTGTTTTTCTTCTCTGTGACATTACATAATGCGAGGTAGAAAATGTTTGCACGGTAGCTGTATTGGTCCTTGGGGCGAGGGGAGAAAGGAAGGAGGCGGCGGATAATTTGAGGCTCTTTATTAGACCAATAAATCATTTATAATGCAGCAGCTTTCAGGCTGGGCTCTTATTGCTCATGTCAGCCACAAGATGCTACCTGGTGAGTGAAGCAGGCGGAGCATGGGCTGGCTCCCCTAAACCAGAGAGGCAGAGCTGAGCTGCACAGAGCAGGCAGGGCAAGGGCTGGGGGCCCTGGGGGCAAACCCCACACAGCTTTTCACGAAGCTTCCTGCAGCTAAAATGAAGTCAAAGCATCAGGAGAAAGTCCTTACTGAGAGATCAAGTGGGCACCTGAGGGTGGCTGTGTCACCTGCCCTCCCCACATCACCTGGGAGCAGAGAGAGCTGCAGGTACAGGGGTGATGACACCTCTGAGCCCTGGCTGGTGGGGAGACAGGTATCACTGGTGGCATTCCAGGACAAAAGGGCAGCCTCTGCCTTTCATCCTTGTGTGTTGGTGGAGTTTAGTGGAGCCTGAGGCTTGCCAGGTGAATATCTTGTGGATTTTTGTGTGCTCTGGGTGCCAGCAAGGTTGCTGAGGAGGAATGTCACCCATCTGGGAAGGGCTGTGCTCACCTAGGCATAAGCTTGTGGTTTGCCACATCTCACAGCTAGGTCTTGCTCAGGTTGAAATCATCAAGTTCTGCAAAACTGACCCTTTCAATAGCCTGCCTGCATTCCCAGGTGCTTCAGACAGCATCACTTGGCCTAATGTTTTGACAAATGATATCCATATTGATTTCCCTCCTCCTTCTCCTTTCACCACAAAGAAACCACTTTTGATAACTAATCTGGAGCTAGGCAGACACATCAGAGGAGACAGATGAGCTCTCTTTTTAGGAGAGTTCACACCAGATCATCTGGACACACATCCTTCCCTGTTAAGCAACCAAATGCTTTAGGGAGGGGCACCACTGAATTGGCAGAGCATGTGCTCCTGCTGGTGTGCTGGGATTTAAAACCCCCCAAAAAATGCTGAGCAGCTTCAAAGAAACCTAAAGGAGTTCCTAACAGGGAGCAGTAAATGTAAAAAATGTTAATAAATACCATTCCCTGTTATGAAATGCAGGTTTGGGGTGGGGGGAGTTGCACAGCACGCCTGTTTCTGCGGGATCTGATGGAACTGTGAGCTCTTTAATATGTTCTTTGTGTCCTCGTGGACAGCCTGATGGAAGCAGCAGCTAAAAGCAAATCACAGGGTGAGAAGGTGAGTCTTGCTGGTGAGAATTAGCAGTGTCAGGAGGGAAACATCACGCACCTCGCCGACTGAATTATGCATCATGCTGCAAAACCCCCGGTGTCAATACGCAAATGCTGCTCCCGTTGTTTTGCCTGTGATGATTGGCAGCAAAGGAATTCAAATCACATCCACACAGCAATTGTCCTCCTGTAACTAAGTCTCTCCTATTCAGGCGGGTGTGCTTGTGCAGGCAAAATCTGTGCAGCACGGTGGGTGCTTTAAGAAGAGGTTTGGAAAAGGGTGGGGACAACATTTTCATACTTTTAACAATACAAAATGTTGTCAGCTTAGCCCAAACTGGATGTGGCACCTTCTCTTTTTTTCTCTCTAAAGTCTAGGTATTACCCCAGACCTTGGGAGGAATAGGAGAAGTCCATACCCAGGTATTGAAGGTGATTTGAGGCACATGCCCCCATGGAAGGGCTTTTCTCTAGGTAGGAGCATAGAAAGCAGAACCAGCCAAAATGTTATCCCCAATAAAGGCAGTAATGGGGTCATCAGTGTCCCCTCTCCATGTGGCTGGATTAAAAGCATTGTGAAATTACTTGTAACAAATGGAAAGAAAATGATTATTTTAATGAGCAGAGATTGTTAAAATTCCCTGCTATTAGATCTTGCTAGTGTGTTTCAAGAGTAGATAACAAAGCTAGAAAACAGAATCTGCTTTTATTTGCTGCTTAAGTCATTTTTGCTCTGCTACCAGAGGACATAAATTAATCACTAATTGCATTCCTAGTTTGAGGTGCTGTGAGCATTCATATGTTTAATCTGTCCCAGGTGCTTTTAGAAACAATTGCACTAAGGTGAGGGTGTGAGTTGCGCAGAATTTTCTTGCTCCTGTTAATATCTTACTTTCACAGAATAAGGCTGTGTGAAAATCTGTGGGTTATTTTTTTTTCTGCTTGGTGACAAAATGAAAAATTTGGAATGAAGAAAAATGGACATCTGGGTTTTAAAATAACATTTTGTTTGCATTCTTTGGATGACTCTCTCTTTCAGAACATAACTTCATCTTGAACCACCACTTCAAGATGTTTTGGGAAACAACTAAACAAATCCAAAAATATTTTACCAATAACCTGCTGCATTAAAATAGTTGCTGCAAAATGAAATTTTATTGCCTCCCCTACCCTCTCCAAGTGGAATAACCCATCTGCCTAAGGAATGTAGCCCTTCCCAGGTTATGAGCTCCTGGGAGGATTGTGTGAGAGGAAAGAAAACATGGACTTGATTAGATGGCGACTGAGACCTCAGCCCCCTGTGGCACCACCACTGCCCCCAAGCAAGAGGGGATAGGGAGGCAGGGGCTTAGCAGGCAGCTGGGAGAAACCAAATTAAACCTCTTAAACCAAATTTAGAGAACAGGGAAGAGTGGGAAAGGAATCTGGGAGTGCTGGAGGAGCCAAGATAACAGAGGGCAGGAGAGGCTGAGTGCTTTCTAGGAGAGGTTGGATACCACTGGCACTGTCCCACAGGCAACTTAAAATGAGCTTTCTGTCAGGAAGAAAGAGTTAAAACAATTGTGAGCCTTGCAAAGCTCACAATCTCCAACTATAACTGGTGATATAAAGGAGGATTATAAAGATAAGAGCAAGAGTAACACACAAGAAGCAGCTGGTGGAGGATCAGACCACGGACTACTAAGGATGACTTTCGACCGGGCAAAAAAGTGGGATATACAGTAATTCCACGCCTATAAGGCGCACCGGAGTATAAGGCGCACTTCCAGGTTGCTGACAATTTTCCGTACTTTGTCCGTATATAAGGTGCACCGGCTTATAAGGCGCACCTTTTACTTGCAGCGAGGATCCGTGCACAATGAAGTAACGAATTAGTAACAGAATCGCGCGATCACGGGGTTTACTGGCAAGTGCTCAATTTGCAAACATTTTTCATGGATCGGCATAGCCTTGAAATGCAGTCCCAGGCGCCCTCCCTGTGCCATGGGCCCTGGCTTTCTCTCCTGCCCCCCCAGCACTGCTGGTGTGCCGCTCACACTTCCGGATTGGCATATTTCCAAACTTTGTCCATATATAAGATGCACCAGAGTATAAGGCGCACTTCTGGGTTCCGATCAAAATTTTAGTCAAAAGGCTGCACCTTATAGTCGTGAAATTACTGTAATCCCTGGTCCAAGGAGCACGGAAATCATCCCAACGCCTTTGCTGAGACAGAGACCATCATCACTCTTTTCCCTGCAGCTGTGAGTGTCAGCCTTTGGGATGATGCTGGAGATGGGAGAAGCCCCTTGGTGCCTGTCCTTGCAGGGTTCAGCCCCCGTGGCTCTGGGCAGGTCACTGTGGGCACTCTGTGCTGTAAGCAGGAGCCCTGGACATGGTTGTTCCAGAGCAAGGAGAACCATGCTGGTTTCTTCCAAAAGTGCTGGTGCTGCACGTGTGTCACTGAATCCTAATTTCTTGAGCTGTTCCATTTGCAAGGCAGTTTTTGACTCTGGCAGTGACCTGATCTCTCTGCAAAGATTTGTGTGAGGAGTCCTGTGGCTTAGATAGCCCTGCAGAAATGATGGATTACATTCATCCAGTCTATTTCAGGATCTGATTTCTGCTGTTAAAAGCTAAGGGAGCATGTGGACGTTCACATGGCTCAGCAAGAGACTTGCCAGGCTTTTCTCACAATCTGGACTGACTTTCCTGCACCTTTCAGACACAACAATAAAGACCCCACTGTGGAAAGCTTGGAAGATGGCTCTGAGCAGAGGCAAATCTGCACAATCCCACAACTGCAGTAAGGTGGAATTGCTTGGCATTTCCCAAGGATGGGATAAGTTTGTGGCTCTGATAGCCCCTGCAAAGTGAAGGAAAGGCAGAGTCAGGCCTGTGTTTGGAAAAAGCTGGAAAGACCAGAACTGTGGACATAGCTGGGATGCTTTGATCCAAGCCTTCAGTGGAACAGCCCTCAAGGACCATCACACAAAATAGCCCAGAGCACAGATGCCTATCAAGAATCTTTTTGGCAGTCTCTTTATGGAAAGGCCAAAACCATAAAATACTTCTTGGTGACTGTGATCTTGCAGCAAGGATTTTCTCTACACCACTTCTTTTTGCACTGTGCTTTTTTTGTCTTCACAAAAAGCTTCCTTGGCAAAAGGGAGCTGCCAGCTGGCCAGATCTGGCCAAGGGGCTAACAAAAGTATTCAGCTCTACACAATTAATGCCAGCAAAATTGTCTATTCAAAGAAAAGTCATAGTTTTGACTCTATTTTTTTGTCAGGGTTTATTACTCCAAGACCTCTGCCAATAGATTTTTTTTTTAAATTTAGCTAAAAACCACAATTTTTAAAAATCTTAGAGTGTTGAAGCTGTGCACTTTGAGAGCATCCCTCATCCTGGCTGATACCACTGCTGATTCCCATCTATGCTCCTTTTGATCCAAGTGGTCAATGCCTTTGTGATGCCTCTTCCTTTTATCCCAGAAGTAGAGAGAAATGGTGTCTTACCCTATTTCATTGAATTCCCATTTTTAACATTTATAAACAATTTAATTCCTGATGGCTATAATGACATCTCTGCATCCCTTTCTCCTTTCTTTTTAAACCACCTGGAAACCTAGGGGATGGAACTGGCTGACAGGATTCCTTTAATTATTCTCACTCCCAACACTCATCTCTTCCATGGTGCCTTCAAGGGACACCACCATGAAAGGCTCTACACACACAAGCACCACATCCACACTGAGGCAGAGAACAAAAACAAAATGTCCGAAAAGCCAAATACAAGCAGGCACATTCCACCCGCTCCATCCGTCAGTAGTGCTCAGTACCATGGTGATGAGCCTCCCTATAAATATTTCCACAGCAGCAAAACTGCCTTAAAGGGGCCACACAGCCTCTCCCATGCACCTGGCACTGCTGTCCTTCCCAGACTGGCACCTGAGCCATACACCCAAGGAGGAAGCCAGCACCATCTGCTTTTCTTTTTCCTGTCAGAGCCCTGGTGTCACACCCATCACTCTGCAACTCAACCCCAGCATATTGCTGGGAGGAGGGTGGTGTGCACTTTGCTCTTGGGCTGTTTCTCAAAGCACAGCATCCTTTCTCTGCACATCCTCAGCATCTCCCAGACTGAGCCTTCACCCAGCACAACCACAGAGAGAAGTCTGAATGCAGAGCCAGGCATGTGCTTGTTTATCCCCCCAAGAGGCAAATGTTTGTGGAGCAGAACAACACCTGATCAGGTTGCTGGACATTTGGGAGCTCCTCCAGAATAAAAAAGAGCCAAGCAAGAGGGGAAGGGAGAGAAACACATGCTCAGATGTTTAGGTTGCTACAGCCAACTTCTGCCCACGCTGGAGGAGAGCTTTGAGTTTCTTGCCCTTGATGTAACCACCACCAGATGTTTGTTTTCACAAAACCCTCTTGTATTGAAAGCTACAACTCGCACCTCAATAGCTCCTCTGAGAAGAAATGTGCAACCCTGCTATTAAGCTGTGGGCAGCATCACCTGGAGGGTGATTCTTCACACACCTGCTGCTCTTCAGAAATAGATGGGAAACTTTGGACTGCAAAACAATTTCAAAGGGCAGCAGCTCCAGTGGTGGATGGGGCATAAAAAGAGAGAAATGATCATGTGAAGAAAAGCTGATCTAGCCTTGGTGAGCAGACCCAATGCATGGTTGCTCCTAGTGCTTGTATAAACAAGATAGAAACCACTTGGAGCTGCTGACTTCCACATGATCCCAGCAGAAAGACTAGGAGAAGGAAGAAAAAAGAAAAGAAATGTCTTTCCTATGACTTAGTGAATCCTTTGCAGCAATGGGAAAGGGTGGGAACATAAGTTAATTGGACTTGTGCCCTGGTTGGGCCCCCTCCCATGACAGCTGTAACCAGTCACAAGGTATGATGGAGCAGGGCAAGTTAAAGGCTGTGTGCAAATACCTTGCTGAGCTCTCTGGTGTGGCCCTACAACAGCACTTGGGGGTGGGGACTGAACTGTTTTGGTAAAAACATGCTATTAACTAGTTGGACTGACTGCAGGGTGGGAGGAGATGAGGAAACCGACAGTCCTAACCAAGAAACTGGTGCTCACTCACTCCACCACTGCAGGCAAGTCTTCCCTCTCCCTTCTTTTCTCCCCCACTGCACCTTGCACTCTTCCTGGCTTCCCAGCCTGCAGTTTGTACAGTAGTTCCCAAGCACATCCTGGATGTATTTTGTTTCCCTTAATTGCACTTTTTAAGTGGTACTTGGGGGTCCTCAGTAGATGGTGGCTGAGTGTGTGAGCAGTGTGGATCACAGTGCCTGCCAGCCCCCAGGTGCTGGGGTGTGTTGTTGAGTTTCTTGTCTGCCCTATTTACACGGAGACTAATCAGCTCCCCATGGAATTCTCTGTTTGATCCTTTGGCCTGTCTCAAGGGAAACACAACACCGACTGACAAAATATGTATATTTTGGCTTTCAAAAACTATTACACTTTGCAAATGTCACCCAGACGTTGAGGTTTGTGGTTGCCAGGGAAACATCATGGGAGATAACCTGATCGCAGCTGTGAGCTGCATCCTTTCCTCTCCTGGTGTGAAACCCACACTTCCAGAAATGCCCGCTCTTGTCTTGGGCTATTTCATCTTCAGAAAGTAGAGCCTTGAAAAATAAGGTTATTTGCAGTCCGGAAGGTATTTCCCTCTGAAATGGAGCTGTCTGGGGGGACTTGCTCCTTGGGTTCAAAGGCAATGGCTCAGCAGCAGAGGGTTTGTTGTGCTCTGATAATATCAGAATGTGTCTGCTGGAACAGCCACAGCCCTGTTCAGAAAATGTGGGAAAGAATCAATGGGGGGAGGCATTTGTAGTGTCAGCCTGTAACTTTTTACACTGGGGTTGGAAAAACCCCGTCTCCCTGGAGCTATCAGCTGAGAGAATTGCTGGCTGGAGCTCCAGATGAGAGAGATGGAGCCTCCTGTCTATGACCTGGCATGAAAAGGGCTGTGCTGATTCATCCCAGAGGCTGTCAGGGATCCAGTGCCTCTTGCAGGGAGGGAACCTCAAGCTGTTGCTCCCAGCAGAAATGCTCCTGTTCTCCCCTTACATATTATGCTGCGAGTTGTCAGGTGGAGCTGGGATGTCAGGGAATCTACTCTGACTTTCCTTCTGTGCCAGGCAGATCCAGGCCACTCAGGAAGGCAGAACCACATCCTGCCTCGTAAGAGATAACAGCCCCAAGCACCTCTGCCTGTTTCTCCATCCCCTGAAGAGGAGCAGCAGCCCTGGACACAGATGTGATGGGTTCTGGGTTGGGGGGACACAGGCCATGAGTGTGCCATGTGTGCTGGCAGCAGCTCTGGTGAGGGAGAAGGGGGGAAGAGCACGTGGCCCCAGGAAAGCCTGGTGTGTGTCTTCCCTTTCTGGTGTGACAGAATGGCACTTTAAAGATGTGAGATGCAGCTCTTTTCCCTGACACTCAAAGAGCCAGTTGACAAGCTGCTGTCAGAGAAATGTTGTCTAACTCCCTTTCCCCCAGTAATTTCCCTGGTAAAACTGCAGTGCAGTGGAATCAAATGGTGACAGAAACCAATGGGGGAATAGATGTGTTTTCTTTCTTTCTTTCTTTTTATTTTTTTTTCCAAGTGTACATCTGTATTGGGAGCCATGTGCACAATGGTAAACCTTGCCGGTTCAAAGACATGTTTTTAGCGTTCATATTCAGACTTCAGCTCTTCCCCCTCTGCTAAAGAAACAACAAAGCCTTGAAGATGCTCCCAGCTTGCATGGGATTAAAAAGACATCGTGGCTGAAGTGGAAAACATCATCTCATGTTTTTCTTTTGGGTTACATGTGCAGAAAGCCTCTCTGCTGCTCTTTTAGCTGGTGCTGTGAAAGAACCTCTCTGATGAGGAAAGATAAACGGTAGGTGGAGGAGGGAGAAGAGGGCTGTGGTTATAAAACCACCTTGCAGGCAGGGAGCTTGTGGCCTGGGTCATGCCAAAATTACTGTGAGCAAACCTGGCAGTGCTGCAGAGCTGCTGGGCACTTGGGCAGGAGAGTGAAGCCTTGATGGTGCAGTTACCATTGACACCTGTTTGCCCCAGTTCTTTCCCTTAGGTGATCACTGTGGTTCATTGGTGCTTCCTCTCCTCATTTCCATAAGCAGGAGAGGATTTCCTCTTTATCAAGTGTACAGGGAGAGGGAAGGAGCAAGAATTCTGCACTTCCCACCAGCTTTGTGAGATGCACTTGGTGCTTCTCATCACCCCTGGTTGCAGGGCTCCTCCTCTCAGGTAGTGCCTTTACTCTCTAAGGAAAGTCTCCATGGGTTGATTTTGTTAGAAACTTTTACTCTAAGAGTAAATGCCTCCATGGGTTGATTTTGTTAGAAACTTTTACTCTAAGAGTAAATGCCATCCTTACTCTTGTTAGGCTTCAATCAAAGTTTTTAGAAGGGGTTTTCCCTACTTTTCAGTCTTTTCTCTAAGCTCAGCAGAGCAGAGTTGATTGTGTCCCTCAGAGCTGGAATCATGACAGGCTGGTCAGCCCTCCCTTAGTATTCAAAGTAGGGTGTTTTACTTTTAGGATGGATGTAATTTGTTTTAAGGCAAATCCTTGGGGGTTTATTTTGCTTTCCAAAGTGTGACAGCTGCTTAGGCAATGTTTGCTTGAGAGCTGAAAACCCTGCAAGGTCTGTCCATGAGTTCTGGCTTGGGTCATTAGGATTAATCTAAGTAATTGCCCTTTGCTTCAAAGGGCTTAGGCCCATTTCACTCAGTGATGAATTTGGCCCCAGAATTTAAGTATCTGCCTCTTTAGTACTTACCATCCTCAAAAAAACCTAAAAAAAAAAATATCAGATGTCCTTTGGTAAAAGGGCACCATAGTTTCTGCATGGGGCAAATAAGGGAGAGGAACCTGAAATTCATAAAATGCTGATTTTTGCCTTTTTTTTTTTTTTTAAGTTTGTTTTAAATAAGCTACATCAAATTCCTTATCACTCAGTCCTTAGAAACTGCCTTAGCACAGTGGAAGAATTGATTGCATAAATGCCAGCTGTAACTCTCTTATTTTTGGTAACAAGGCATTACTAAAGGCAGATTAATTCAGTGCCATGCTCTGATGAGACCCAGTGTCCTTTTGTCTGGGACTGGCTCAGGAACCCTCTGCTCCCTGGATTTTGCTTTTTTCAGATGTGGGACTGTAGTAGTGGTTCAAAAACACACATCTGTTACTGCAGCAAGCAGTCACGAAGGGTGTGCACATATAGGTTAATTGTCAAGGGAAACCGACTTCAAGTGCCATCAGACTGTTTTCAAATGCAATGGTGACATCGAGGAGGATGATCTTTGAGAGATCAGAGAGTGGAAATTATTCTCTTGCTTTGCACATCTGAGTGCAGTTTGGCTACAGTCAAATTAGCTGTTTCAGCCTACACTGTCAGTTTGCTCTTATCTCCCTTTCCTCTTGTTGTATTATTAATAATAATGAAAAAAAGAAGTTAAAGACTGCAGTAAAGACCTATCTGCGTGGGGCAGGGCTGGAGCCAGCGACTGCCTCTGAGTAATTGTGGATGGTGACCAGCATTTGAGTGCCCCTCAAAGGGATGTGCCAGCCCTGGGAAGCTCTTTGCCATGCTGCCTGCGGGTGTTTGAAAGGCAGGACTGCTGCATTTGAGCTCACTTTCCAGTTCTGCTTCATCTTCCCTGCCTCTCTCCCTTTGCACAGCTGCATTTAGTAATGAAGCTGGCAGCATCAGAAAGTCACTCGAAGTAACCCAGCTGCCTCCGTGGGTTCACGGGGAAAAGGACTTTGTAGCTGCTCTCTGTCAGTCCATTAATTGCACATAATAAGGCATTTAGTGACAGAAGGATGGCTGATGAGCCTTAGCTGAAATAACAAGGGCCTGCCAAGAGCTGTGTCTCTTTGTCAGGGAGGGTTGTGGAGGGTCCTGGCGCTCAAGTGCAGAGTTGGTGTCCTGCAGGGATGAGAGCAGGGGGAACCTGCTGCTCCCTGGTCTTGAGGGCACACAGCTGGCCTGGCACTGAGCAGGGAAGCATATCCATGCTGGAGGACTGGCAGGGCTGATCCACTCTGGGGACAGCAGGTCCCTGCATCTCCATTAGTGCCTGCCTGATGGGAGCCGTGGGGAGCTGCCCCACTGCCACAGGGCACCTGGGGGCTGCACCACCAAGCACCTGAGAGATGAGTTGTTCCAAATGGGCTGCACATGGGACCTCCATCCCTGTGAGAAAGAGCAGGGCAGATTGCATGGAAAACTACTGTGAACTGGGAAACTTGGCCTCTCTATTTACCAAGCTGGTTCTCTTGGTTCTGGTAGAAAAATGACTAATGGCTTGAGGTGGGTGCTTGCCCCAGCTGTCTGACAGATGCTTTGTGGGCTTCCATGGGCCCAGAGAAGAGGAGGCAATGACATGGTGAGGGAATGCACTGGCAGCTGTTTCTGCAGGGAGGAGTGTGAGGGTTGCACCATCCATGTGATGCAGCCCGGCTTGCTTGGAGCAGCTCACTCCCTCATTAATAAAGCAGCTGTTCCCACAGCACCAAGCATTTCACCAGCCCCTGGTGTTGTGGCGCTCCCTACACCTCATTGCCAGCTCAGCTCTGTGGGGAAGCAAGGCCAGGAGCTGGCACATGAGAGCCATGCAGCTCCTGTCTCTCAGTGGGGAAGAGAGTGACAGCATCCATACTGGGAGAGGAGCCCAGGATGATCCCCCAGAGCTGGAGAGAGAGCAGGCTCTGCATGTGTGTGCACACAGCGAGGGTCACCCTGCAAGGGAAGGTGAGTGTCTCCCAAAATAACCACCCATTCTCCCAGTGGGCACATGCAGGGGGTCCCTGGAGCCCACAGCTGGAGCATCTGCCTCAGTTCTGGTCTGTGCAGCTGCCTGGCTGGTGGGCACATCCCTCACCTGGGAGAAGGTCTGTGCCAGCAGTTGGCAGGAGGTGTTCCTTTGTCTGAATGAGCACTTGGGAATGTCAACATTTCCCCAGGCTAGTTTACTGTTCTCCTTACCTATTTATTTTAATGTCTCAGTCCTGTGCAGCACTACTTCTTCTAGAGGGTGTGGATGTTTCACAAAGAGACACAAATATTCCCCCTGCATGCAGAAACAGAGGTACAGCACAAATGGTTGGCTGGAGCACAGGTTTTCCAGCCCTGAACTCTCACTCCATCATGCAAGGTGCAGAAGGAGCAGGAGGCAGGTCTGGCACAGAAACCTGCAAGAGAGGCAACAACAGATCTCTGGGTCAGATTACAGAGGAGAATTGTGGCTTGTATTTCTTAGGAAGTGTGGAGAATTGGCAGCCCTGCTGGCTGTGACACCTCTGTGGATCTTTCATGCACCCCTTTGCCATGGTAGAAGGGGGCATCACCTGTCCCCCTGCTCAGATGGGGACATTCTGGGCAAGCTGTCCCACGAGCTGCGTGATGCCATCCACTCTGAGCAGTGCTGCCACCTTTATTACTATTTTTAATTAACACCCTGTCATGACTTGGCAGCATTCTCACCTGCTCTGTGCCTCAGGACATCTGGACAAGGTCTGGCTACCTTCATCCCCAGGGCACTTCTGACAGCAAGCCCAGGGTTTGGAGGCAGACAGCTCCTTGGTGACACAAAATCCAAGCACACAGTGAAACAGCTGCTGCTGCCTGTGCTGTCTCCAGTCCCTCCTTGTCCCTTTCCATGTCCTTCCAAGGAGGGAGAAAAGGACCTGGCACATCTGGCCTGTCCCACTGCTGGCAGCAAGCCTTGTGCTGATGTTTTGGGCAGCCCTGCTTTGCTGGTGTGCTTTATTTGTGGAGAGGACATGGGCTGATGTCAGGTCCTAACCGCCCACCTCTATTCCACCTCTATTCCACCTCTTCTATCCACTGCTCTATTTCTCTCCATCTGAGAGGAGAGATGGAAAGCTCTCCTTCTCTTCCTCTCTCCCTAAAGGCTTCAGCCTCCTTCTACTGATCAAATCTAGACAGTCTTGCCTTCATAGAGTTTTTTCAGGTTTTGCCTTGAGCTTCTCAAAACCTGGAGACCTGAGGCAGACACTGCTCACAAGGGTGTGAAATTCTGTGGCCAGAACTCGTGCTTTTTGTTTGCTTTACAACAGGGAAAAACACCTGCAAATCCTCACATCAGAAGTCCTGAGTTGATCATAGCAGATCTTTAATAGGATGCAGGGAAGTGGAATGTGTTTATGCACAGAAAATTACAACTTCAGGTGGCAAATTATTTTGGTTTCTTCCAAACCAAAGTGTTACAGTTGCTATGGAGGGCTTTTTATTTATTTTTTTTTTCTCTCTGCAATAAGTTTGGGTGAAAAGGGGATAATTGTCGCACTTGTGCAGGCTAGATTTGGAGGGAAAGGTCTTGACCTTGCTTCCAAAAGGAGAAAAAAAGAATTATCAGGGCTGGCTTCTCCTGTTGTCTTACCTGACCTCCTTGACATCCTGCCTCATCCAGATGCAGCATGTGTAGAGACACCAGTTATGCTGCAGATGTGGTTGGAGGCTTTGGCTCAGGAGACAGCAATCCAGGTGAATTTCTGGGCATGATGAGTTTCTGGGCCCCTCCTGTCTTCCCCACCCTGCTGAGTAGAGGAAGAATTTCCCCAAACACAGCAGTGGCTGCGTGAAGCTCTTGATCTCCAAGCTTTGACCACACACCTCCCGAAAGGGAGAGCAGGCATGACTGAGTAACAACCACATGTGCATTATTAAAAAAACAAAGCAGCACCCAGCCTTGGAAATCTTTCCAAAAAGAGCTCTGCCATTCCTGCCCCCAGCAGCAGAGTGAATTGCTGCTTCTGGACATGCACAGGCAATCTCCTGGCTCTCCCAAACCTTTGCATGCCCAGGAAACAGAGAGGAGAGCTGCTCCTGGGCTGCCACAGCTGTGTGCAGCATCCTTCACCTCGGTGTGCTGGGGGGATATGCTTTGCTGGTCTGTGCTGCTGAGCTAAAACAGGAAGGCTCCCCACTCTGGAAATGCAGTGCCTGGAGCAGAGAGGTTCGGGGTGGGAAGCCCTTGCTGTAGGACAGGTCTGTTATGGAGAGCTAGCTCATGGGCAGGGATTGCTGGAGCAAACTACTTGAGGCAACAGCCTTAATTCAATCAGCAGCTCCCAATCCATGCCAGGCCTCTGCCCCCTCCCAGCCCTGTTGCTGGAAGTGCCGTTATTCTGGTAGAAGGCAGCACTGACTCTCTGACAGCTCTGGCTTCAGCAGAGGAGCACAGAAGAGCCAGGGAGGCTCTGGGTTTGTGGTGTCCACGCAATGCTCGTGGCTCTGAGCTGCTCCCCTGGGCAGGTCTGGGGGTGCCTGCACTCACACCAGCCAGACACTGCTGACTGAGGCCTTCCTCTCAGCTGCTTATTGTTCTGCCAGACCCCAAGCGCTGCAGCTGAGTATTTCAATGCCAAGTGCCTGCCCCAGGCTGATTTATCTTTTTTTTCCTTTAAACAGAAGCTTCAGCAATAATTGGATCTGTTGTTTCTCAGAGCGAGACTAAGGGGAAAAAATGTTCATAAAAACATCCTGCCATGCTGGAGAAATGCAATGCCTTTGGCCTCAGTGGACATCTGCAGTCCCCACTGCTCTTACTTCCCACATGGAGTCATGGAATGATGCCCAGCTGGCCACCTCTGCTCCTCATGTTCTGCATCCTGGGCTTCCCTTTGGAGAGCTCTCTGAGCATATCAAGGCAACAAAATTCACTGCCTCTGCATTTTGTACTACCAGTGGGTGTCTCTGTGTCTTAGTCTCACTCTTCTTCCTCTCTGCTCTACAGGGCTTCAGTGAAAAATCAGCTTGTTTTAACACAGGACATGAACCCTGGTGCTGTAAGCATGCCCTCGGGAGAGCAGCCTGTGAAGTGAGCTGTCACTGGGGAGACTGCTGGACAGACAGCAGTCTGAACAGCAAGCCTAAACCTCTGTAAGGCCATACCTCTGCTTCTCAGGCACCCCCATCCAGCCCAGCACCAAGGTAGGAAAGCAGCAGAGAAAATCGAGCTAAAGAACCTGAGTTCTCTTTTTTTTTCTACTTCCAGTTCCAGCTGTTATTCTTTTAGTGAGTGAGAGGAATTCAAGCTATTTGTTCCTGGCTGTCAGACCTTAGCTTCTGGGCCGTTGCCTCTTATTTGTTTTTAGTTGCCTGGCTCCTCACAGTGATCTATTTCTTCCTGTGTATTTCAGTATTCCACCCTATGGGTAATGATTTACCCTTTGTCACCAAAATACTGCATTAGCATTCGTCTATTTTTTTCTGTGCTAAGTTTGTTTAAAAAAACAAGGAACAAGAAACCAGCAGAGTGAAAGGAGCTTCATCCCATCCTCCTTTCAATGCTGCCCGCTACCACCTCCTTTCTAGTCAGGTTGCTCCTCATCTTCCAGTGCTGGCACTAATCCTCAGCTTTGCTGGCTTAACTGTTAATTCTCCACTAGCAGGCATTTTCTGTGGAGTCCAGACAGATGAGATGCCTTTGTCTAGGGATGTATTTCACCAAAGCAGTGCCATCTGTGTCGAACATGACTCACCTGTTGTAAAACCCACCTTGCCTCTGAATTTTCTTTGCCTTTGCCCTCCATCTGGGCTTTCCCTTGTCAGGAGCTATGCAAGGCTTATGTCCTGCCTGTGTGTCCATCACAAGATGTTCTTCAGCCTTCTAGTACCACATTTCCTCCTCCTTCCCTGCTTGCTAGATCCTTTAGAAACCCCTGCTACCAGCCCTTTGTTTTATTCTGGTATCTCCCTCTCAGTTTGGATTTGGAGTTTGTCTTACTGACTCCTTCACTCAGTTAAAGCACATTTTATGGGAAATGTCCATACTCAAGTCCTCCTCCCTATCAACCTTTGTACCTTTCCTCTTTTATTCCCAATCCTTCTCCTCAATGAGCACTTGACCTGATATTTCTTTCCTTTAAGGTCAACTCGCAATTTTCTTTTTGACAAACAAAATAACTTGAGTGCTTTAAATGCCTGCTGGAAAGCTTGGGGGGGTTTTCCCCCTGGACCACTGAGATCATTTGGCTCCTTTCTATATCCTCTTTTTCCAGCAATACTCTGTTATTACCACAATGGAGGCAGTGGGCTGGGATTCACGTTACCACCATGGATCACAGGTAGATTTAACTTGCTTCCTCATTATTCCCAGTGGAATGCCCATTCCCACTCACCACAGCTTATTGCAGTGAGTTCATGTGCTGTCATGAGCTCCAAAACCCCTTCCAGAGCCTCTGCTTTCCAGTCACAGCACCCTGGGAGTCCACCTGGAATTTCTTATTCCAGGAGCCACTTCTTGTAGTAAAATGCTGTTTAAGCAGGCTTTGCTCACTGAACTGTGGAGACTCCTTTGCATGGTTGCCCTGTGCTCCTCATTATTCATCACTTTGAATCTCTTTGTCATTTATGCACTGTAGCAGCACCAAGATTTGCATCTGCTTCCCAGCCATGAAAATGCTGCAAAGTGTCAGCTCCCCAAAGAGCCCTGCTTGAAACACTCCCGTTTGTAGATGATTCACCACTGACAATTTCTTGTTGAGATCTGTCAGCCAGCTCTTAATGTAGTAAACGTGTGGTTTATTGATATCATATACTGCTGATTTTTTAATCAGAGTGTTGCACAGTCGAATGTCAAATGCCTTACAACAGTCCTCCCTAAAACTGACTGGGAGCCAGCCTTGGAGTCAAGTGGTAGGTGTGATATGTGTCAAATAATTGTGTCATCTCATCAGGGAAGGCCCACAAATCTAGCTGAGCCAGTTGTTAGATATATTCCCATCCTCTGCCATCACTTAACCACCACAAAACTCTTGGGAATTTCGTTCCAGTCTCTCTAAGCTCATTGCTGCCTGACTGTGTGCCCCCACATCCTTTGGAGCAGCAGTTTTGCCGCATTTTTCTTCTACACAGCATCTGTGTGGGCCTCTCCTCAGTCAGGGGTGTATTTGATGCTCAGCACTGGGCAGACCCCAAGGAAAATGGGATATGCAGGGTGTTATCCTCAATATCCTCTGTCTCCAAAGGTGTAATTATTCATCTAACCCCCCTGCTCCTTCTGGTGTGCACAAGCTGGAAACCTGGGGAAGCAGAGAGGATGCTGAAGAGGACCCAGTCCTGCAGGAGATGCTCACCCATCCCAGAGCTAAACCTGAGACCAATGGGCCCAACCAAACATTTCCCTTCTGAAAGGACCACTGATGCCTTGTGCTTCACAGCCCTTGGCAGAGTCCTGACCACATTCTGGGGGCTCTGGAGGTGCAGAGGGGGACAGGACACAGCTGGTGCTCTGTCCCCTCTCTGCACTGCACTGTAGCTCTGATGCACTTGGTTTAAGTCAGCTGGTGATAAATAGTGAGAGACAGGAGTTGGTTGCAAACAAATGAGCCTCAACTAACCTCATTTCTTCTTTTGACGGGATAACAAGCTTAGAGGATAAATTCTTCCCTGCCAGAATTCGTTTCTCTGCTGCCAGCCACCTCAGCATTTAGCAAAACCCCATTTTTTTTTTGCTCAGTTGCAGGCTGCTTAAAGCAAAGGCAGGTTCAGACCACCCTCCTCAAGTTTTGGATTCAGCCCCAGAAGCTTTTTACCTGCAGGCTGCTGTACTTGTTCCCAATCCTCCCATCTCTGGAGATGCTCAAGCCTCCCCACTGCCTGCACTCTGGGATAGGATGGCAGAGCCCACACTGACCTGAGACCCCACGTGTGGGAAAAAAACAGCAGTGTGCATCAGCAGCAAGGATAATTCTTCTTATCAGCCCTTGAAAGGTGTCTGAAGAGGCTGTTCCTGGGCAGCTCAGCAGCACTGGTAAGTAAATTGGCAAGAACTTGGGATTTTCCTTGGGTGTCTGTCAGGGTTCACTTGGTTTTGAGACATTGCTGGTTTTGGACACTTTGGAAATGCCTTTCCTACCCCTCTGGAAGCCATGCAGGCTCTCAGCTGTGTGCTGTGCCTCTTGTTAAAGGAGCTTTCTCTCAGCAGAACTTCAGAACCTCCCAAGAGTCCAGAAATGCCCAGAAATATATAAAGTACTCAGGAAAAGAGGCCAGGTTTGCAGAAATCTGAGAAGACTACTCAGAGGCTGAGGAGTTTGGGGTGCTCTGCCTGTGACTCAGGGTTTTGGAGTGTTCTGGCTATCCAGCACCTCTAAAAAACCCAGCTGTGAGATGCAGAGCAGCAGGTACATGAGTGAAATGCTTCAGTAATGCTGTTTTGCAGCATCCTGAAAGGATCTTCTTCTCCAGGCTTTGAGTGCTGGTATTCATCTCTGGTGGCCCTTTTCACAGTACCTTTGCTGCAAATAAGAGCCTGGACCCTTATGCTCTTTTAGGCAAAGGTACTGGGTAAGAGGACGTGTTTAAATAATTAAAAAGTGCTTTTCTCCTTTCATGGCCATTGCGTCACATCCTGGCTGAGCACAGCTCTGTGTGCAGCGCTAAACGAGCCCTTTGCCAATTTCTCCCAATTGGTCAAGGCCTTGAAGAGTGAAATCAGCAGCATTCAAAGTGAAGCAAAACTCTGCCAGCATTAGGTTTTGTTACAAAGTGAAATTTGCCCATGGTTAATTTTGAGAATTTGTTAAGCGGTGCAACCTGGGCCCAAATCCAAGCAGTGCTGGCAGGATAAAAATCCTTCCCACATGACCAATGCAGACATATCAGGGGCACCATGTGCAGTGAGGTAGTCCCTGTGTGCAAAGAAAATAGCTGTCCTTTTCAACACAGGCTGACCTGCTGCCTGCTCAGGGACTTGCATGGCTTGTCTGTGTTTGTGCAGAAGTTGTATAAAGTCTCTGTTTTTCCAGTCCGAGCACCAAAGAAAGAGTCAGGAGTCTCTTCTGCAGTTTCCAGAGCTGTTTATTGTATCTTATTTAGGATGTTCTTTCTCTGACCAGCCG
>VRYO01001681.1:20005974-20038322 GCA_009812075.1 Sialia sialis | reverse complement strand
AAGAGAGGCTCCTGCCTTTCTTAGCAGACACCTGTCCTCCAAACTAGGACAAAACTACATAAATATTATTTACAATTATCTTCCAATACATATCACCTATCCATCTTGACCCCAGACCTCTATTCTAAAAAAATCTTAAAAACCTATTTTTTCACCTTGTAATAATCTAACTTATATTCATTTTTTTTCACTTGTAACTCTTCATGCAAGAGTGGTAATTTTTCCCAGGGGTTGAAATCAGAGGCACAGGGGTCCTGGGCTCTGTGCCAAGGCTTCTGAGCCCCCTGCCTGGGTCTCGAACCATCCAGGGAAGCCAGAGGGATGTCCTGGGTTCCCACACCCTGCCTGCAGATTAGCATGTTCATCAAGTTCCCAGCATGCTGGGTGACCTGCATCAGAGCTCTTTTCCTGCTGGGAAACCACAGCTTGAGTGATGCAAGGGCAGATCAGTCTGCCCCTTCAGATTGCAGCTGCTCTGAAGTTTTGGGCCTATCCTGAATACAGAATTCCAAACAAAGCTTGAGAGTCTGCTTTGCAAAACCCCCTGCCAAGTGATAAGGCAGCTGTCCCTGGCTCTGAGAACAGAGCTCTCATCCCCAGCCATGCTCAGGTGTGAGGGGAAGCTGGAGCTCCTGTGAGAACACCCAATCCTGCCCCTCTGGGGTGAGTGGAGGCTCTTGAAAAGTGCAGACTGGGTGTCTTTCACCTGTGGTTTACCAGGGAGGCAAATCAACAATTTGCTTAAGAAAATACCTTTACAATTCAGCACATCGATTATCAAATGTGTGACAAGTAGATGCTTCAAAGGTGCCTTGGTTTTACATATCTCTGTTTGAATTCTGGCTCCACAGAGATGATATGGTTTTCCCAAGGTGCTTCCTGCTGTGTGTTTGCCTTGGGTTTACATTGCCCACTGGGGCTTCAGACTGCAAAAATCAGATCAGGATCTATCTCTCTTTGTTTTCAACAAAGGGACAAACTTTGCCCTTTGCAGAGCAGTGAGTAATGAGTGTTTGTGGGAATATTGGTTAGCTGGGCTAATAACCTGCCTGACCTTGCTGGGGAGAATCCCTTCTGCCCTTGCAAGGCAGGAGTGAGTCTGCAGCTGGGAGTCACCTGCCCTCAGGGAGTTTCAGAGCAGGGGGCATGGGGAGATGGTGTGGTGGGGGAGGCTCTCCCTGCCTGCCCCTGTGCCCTCTGAAGGTGCAGAACTGCAGGCTCTGCTGGGCTGTAGGCATGAACAGTCCACAGCCATGCAAAACTTTGCCTTAAAACAGAAATTTCCCGATACAGCTGGAAAAAAGTTGTGCTCTGCTCTGCTGCTACACTACCCAAGCTACCTGCTTTCAAACATCCCACCTCTTTTGGTGCTCCTTCTCCTTTTTTTTGCTGAATGCTGCCCCTCTCCTGGCTTTGGTGATGTTGTCCCTTCTGCAGCAAAATGCTTTTTGTTATCCCTGCAAACAGGACACTGGAGACCCTCAGGTTTTGGGGGCAGGCTCTCCACCGTGGGGTGAGCTTCTACAGCACCTTTCTGATAGCAGGGTGGGCACACCAGCTCATCTTCAGAGTCTTTTGGGAGGTTTCTGTAGGAGGAGAGGACTTGCACCTGGAGCCTGGGTTTTCATTTTGGACTGCTCAAGGCTTTCCTGCTGACAGAGAAGGTAGGAACTGGTTTCATTTTAACTTTAGGATTTAACTTTAGGATTCCCTTCAGGTGCTTGGCTTTGCCTCCCCATCTCCCCAGGACAATGTCACACTGCACCAGCAGCCAGATCTGTGGCAGCAGAGCTGGTGACCTCTGTTGTAGAGTCCCAGGTGCTGGGCTATCAAAAATAAGCTAATGAGATAATCAGGGCTGACATGGAAACAAAACATTGCCCTCCAAACATCTTCCCCCTGTCATTTTCCTGCATGTCTCAGTGCATGTTGTGGTTTTCTGCACCCATGGCTGAGCACACATCTCCTGGTGTGGTTTGTCCCCCTCCATTCTTCTTGCTCAGCCCTCCCTCATTGAATCTGATTGACTCTGAGGCCATCGATTTTAAATAAGGTCTGAGGGTTTTGCTCTGGTTTTGTGCAGCAGGCTTCGAGTTCTGGTTGGGAGCCACTGAGCACTGCTGCTGTATTAAATGATGGTCAGAGATAGGAACGCAGGCATCACTTAATACCCCAAATTGCTGCTTTAAAGTGGGCAGGGTTTGGCTTCTGGCCAGATCTCTGTGCTCCTGGCAGAATGATTCATTACCTTGTTCTGGCAAATGTATTTTCATCTGCTAGTTTAAATCTGATTTCTAGTACTCTGTGTGGTTCTCACAGCTGAGGAATTTCCTGCCCTTTATCCGCCTGTTTTCTCCCAATCTAGGCTAAAATCAATACACTTAAATAAATAAAGCCATTGGGCTTGTGAGTACCTCCTGCTGTGTCAGCAGCACAAGTAAAGCTGGGTGACCAAAGATTGTTAAGCCCTTTTCTTCTTCTTTAAGTAAATTTGCTGCAGTTGAGGCATGCTAGACCTCAGCAGGGTGTGCTTGCCACCAGCAGATCCAGCAGCACATCCTGGCATCCCATCAGTGGCAGGGAAAGGTCCCAGTGCTGGTTTGTGGCCACCCCTACCCATCAGGGCTTGGGTTGAGTATGGTTTTCTGGCTTTTTTTTAACGCTTTGTGATGGGGATGTTCTGCCTCAAGAGGACAGGGTGTAGCCCTGTCCTTTTAAAGCACTTCTAGGTGTGGCTTTCACTTCTGCTCCTCCCTGGCAGACATGAATTTCAGGTCTGCTTCTTCTGAGAGGGTAATACACTGCATGACGGGGATTTTTCCCACAGCTCCTGTCTGCCCTGCAGAAGGGAGATGCTGCCAGGAGCATCCCACACCAGGATTCACACATCCATTCCTTCTGGGGCCAGGAAAAAAAGGAAGGGTGGCATAAAATGAGGTCTTCTCTTTCTTCCCTAATGCCAGGAGTTATCCCCAAAGCACTGAGTTCAAGGAGCAAAAAAAAAAACATATTTAAGATTTCTAGACCTTAGCATTTCTGCAGCCCTGCCCTTGTATGTGGGGACAAAAGGGGGTTTTGTTGGTGAGCTAATATGTGTATTCCGTGCCCTGGATTGAGTTCACTGCTGTATGCTAGGCAGGGAAAACAGTGCAGTGGGAAACACCCTCTCCTGCTTTCCTGGGCAGTGCCCTCAGCTCCCCCCTGTTCCTCACAGAGCCCAGTAACTCAGCTTTGCATTCATATGAAGAACAGAAATTGTGCTCTGGGGCCTCAGCCTGGTGTCAGCTTCCAAATTACAGAGTAAGCCCTGCTCCAAAGGTCTCCCCTTGACTCAGGGCAATCGTTCAGAGATGTCTCTGTGCAGCAGCTGCAAGGATGGAAGGAAGCTGCCTTTTTAACATTCTCTGTATGTGCTGTGTTTTGAGTGTTTGTGGGTCTTTTTGAAAGGAAAATTATTTTTAACTAAATTAAAAATAGTGACAAACATATAATTTACTATTAATAGAATCATAGAGGAGTTTGGGTTGGAAAGGACCTTTAAAGGTCATCTATTCCAATCCCCCTGCCATCAGCTTCAACTTCATCAGGTTGCACAGAGCCCTGTCCAGCCTGACCATGAATATTTCCAGGGGTAAGGCCTCTGACTCTCTGGGCAACCTGTTCTTGTGTTTCACTCTTTGTAAAAACTTTCTTCCTTATATCTAACCTGAACTGACACTCCTCAGTGTAAAACCTCTTGTTCTATCACTACAGGCCCTCATCTTTTTGGAGGTCTTCTCTAAGTACTGAAAGGCTGCACCAATGTCCATCTGGACTCTGACCACCACCTTCTGCCTGTGATCTCGCCCTGTTTGCTGCATGATGAAAAAACTGTTTCATAAAACAACTTCCCATTTTTTTCTTCTACCCATCTCTGGCTGCAGCTCACTCTTAGGAGCAGCTAGGATGTGTTACAACCCAACAGCTCAGCACAGGCAGGGAATGAAAGTGCAATGCCTTCCCTCCCTCCTTGCCAAGGATGGCAGGGCCTGGAGAAGAAAGCACTTGGAGGTGCAGCATCAGGCTCATGGCACAAAGGTAAGTGGGATGGCACAGCATCACTGCAATCTTGCAATTCCTCAGCAGAGGGTGGGATTTCCAGAGCCTGCCATCCCTTAATCTCTCTGGGCTGAGCTGGGATGTCTGAATTAGTGAGGACACCAGGCAGAACGTGGTGCTGTGTGTGACAAGGCTGCCCAGGAGCTCCTGTGAAGGTGGTGAGCACAGGTATCACAAGCTGTGCACCCATCTGGAGAGGTGCAATGGAGTGGAATGGAGACAGGCTCTGTTTACACAGATACCTGTGCAGCCAGCAGTGTTAGTGAGAGAAAACAGAAAAGGACATGACAGTTACACTGGGTTGGCATTAAATATTAAGTGGAGTGAAGTTTTCTAGAGTGTGCCTGGGCTCTTTTCAATTGTCTGTCTGATGGCTTGAGAGAGAAGCCAAGTGGGCTGAGCCCTGGGTCTCGAAGTGTTTGTGCCCCAGAAGCTCATTTCACCCCCAGCAGCAAATCTGCTCCAGTTGTCCCACTGCTGGTTCAGCCCAGAGAGAGGAGTTAACTCTGGCAGGTGTCTCCAGCAAGAGGTCAGGGGAGGGAGGCTGCTGGTGCAGAGCTGGCCCAGGCTGGAGCAGCCGTGGCAATCAGAAACCCTTCCCTGGTTGCTGGCTGGGGGTGGGGAATTAACCACTCATGCCCCCATTTCCACCAGGTTTAACACAGAGAGAAGTTCCCATGCACAGGGAATACTGAACAACTCCTGTAGCTTCTTTTTTTATTTTTTGTGCTTTCTTTCCCCACTTTTCCCTTGCCCCAGGAGCTGTGGCACAGCCTGCCCAACCCACTCCCCAGCAGCCTCCCCTTCCCTTGTGCAGGAGCTTAGCAGGGCAGCAAGAAGGAATCTCCTAACTTGGATTGGGTTAATAAGTTAAAATGCAGAGCCTTAATCCCTGCTGCTAAATCAGAATGTAATTCAGCTTATAACCACAGCCCAATCCATGTGAATTACAATCATTTTAAATACAGCCAGGACTAGCTGGGATTTAACATCCTCCCAAGGGATCCTGGAAATGAAAACTGGGACACTGCACTGCTCTGGGTGAACCTGCCATCAGAGGGAGCCCAGGCAGTGGGGCAGAGGGATTTTGTTACCTCCCACGGCCCTGGAGAGAGGGAACCTTGGGTGCAAGCCTTGGTCAGGGCATGTGGCTGAAAGATGCATGTGAGTCTCCTGCAAGAGCTAATCCCTGGGGAGGGGGACAGAGGCTGCCAGCAAACCCACAGCACTTTTATCTTTAATTTAGCATGTTTATCTCAAGAGATTCTTCCAGCTTTAAAACAAACATAAGGAGATCTTCATTTGCCTGGCAGCATCTGGCCTCTGAAAGCAGGCACGTACAGTACAGCCAGGGCTGATAGCCAGGGCTTGTTTTGTGCCTCCTTTCTCCCAACTTTAACCTGTGGCAGGATGAACCTTGCTCTCCCCCTTCCTGCTTCAGGAAATCACTAAACCAGGTGAATCTTTCCAGAGCTTGAATCAACAGTGGGCACCTGGAAGCCTTCCCATAAGTTCCTAGGAAGATCTTTTACTGTTTTCACTGTTACTTGATGAAGTCCTGGCTTTCACAGCTTTGATAGGGACAGAACAATTGTTCATTGTCTTCCTGCAGCACCTCGGCCTGGGAAATGGGAGCAGCCGAGTCCTTCTGCCACCAGAGCCACAAGCTTTCCCAGGCAGCCTCAGGCAGTGTCTGGGAGCATGCAAATTCAAAGGTTCCAGCGAAATTGAGGGTCTTAATGGATGCTCTTCCAAGAATTGAACTGGAAAGTCCCTGTGGGAACAAGGCATGACTCTTGTGGGCTGCCAGGCACAGATAAAAAGTTCAAGGCATCCAAGTTACTACTTACATTAGTGGGTAGAGGTTAGAAAATAAGATCTTCTGCTCAGACTGGTGCCTATGTTTGAACCATTTTAGGAAGAATCAGATGGTGTTTTTTTCACATCACTCTTTTTTGTGGTTTCCTTATATTGCTATTTTTCCATTGGTGGAAGGCTAGGGCTGTTGTGCTATCACCTAGCCAAAATGAGAATGCATGGCAATTTCTCAAAGCCTGGCACGAAAAGTGCCTGGTGCACTGGGATGGAGAGCTTGTGAGTTTTCTGTGGGTGTGATGAGGGAATGGAAATGATCTGAGTTCTTGGGTGCTTTCCCAAACCCAAGCCAGCCAGTTTTCTATGTTTAGACACGGTTTACTTAGCAGCACTGCTAGAGAGGAGAGGAGAGCAGAGGGTTTTCAGGCACCAACATTGCCTCCTGATGCAGCCTGAGAGTGCTCCCTGTCCCAGCCAGGGCTGGGGCTTGGGCTACAACAGGGAGAACTTCCCAGCTCCTCAAACAGTGAACAAAGCTCCCAACCATACTGCTCTTGGCTCATTACACAAATACACAATCAGCTGATGCATCTCCTCCCAGGCAGCTGGGCCAGCTTGGCCCCACAGTTGTTGTGACATCCCTCCTGTGTCCTCCAGGATGTGCCTCAGGGACATTGTCTCTCTCAGCAGCTGCCTGGGTGTTACCAGCCTTAGGGATAAGGGCTTTTCTTTCCCACTGAAGTCACCACAAGATTATGAATTTTTGCAGGGCTTCACAATCAGTTGTTAGTTTCCCCTGAGCTTTCAGAGAGAGCTGTGAGCAATACTTCCCCATACTTTTGCTGGTCTCACTGCAAAAAGGAGTCAGGATGGTCTAGCCTTTATTCTTGAGACAGGGGATCACATCACGTCCCGTCAGGGCTGCCCATCTGTGTGCACTGCAGGTTGGAAAGGGAGGTCTCATCTTCCCATTGAGCTCACCTCAATGAAATAATTTGCTTTTAATGGGCATGCTGCCCTGGCTGGAGGCTCACACTTCCTGGGGAACTCCTCTGTACAGCTCCTAGCCCTTCTCTGAGATTGGTGCTTCTATGCATGCCCAAAGATGCCTGGCTGGAGAGCAGCCAAAGGGCAGTTTGGGGTGGAGTTTCTCTTGGTTTTGTGTGGGGGATTTATAGGCTGCTTGGAAGACTTGAAGTCTCTTCCTATTAGGCTTTTTCCTCCATCAGGAGTCTCCAGAGCTCTTAAACTGGCAGTGGAGCATGGTACTGTATCCCTGTCATGCATCATGAAATTATCCCTTACCCCACGTGCTGCCACACACAAGTGGGCAGTGACAAAATTATGCTTGCAAGTGACTCTAACAGAGAATTAAACATCTGCTCCATCCTTTACATGGGCTGCAATACTGGAAGGACTAAGCAATTTCACGTGAGTCTGGCCCCAGCTGCAGTTGCTCCTGTGCTGGCAGAGATGTGAAGACCACGATGAAGGCTTCAGGGAGATCATCCTAAAAAAGGAGACTGAAGGGAGCAGGACCACTGTGTGCTGGTTCCCTAAAGTGGAGTGAATGGACAGAGGCTAATGCCAGGACAGACTGACCTCCTACTCTTGCCTTCTCCAAAGATGACCTTGGGAGACCAGAGCACTCTGATCAGCAATCAGACTGGTCCCTGCTGAAGCTGAGACAGGCACAGGGCTGGCTTTCCTCTCCTCTGCTCTGGATGTGCCTCTTGGCTCATAAAGCTCCTTGCGAATAACAAACACCCAAACTGCTTTGTCAGCGTGGCTGCCCATCACACCAGCACAGGCTGTGTCTGAAATACAGGAGCAGTGCAGTTTTTGCTGAGGAACTCCCCCAGAGACAGACAACTCCTGCATTATTAACGAGGGTGCTGATGAATCCCTGTTAATGAGACGTGCTCGCCCAGCCAGCCAAGAGGGGCCATGCTGCTCTCTGCTCCACACTGTAGCCTTGCAGAGCAGGAGGGGATTGCTCTGGGGAGCACTTGGATAGCCTGTGCTGTAAGATTGGGCTACTTTCCCTAAAACTTGCACGTGTCCTGCCAGACTTGAGCTAGGTAGACGTGGAAATCCAGTGTTGGTTCTTTGGATGGTGTAAAAAATGAGGTAAAATGCTGCCATCCCCATGGGCTTGTGACTAAGAGAAAGATCTGTGCTTTGGTGTGTACTCTCTGCTCTAGACAGCAATGTAGGCTATATTCTCTAGCCTGTTCTTAAAAGGCACAACCAGGGGAGCCTCCTTCTTCTCTGGCTCAACAGATTCCCATGTTAGGAAAAATCTTTATCCATCTTTTTTTTTTTTTTTTTAAACTCAATTTCATCTTGCTCCATTTATCAATTCTCCCTTTGGCTTCTGGATGCAATTACTCTCCCACTGTGGTCATTATACCTCCTAGGATACTTGTAGAAGAGGATTTTATACAGCCTTAGCTGATGTTTGGCCAGGAAAGACATCTTAAACTCTTTAATATTTTGCTAAGTCAAGCCTCCTCTGAGCTTTCCTAGCTGCATAACACTTTTTTGACAGTACAGCACACAGGATGGTATTTAGGAACCTCTGTGTATACAGACAGACTGGTCAACCTCCAGTGCATCACATAATGCCTCTGCAGTCCAGCCTGCCCTGATCACACTGCAATCAGTGTTAATTCCCCAGCAGTGCTGCCAAAACCCTTCACCCTGCACTGCAGACTCTCTGATGCCTTCCAGATGCCACAGATGATGTCACATTCCCGATGTCATTGTTGCTTTGTGCAGAACGAATCTGATAATCTAATCTGTTTGTGCTACACCCTTCTGTCTGTTTGAAGGGTTTCTGTAATGTGAATGGTGCTGACCTCCAAAGTTTGTCTGTGCAAGTGGAGGGCAAAGCAAACCCTGCAGGAGCTAAGGGGGCTGGTTACGATTGCACAGGAATAACCTGAGTGGCACTTTTTTTGTTGGTGGGGGTTCTTTATGTCTTGAAGCAGAACTCCCTGCAAATCTTGTAAGGAGTCTGTGGAGTAAGGGCAGTGTGGAGCCTGCAGAGCAGGGGCAATGAAATGAAAGGAGTGGTGCTAATAGGGCACCAAATCTCCCAACAAGATTGTGCAACACCAAAAATGATTGATACATTAAAAATATTAGAGTTACATCTGATGCTTTCAGATTTTAGGTGTGTGACAAGAAGGGATGCTGAGGCAGCCTTGAGGCCCTGATTTTGGCAGCAGAGTTTCGCAAATGTCCCTGTAAGCTCACATGAAATGCCAACAAACCCTGACAAGATCTTGGAGAAGCCTGCAGCAACTGATGACCAAACCCAGAAGTGCTTTGGACAGAATCAGAGGGAGGTGAGATGGTTTGTTTTGGCAGAGCTGAAGCTTTGGAAGGGATCACAGAAGGAGGGATACACTGAATGGACTCTCTGCCACCTGAGAGGCAAAGTCTTATCTGTGTGTGAAACGTAGAAACATTACTGGTGCAGCAGTTGAACGGATCAGATGTGTAATAATGCAGAAAGAGCACTGCTGCATGGACAGCACTGCACAGACCTGCTGTGCTCACCCTCCCCTACGCCAAGCAGAGCTGAGCTCATCTTCAGAGCAGCCTTGGGCAGTGCAGAGGGAGCAGAGCCTGAAAAGGAGCCAGGAGCTCCTCGAGGGTGGGATGGGGAATGGGACTGAGGCAGTACCCCCTGAGCAGACCAGTTTTCCTCCTTGCCTACAGAAGCTGTAGCTGTACTGACAGTCTGTGCCACGTGTTGAGTCCTCTTCAGGACCGAAATATCTCGCTTAATTGGTGGCAGCAGGTTATGCTATCTAAGTTTTGCAAGCCTATTGATCGTGCTCTAATCATCTTAAGGAAGGAATATGTTAAAACGAGGGGGGCACTGATCCCTGAGGTGCCCCACCACTCACCCCCTCGGTGCTCCTCCTCTCCAATTACCATCCCCTCCTGCTGCAGTCATCCTGCTGGCTTTCTGTCGGTGTGGCAAAGCAGCTGGAAAATCCCCCTGAAATTCCTCCTGAAAGCAGTGTTTCACCAGAGCCTTGCCTAGCAGGGCTGGGATGCACTCCCACCGCTGCTGCTGGCCACCTGGGTCACCCAGGGGGTGCTCTGTAATTTGGATATTGCTCCTTGTGCAGCGGGCCTGACAAGGCTCACTGTTCCTCCATCATCCTCCCCATCTTTTGGCACTCTGTCCCAGGCTTTGTGCTCGGAGGGCTCTCTCTCTTGGGCCAGCTGATGCTGTGGGCAAGCATCCCTGCTCCACAGCACATCAGCTGTGAGGATGCTGTGAGGCCATCTGGGCTGTGGGGAGGTTTTTGGGGTGCAGGAGCCCCAGTGGTGCTGGCCAGTGAGCTCCAGCTGTGCCGTGCCCCATGCACCCTGAGCCTGCTGGAGCAAACCTGGGAGCCCTGTTTCCAATTAGCGCTGCTATTTCGGAAGGGAGCATCTTATGTTCCCATGGCAACCATCTGTGGAGCTGGCGTTGCTGCTGGCTGGGGAGGGGGAGTGGGGCTGAGATGGGGGCAGTGGAAACCCCCAAGTTTTTGGGAAGGCAGCATCCCCTCCCTGCGGGTGCCTCTGTGCCCCCGCTGGAGCAGGGAGGTGTCGCCGAGCCCATTCGCATCCCACGCAGCTGGATAATTTATGGGCAGCGGCAGCAGCTCACCGACACTTTGTTTGCAATTTGCCTCTAAATATAGCTGTGCTCCAGGGGAGGAAGGCGAGTCCTGCCCACTAATGCTGGGTCTCTCCGTGTCGCCCATGTGGCTCCTTTTCCATCCCACATCCCCACACGCCCTGCCTCTCTGGAAAAGGGCAGTGGTGAGACACAGAGCTCCTGGCGACAGTGTCCTGCCCAGCTGAGCCTGGCAGCTTGCCTGGGTGCACTGAGCCCGACCACTTCCCAGGGAATGAGCTCTCATGGGAGCACTTCTGTGTGCTCTTCACTTTCAGCAAAAAGTGCAGCGATTGCATTGGTCCCAACAGAGGTGTAACAGCAAGACTGGAGTGAAAAATTGCCTGTGGTTATCACCTCAGCTAATTCCCGTGCCAAAACCAAACATGCTCTTGTTTATCCCCCTGCTGCAGGTGCCAGCCTTGCCAGGGAGCACATCGTGCCCAGGTCAGACATGGGGACAGGCTGTGGAGCATCCCAGCGATGACACCTTGAGCCTGGGACAGGGGCCCTGCAGCAGCCACGAGGCCAGGGAAGGAGGCATGGCTTTCCTCATCTGTACCTGTGCAGGTAAATGCAAGGCTCCCCTTTTCAGGTTGGGATCTACCCCCACCCTTGTGCTACAGGTGCTGATGTTGCAAACCACGGCTCTGACCAGGAGGACACATCAGGAGTTGAACCCAAATGCAGGTGCTGGTGTTGTAAACCCCAACTCTGATCAGGGGGGCACATCAGGAGTTGAACCCAGATGCAAGTGCTGGTGTTGAAACCACAGCTCTGACCAGGGGGCACATCAAGAGTTAAACCCAAATGCAGGTGCTGGTGTTGTAAACCCCAACTCTGATCAGGGGGGCACATCAGGAGTTGAACCCAACTCTGAGGCTGACGGGAAAGCGAAGGCACTGAAGTGCTGACGAGGCATTATAATAAGTACCGAGCAGAAATAAGAACCTAGTTATGTTTTAAACATAGCATTAATTAATAAAGAAAAGGGTACACTGTAGATACTAAGAGCCTTCAGATACTGAGGAGGAAAAAAACCTCTTTTGCCCATAATTTAGAAACTGCCAGAGCATGGTTACATCTGGGGAGGGGACCCCTGTGCTGTGTCACACACACTGGCTCTGCCCCACAGAAGAGCTCTCAGAAAAGAGTGTGAGGATAAAAGGAAAAGGTCATTTTCAGACCACACCACTCCATCACATCAACATTAATTCCTCTTGGTCCGTTACTTTGGATGTAACAGAATGCAGTGAAAAATGGCTCTGTCCCGGTCTGGCAGTACACTTCAGCAAACCTATCTAATAGGTTTATTATAGTTTATTGAGCAAGTGTTAGCCCAGAGTAGATCAGAGCGACCGCTGAAATGCTAAATGGTCTCAGGAATGATGGCATTCCGGGAAGAATTATTGTGGCAGGATGGGTAACTCAGTGTCTAGGGCCCCATGCTGCCTCCATCCCTGTCAGAAGAAATAATGGCCAAATTTCCTTCTGAGCCTCATGGCCCATTGGACTAATCTGTAGGGGCCAGCCTGTCCAGCACTTACAGTACCTTCAGCTCCACCAGCCTGGAGGATCCTTTACAGTCCCTTTCTGTGAAAAGATTATTCTCAGCATGAGAATCCATGATCATCCCTCTCCTGCTACACACTGAATGGAAATTCCTTTCTTGTGGTGAAGCAGTGAGTGTTACGGGCCACAACCCCTGTGGGGAAAATGTGAAACTTTTGTCCCAGCTCTTGGTAATGACACAATTAGCTCTGTGTGGGAAAGATTTGAAAAACACTTTACTCTTCCTGAAAAAAAATCTCTAAGCCTTGTAAAAAAAAATGGTCTTGAAAATCTTCTTTATAGAGAGACCATATTTTATTACCAGACAGAGTTAACAGCAAGGTTAGTTTACTACACCAACATAAAAATTAAATGTCCAATTACTGTCTCTGGAAACTATGTTAGGGAGAGAGAAAACAGCAGAAGGCTTCAGCAGCATCTGCCTGCAACCTTAACACCATCCTGCCCACCAGACCCAGATTTCTGTCATTCAGTGTCCAAACTGAGGGTTTATTCTAGGAACACTCTCCTTGCAGAGGGAGGTTTCAAGAAGCCACCCCTCCTTTCCTTACAGTCCATTATTTATGTCCCTATCTTTCCAGGAGTGTTGTAGAGTGAAAATAGAGTGCTGAAGGGCATCCTGGGAATTTTACAGCAGTTTGTGATGTTTCAGGTCTCCAGAATCCCCTTATTTTATGCTAATTTGGGGTCTCTACAGAGGGCTGTGGCTTCGGCCACCCAGTATTTGTGAGACTCTAATGCAGTGCTTGCAAGCTAATTTGAAAACAGAGCTCTGCAGAGAACAGGGACTCCATAGTCCTTATTCTCCATCCTCTGCTTCCATCTCTTCTCAGCCAGTTGATAAACTTTCATTGCACCACTCTCCCAATTACTGAGTATATGGGTTCTTCAGCATCTTAAAGCAATTTCTCTTTTGGATGCTCTATTTCTCAGCAGAATGACTTGCAACATGCTCTCTTAAGTGATTTCATAACAACCTGCAGAAAAATCCTGTACTTTTTTTTTTTCTGATTACAGCCCCCACCTCCCCATAACTAATGCACTATTTCTGACACCCACAACCCTAGTGCACTCCCACAGAGAGTGCATCAGATGTATTAATGATGCCTCTGACTGATTCAGCCCCTGGCACAGAACCCTCTTTCCCATTGTCAGGTTATAAGGAGCAGAGGTTTCCCTCACATTGGACCAGCTGTCAGCATCAGCCTGGTCTGAATTTTAAGCTCAAAGCCCATTTCTGGTGTCTGCCTTGAGAAGTTTCCACTTGAAATACACCAGGATCAGGCATGCTTGTACACCAGGAGTGCAGAGGGTGGCAGTACCATGTACAAGCTCATATACATATAGATATAAAAATCCCAGATAACGAATTGACAGGACAAACTCAAGTGAGTTTTGTGCCTAATGATATTTCTAAGGAGTACTGCTTCTGCTGCTTGCAGAACTGGGGGTGCCAATGGTGCGTGTAATTGAGGTCTCTACTTGGTGTGCCTTGGTGAGTTGTTCCAGGGAAGTGAAGGAGAAGGAAGAAGGCGAGAAGAAATCAAATGTGACCACACTTTTCCCACGTGTGACCATAATAGTTAATGTTACTTGAGTGATCTGCTGATAGCACAGGGCCTGATGGCTTCTGGTGCTACTCTGCGTTAACAATCGAAGTGGAACTTTGAGGCAACTTATCCTCAAGCCTTGCCTTGTTATCCCTCATGTCAGCAGCTAAGGATATCCTTCCCCTCATCCCCATTTTTGTATCCCTTTGAGTAAGCAGAGAGATTGCCCATTTCCACCCTGTTTTAATTACAGGAGCTGTCCTGGAGCAGACAGACCGTACCAGTGCAAGATCACCAGGCCAGCAGACTCACAGAAAATATGTAAGTAGGTTACAGGGGGGTGGAGAAAGCTGTTAAACACAGCATGATCCACTTAACAGAGCACCTGTTAGGGGAACAGGCAGAGCCATACCTGCACAGATTTTTCCTTTCTAACAAACCCTGGCTAGGCTCAAGCAGGAATTTGGGAAGCTGGCACAGAGGAAGTTGAGGGTATTCGGATGCTGTGGGCTGGGTGGTTGGAGGGCTCCCACAGGGAGCATCTTGCCCTGACCCCATTCCTCCTGTTTGTCCTGTCCCCAGGGCAGGGGACAGCAGCAGGGAGGGCAGAACCAACACCCTGGATTTAGACCTGGTCTCTTTGTGAAAGCTTTTGGGGAATCCAGGCAGACTCCTTCTTTGCTCACAATTTAACTTCCAAGCTTTTTAGGGTGGTGTTTTGACATTGCCCTAAATAGCTTAAGGACTGCCTTATCCTTTGGAGAGAGGCTCCTCTGGCCACCTGGAGAGATCTCTGGCATTTGACTAGCTGGGTGATGTTTCCCTTCTCCTGACCAAGGTAAAACTGCTCTTAGTTATATACAGCATGAAGATTTTTTTTCTCCCTTCAAATCTTGCATTTATATAATCTGTCTGCTGACAGATATAGCCAAATCAAACATCTAAATAGGATTAATGCAGGCAGCTTATTACTGGCTCTTGAGGAAGACCAGGAATTATGGTTATCAACCATAACAGTGAAGTTGGGGTGTCTGACCTCAACAATTTATCCCTGAAAAATACTATACAAATATCTCCTGAACTGGTGAAAAGTAATTTCATATTCACTGAGTAACAGAGAAGAGTGCAAACTAAAATAGCCAGATCTGAATATCAGAGTATACTTTGGTTTTTTTCTTGGTGACAGGAGGATGAGCATAATCATAAGTGAAATAAGTGTTGAGCCATATTTAACCCTCTCAACACCCCATCAAGACCAAACAAAGCTGTGTCATTCTTTCCAAACATAAAAAATTGCTTGACCACAGAAAACTACATGCTCTGTTTAGTTTTGCATCCACTCTGCTATTTTAAGGGAAATATTCTGTGATGTCTTGGGTGGGATTTAGCTGCAAAACCTGTGGAAAAGCTGCCTAGATGCCTCCTGGCTTACAGTGAGCCAGCTGGGGTGAGGTGTCCAGGACATTCCACATCAGAATTTTTATGGCTGGATGTGATGGTCCTGCACAACTTTGTACTGGGGAATGTAGTGCACAAGGGCATGGTAAGGAATATACATTTTTTTCACTCCAGATGGCTCCCTCAAATTAATCTTGCAGTCACTGAGAGTGGAAGTACAGTTCTTACCTCCTGATGGCTACCAGCAGCCTGTTTGAACAGAGCTGATGACTCCCAGTGGTGTTCTTGATGGGCAATGTCTCCATCTTTTAAAATCATCCTTACAGACAGGTGATTAGCTCCCTTATTGGCATTTTCACCTGCAGAAATGAGAACTGAATGGGCTGAATGCTCATTTTGTACTGTAATTTATGCATGTAGTCCAATATAGCTCATACTGAGGATCTATCCCTCTTTTATAATTGGGACAAATTCCTTCTCTAGAAGCTTTTCTTCCACAAGAGGATGAAATATCTAAGCCATCACCTGTCTAACACCATTCAGCTGGTATTTATTTCTGACATGTTTGTGTCAGTAGAAGACTTTCCAAGCTCACAGAGATATTGGGAGGTTTCATTTATACAATGCTGTGAGATTGCCTGATCAAAGGCATACAAGTGGAAATCATTACTGTTATTTTCAGACACGTCTTTAATCACAGCCTCTCCCTATTCATTGCAATCATTGCAATTGTAAATCAGAAGTGAGTTCCCTCACCACCTGGCCACTTGGTGCTCTTTTAATTTCTGCCTGTTGCCTGTACACTGAAATTTCTCCTGCATCCCCCTCCACCTCTGTGTGACGCAAACATGTGCACTAAAATTTGCTATGATAGCTTCACTTTATGTGGATTTGTTTCTGAAAAGAGAGGTGATATTGAATTTCCTGAATCTCTCCCACTAGGAAATGGGGATAATGCTTGGAGCTGTCAATACAGGGCCCATTCACCAGTGCCTGACAACCCTGCTGAAGTGACTGAATTATATTCCTATCAGCAGAAAATAAGAAATGAGTTACAGTGATTTAAACATGGGACTGGAATTTGACCTTCTAACTACAAAAAAGGAATGAGCTTGTTAAGGCTCTGTTTTCTTGATAATGTATATATTTTTTTGTCTGATCATGCACTAAGTCCCAATGCTGTGGTAGCTTCTGGCCAGGACAACTGAACTTTCTCCTTTCTTTTGTTTCTGTGGGATTTGTGCACCTGATATTGTGATAGAGCTAGTCTGAAGTCTCTCCCAAGTGGGTTCAACAAAGGTATTGAAGTGTTGGAGCAAGTCCAGAGAAGAGCAATGGAGCTGGGGAAGGGTCTGGAACAAGTCAAAGGAGTGGCTGAGAGATCTGGGGGTGCTCAGCCTGGAGAAAAGGAGGCTCAGGAGAGAGATTCTCACTCTACTGCCTGAAAGAAGTGTGGGGTTTGGACTCTTCTCCCAGGCAGCAAGGGACAGGACAGGGCTTTAGGCTGTACCAGAGGAGGTTCAGGAAGAATTTATCACTGGAAAGAGTGGTTAACCACTGGAATGGGCTGCCCAGGAAGATGGGAAAGTTCCATCCCTAGAAGTGTACAAGAAATGACTGGATGTGGCACTTGGTGCAGTGGTGTAGCTGAGTTTAGGTGCTTTAGGTGGTGATCAGTCAAAGGTTGGACTTTATTTTCTTGGAGGTCTTTTCCACAGTTAATGATTCTATGATTCAATGCACATCCACTTCTTTTTTTTCTCCTGTCTCTGCCTCCGTAGAGACTTTGGGAAGTGTGGCAGGTGAGGGTAGAGAACCTGCAGAAAGGCCAGTGTGAAAGTGCCCATTAGAACAATATGAGATCTGTGCTGGAGATCCACTAGGGCCAAAGAAGACCATCTACTGCACTCCTGAGGTTTTTTTCAGAAGCTGTATCTTTTATTTCCAAAAGGTTACAAGTACACAGAGTGGGGTGGCTTTGCCCAGCAGCTCAGGCCAATCCAGCTGGCCACTGGCAAAGAAAATCTGGTTTGGTTTTGAGCCTGGATTTGACTTGGGGCACTGGAAACCATGAGAGTGTCAAAAAAACATTGATGACGCTGACTGCTTGGATGACAGCAAATCTCATACATCCTGCCCATGGAAATGCCTCCCTCCCAGCAGCTGCAGGTACTGACTGTTTCCATGTGTTTCTCATCCGGCTGAAGTCCTCTGTGCAGCAGCTGTTGTTATAAAGGCTAAGGTGTTTCCCAGCTCCCACAAACAGAAATCAATGTCTTAGGAGGACAGGAATGGGAGGTGGAACCTTCCCATCTGAAATCACAAATTCTAGTCTGGGCCTAGGTCATCTGAAAGTTGTCATCACTTAGAATTTTCAGTCTACTTGTATTTGCCCTGCATGATTAAATATTCATGCTGGGATATTGTGCCATGCACGATGAGAATATTCAATGTAATCTCACTGGAAAAACTATTCAGCAGATGCAGTCAATGTCCTGCTGCTTTCTGAAATGAATTCCACATTTGTCCACTCTCTAGCTTCTCTCTGATAAATGTCAGACTAGTCCCAAATGTCCACATGATCATCCCATTCCGAGAAACTGATTTTTTTACACACAGAAACACCCTCCTTTTCTTCTGATAAGGTAACATGCTGAATATCCTTCTCATTCCCAGAGGTGGGTGATCCATCTGAGAATGAAGAGGCTGCTGGGGAGCAAACCCTTTGCTCAGGATCACAGCAGAACAGCTTCTAGTGCAACTAGCTGATGGCTAATTTTCTTGGGGCTGGCAGCCTGGTGCTTTCAACAGCCTGAACTTCACTTAAAAAAATTATAGTGATTAAGTAAACACAGCTATAATGGAAATCTTTATTCTGCATATTACAAACCAAAATGACCATGAAGGGAGCAATTATGAAATCTCAGGACTGTGGTGAGGGGAGGAATCATTTGAGCTGTGCTGTTGTTTGTTTTTGTACATCATTTATTTCCCCTGGGAAACTTGGCTCTGAAGCAGTCTCTGCTGCATTGAGAGATTCCTTACATTTTTTGTTAACCCAATTTCCCATCCAGTCTTAAGCAAAATGGGAGGAAATATAAGGGTTTCACATTAAATCACAAGACGTGATGAACTACCTTTGGGAAGGATTCCTAGATCCAGCTTTCAGTTCCTATCATAAGTCACACCAATTGCCCTCTCTCTTTTCCTGTTAGTCATCAGTGACATGACTGATTTTACAAAGACTTAAGGGAGTGGTGAAGATAATGCAGGAGTGGCAGTGTTGAAGCTGTGCTAGTGGGAATTGCAGTGATGATTCAGATGTGGTGGTCTCCTGCCCTTTCTGCAGATCTATGATTGGTCCTACTGGGTCTTTGTGCTTCCCTGGTTCAGGAAAATTATAGCGTAAAGCTGCACCAGGCTTTCAAATTCAGCTGATTTTTGCTGATGTTTGTTCAAGACCAGAGGGAAATTAGCTGGTGGACTAGTCAGCTGTTAGTAGAAAATTGACTGAGAAATAGAGAACACAGCAGAGAAATAGTTGGCAAATGATGGGATGAGTGGTAATTCCTAGGTAGTGAAAAGATTGATGCAATCCAAAAGCTCAGCATACTTCCCAAATATATATAATAATGGAAGTTCAAGAGCTGCTTCAAGGGCAGAAACCAACTTGGAGATCTTTTCCTCGACTCAACAGGCTTAAAGAAAGAGAGTCCAGCATTTTTATTTGATCCCTACTCAAAACTTCAGATCTATCAGCACAGGCACTCATTGTGTGTACAAATACGACAGCTAAGCAAAGCCACAAGCTACCAACTGCTAATTATCCAAGATCTCCAAACATTCCCAGGTAAGGACTAAGTGTGCTTCAGGGGTGGAGAGCAGCCCACCTAGGCTTGAAAGAAGAGACCAGAAATGTCTGGCAATTCCCATCAGATGGCTATGTGTTAGCTAAGGAAGAAATCTGCCCAGGTCACCATCCAGACTTTGCACTCGTACCATAGAGAGCACATCCCAGAGAGGTGGTGTGAGAAATAAGAGAACAAACTTTCTCCTTCTCAGGCAAAACACACCTGAGGTACAAGGCTTCTGAGCTGAGCTAGCTGGTTGCCAGGGCAGTCTGGAACAGCAGCAAAGTGGGTGGTGTCTAGGGAATAAAGGGCTGGGTTTGGTGAGAGAGGGACTGGGGATAAAAGAAAGGATTTCATTTTTAGGGATGGGAGTAAACGGCAGGATTTTTGCCTCAGCAAACCAAGCAAAGAAAGGTAACCAGAGCACACACACACACTAAAGGAATTGTTACTATCACAGTAATTTCACGCCTATAAGGTGCACGCTTTTGACTAAAATTTTGATCGGAACCCGGAAATGCGCCTTATAATCCCGTGCGCCTTATATATGGACAAAGTTCGGAAATTTGCCAACCCGGAAGTGTGAGCCTGCAGCAGCCCCGAGCTGAGCCCGCATTTAAAAGCTACGCCGATCTGTGAAAAATGTTTGCAAATTGAGCACCTGCCAGTAAACCCCACGATCGTGCAATTCTGTTACTAATTCATTACTTTGTTGCACGTGAATCCTCGCTGCAAAAAAGAAAGTGCGCCTTATAGTCGTGAAATTACTGTACTCCTATTCAAAGGCAATAATGGCAATAATACAACACATACCTGCAGGCTGGTCTGAAACCACCTCCTCTGTTCACCCTCACTTCTTCTGGAAGCCAATTAAGTCCTTCCTGAAGATGTGCTACACGAAACAGAGGTTTTTCTGAGATTGGTAATGGCTGTCACCCCAGCAATAATCGTAATGAATCACACTTGGGCTCCTGTTGAGCTCATATTTTCAAAGAGATGTTGGTTCTTGATCCATTCATTAATATTAATTAGCATGAAGTCACGTTTCATTTCCCACTTATGTGCCCAACCTGCAGCATCCTTGTGTGTCCTGTGCTAACGAACCAGATGCCATTTACGGCTGGCACAAAATAATTAGCTAATAGTTGAAGAATACGTAGTTCAAGTTATTTAAATATTTATGCCAGACTTTTTACATTTTGGCTCCCAGCCCTCATCTGGGGGTTGCAATGCAATTTAGGGAGAATATGAGAAAGTTTTCACAGTTGTCTGCAGAAAGCTTTAATTATACATTCTCCATATGGGTGCAAATGTTTGATGTTATACAGATGTTGGCACCAAGCTGACCACCGAGCACCAGAGTAGAAATAGCAAACTTCAGCAAGCAGATCAAAATCTAGCTCCCTTGTTGTGACTGGATGCTGCATAATGCAACAGCCACTCTTGCACCTTCTGATCCACCCTCTTTTGCTCAGAGACCTCTTCTGCCAAACACTTCCAGCCAAACCCTTCTCCTGGGGATCTCTGGAGGATGCTGGGATCACAGCGATGTTCTCAGCAAGGACATCCAGAACTGAGAGGAGCTGGGATTCCTGGTGTTTTGAGAAATTGAGGAGCATATCCCCCCCTTCTGACTCATGTGTCAATGCAGGGATGCTTGTGTGTGTAATTCCTGGTGTGCCTCCCACAGAAGGATCAGAGAAGGAGGCTGGCAGACAGGGATGACACAGGGCTGTTTGCTGGATTTCTCCTTGAGGATATGCATCTACTCTGTTTTCTACTTTATATGTGAATGACATTGATAGATGAAGTCCCACTGAAGGCTGATTTTTGCTTAACTCACCTACCTCTCCTGTGCTCTGACCTTCCACTCTTAACAATGTAGAGATGATCTGCTTTTGCATAGTCAGAAACTCAGAAACTCCAAATTATCTGTAGGGTCTTGAGCACATAATTATATTGAGCTTATCTCTGTGATTCCTCGGCACTTTCACCTTGCTGTGCCCTCAGTGAGGCACAGTCTCTGAACCAGCTCTGGTGGAGATCCAGTTCTGCTGAAGCTTCCATTCTTTGGAGCAGGTTTGGGCAGGGAAATGGTGGGAGGTGGGAAGGGGAAATGTTGGTTACTGCATATGTTAGATGTGATACCAGCAGAAAAAGCACTTGTGATCAGTTCTCACATGAGTATCACGCCCTCTGATCAGGTGAGACGAGCTGGCTGCTATGTGAGGTGCATCTGGGTCCTGTGAAGCAGCAGTGAGTGACCCACACCTTTCCTATTTCACCTGCAGCCCTGATGCTCCTGCCTCTGAGATTGCCCATTTCCACAGGTAAGCAGAAATGGGCTTACTCACCAGGTAGATGAAAGGACTTGTAAGGAATATGTGGGTGCTGTAGAAGGTAGAGCTCACTTCACTGAACAGAGCCCTTCCCTTTGAATCAGTCTCTGCTTTGGCAACTCAGCCTTTACAGGCAGCTCTTTATTTTTTTTATTTTTTTTTTTTCCTTTGGCCTAAGTTATGAAAACAGTGAAGGATTTCTCAAGGTTCCAGTTAAATTGCAGTTTTTGCCATTCCAATCCGCTGTTCCATCTCTGCAGGCAAAAACAACTGCATTTTCCCTGCCACTCCTTCTGTGCTGTGAAATAGCTGTCAAGCTCTACCCCAGAGTTAGCTGCATTGTTGCGGGGGAAGAAATGTTTTTTTTCTGTCCATGCAAGAAAGTGAATAGATAAATCTCCTTAGATGAAGAGGCAGTTATTTTGTCTTAAAGAGTGGGAAGTGAATGGAGGAAACAGTGAGAAGACTACAGCACGCTACAGCTCAAGAATCAGTTCAGGATATTTATTCCTTGCAGAAGGAAAGGAGAGCAGTCCCACCATTTTTCTTCTCCTAGGTCAGGAACACAGGAGTGACACCACAGTAACTCACTTCTTCCCTCCTGAGGGATGGCTGTAAAGGCAGTGGTTTTAACTTATTGTATTTAATAAGGAGCTGAGAGATGATAAAGCAACAAAATGAAACTTCTGCCCAACACGTAGCAAGAAGGGGAAAGAGGTTAGACAAAAGTCCAAATGCCGTGTCTGAAAAGTGGAAAGCAGGGATGTACTGGTTACAAATCACTTACTCCACAGGGCCAGGATGGATGCACTCTCTTTTTGGTTGCCTACAGCTACCATCACTCCTATCAATGTTTTCTGCCACGGCAGAAGAGCTGTGCTGTTTGCATGGCAATGCAGAGCTGCAGGCACTAGCAAGGAGGAAACCAAAGTGGTCTTGGCTAAGGGGTGAGAGAGCCCTGCAGGGTTTAGTTTTTAAGCAGTGTTTTGTGTACTTTAATATGTCCATGGCTAATTTGTGGGGTTTTTTTTCTGGCTGGAGAGGATGCTTGTGCTGCAGCACTCACCAGGGCACCAAAGCAATGCACAGGAGAGGCGCCTCAAGCCTTGAGAGCTATTCCCTGGATAACAAGACAGTCAGAGACACCGAGGAATGCTGAAAAGGCAGCTGCTTCTTTTTTCATTGCCCTATAAACTTCTGTAAAGGTGCAATATAGGCATTAGCCACACTGCCTAGAGCATGAGAGGCTGTGTACTCATTGCAGAGAGGCTGACTGGGGGCATGTGCATGTTTCTGCTATCCATGATCTGCACTTGAGGGGAGGCTAGCTGATCTGCATCCTCAGGATGCTCAGGAAGAGCTGGGAGAAGGATTTCAGTTGGATATGTGCTTTTCCTCCTCTTCTGGAGAGTGCCTCCTCTGTTCTTTGTTGAGTTGGAAAGAAGAAAGCATGGAGGGCCAAAAGAAAGGGAGTTGACCAAGCAGGTCTGTAGAAGTTCCTAAGGGAAGGAAAAATCCTCTGTCTCTGTCTGGTGAGAACAACACACGGTGCTCTAGTTACTGGGGGCACGGGTGAAGGGAGCTGGTGAGGATGCCAGAAAAAGAGTGCAGCAGGCGTCATTGCATGGTGGTGATCTACTTTCAAGTGATACCAGAAAAACCTATTAAATATATAACCTCAGTGCCCAGAAAAATGTGTTAAGAGGTTTATTCGTGTAGGAAAAGCTTCATCTTATAAATATAGATAAGGACTTCTTTTTTTTCCCCTTCTTCTTCTTCTTTTGGATTTCCTATACAGAAAACATATTTGGACTGTAATTTCCCTTCTGGGAAGCTCTGCCTAGTTATGCTATGTTCTGTCTGGCAGGACTGTGAGGTCCATGCTGCAAATGGGAGAGCTCAGTGTGAGGAGTTCTTCCTGACATGTATCCCACTTCATCCTGCTCTAAGCTCCATTCTACAGAGCTGTGTGCATGTGCTGCCCTGCAAGAGAGCTGGTGGTTCCACCAAGCAGATGCAGGGCTGCTGTGTGCTGAGCGTGATGGAGAGCTGTTCTTTTCAGGATGTAGCTGCTGCAGAGAGGGAAAGAGCCATAAAATAAGTCCTGCAGAGCACAGCATGTGGAAATACTGCTATGAAGATTAAATAAACCTGCTGTCCTTCAGGTTGCCACCTTCCTTCCTCAACAGTTTTCTTTCCTCTTCGAGAGGGTAGAACAGAACTTCTGAGGTGCCCAGCCTCATCTACCAACAAAAGTCCAGCCACTGTCTTTATGCTGAACACAAATCAACCCATGTCTCACCTTTAAATCCATGTTCTCCAGTCCAAACTAGCATTTAATTCTGTTTCTATGTTGTTTCTTTGTGGAGGGCTCCCAGAAGCTCGAGCTCAGCAATGCTGATGTTCTTGTCCATGGCCCTTTCCTCTGTCCTTCAGAGGAGAGTTTTGAAGAATCCCCTCAAAATGATGCTGAACTGGGTTATTTCCTCATGCTTGGTTTTCTGGCTTCTTTGGCTTCTTCAGCTGTTCCTGAGTGTCCCTGTTCCAGGTGCCCTGGCAGGCTGGAGGCTGTGCCAGCCTTCCCTTGGCAGCTGCTCAGACAAGCATTGTTGGGCTGTACCTGTATGACTGCTCCTGCTGAGGACACCCACAATCATCTGCTGTCATCCCTTTTCACATCTCCTCAAAGTTCCTGTTGTGTGTGTCTACAAACAAGTAAACTAAACAACTGCCAATGTAGACATTTTTGGGGCTTAATCACTATGACTAACATTGCCTCATGGCTTCTTTATGCTCTTCTATCCACAGCCATCTGCTCTTGCTTTGCTTACCAATTGATAACTGTGAATCAGGGAATTTCCTCTTCCCTTCTCCACCCCACCCCAATCTCTGCCTCTTTCTCCCAGGGCCTGTGACAGCTTCCAAAATCATCTCATTATCACAGGCAGGGCAGCTCACGTCCTGTTGTACAAGGAAGTTTCCTTTTGTGAACATTAAGGACCATCCCTCCATGGGAGTTGTGAAACAACCAGATGACACCACGCTTGCATTATACTTGTACTTGGATTATATTGGCTGAGGTGAAAGTGGAACTAGCTTATAACCAGGTTGCAAAATTCTTGCCTTGCTCCTTCTCAGGTGCTGTCACTAGTTTATGACACACTTCCAAAAATCCCATTTCTGGTAGAGTGCTTTGGGGTTTTTTTCTGATTAGTTCTTTTGGGGAGGTTGGGAGGGGTATTATGTGTGGTTTATTTTGTTGAGTTTTTTTATTTTTGCCTTGGGAAGATACCAAATCTGGTCTTTCATGGTTTTGTCCAGACCTCTGGGGTGAGGCTTGTCTCTGCATCCAAACCTCCCAGATCAAGTGCTGGTACAGGTGCTGGCAGCTCTTCCCCTTCTGGTGGAGTGCTTGCCAGAAAACCCATGAGACACTGCAGAGAGCATTAATTTTTCCTGCTGGGGTGGCAACCAAGGCAAAGAAGAGTGCAGTATCCAGCTGATTATCCAGGAGGAAAGGCAAGTTTAGAGTACAGGGCTTGGGCTGACCTCTTCCCACACGTGGGGCTGACTGCTGCCATTTCTGCCATCCCCCCTGGGATGGGGGCTGGTGCTGGTGGACAGCAGAAATGTCCCTCTTTCCTCAGCTCCAACTGCCCATTGCAGCATTAGCTCTGCCTGGCATGTGTGTCTGCGGAGGAATTCAAACAGAGCTTGAAAGAAAACAAAGCAGAGCAAACGGCTCTTCTTGAAAAGCAGCTGGTGAGCTCCACTGGCTGGAGCCAGGAGCCCTTTTAGGGTAAGAGAGGTTCCCTTCTCCCTTAGGGAAGAAATATCTGCTACAACAGAGGCTCCTTTGTGATGGGAGGTTAGCAAAGGAATCTGGTGTAGGTTTTACTGGAGTAACGACTCAGATTTTCGGTTTGCAGCCCTGCTGTAAATCACATTTCCATGTGGGTGGGGTGATCCGGACAGCTCCAGAGCTGCAGAAGAAAACCTGTCCGAGCTGGCTGGCAGGGTGATTGGGCTGATTGCAAGTCAAAGTCAGCATCCCTTGGGTGTTTGTGAGGGGGCCGTGACTGGGTCCTGCCTCAGGGGAGCCCATGACCTCAGCTCTCTCCTGCTGTGTCCCCTGATCTGGCTTTTCCATCAAGGTAAAGTGGGAGTAAGATAATATCCCTAGGAATTGTTAACCATCTGTGTTGGGGCCAGCTTTAGTCACAGCAGTTGCTTTCAGGCAGGAAATTGCTGAGGACAGCAAATCATCCTGACAATAACCACCCTGCAAACCTGTTGCCTCTTCCCCCAGCTTTGCCCTGTGCCTGCTTCATCTTCATCCTCATCTCCATCTCTGTCTATGCAGCTGCTGGTGCAGGGGGCAGAGTGGGCTCCCCTGGACTCCCTCCTTCCCCACCAGGGCTCTGTGAAGAAGTGACAGGGTGCAGAGAGGGGGATCACACCAAAGAAGCTTCCAGACTCAGGAAGTTATTTTTTCCTCATTCTTGAGAAGCAAATAGCACATGACCCGTGCAGTGGAAAAGCTCAGCACACGTCGAACAGTGCAGAGAAGTGAAGACTCGGCACAAAACCGTGTTGGCAGCTGACATTTCGCGAGTTCATTGCCATCAGGCTCAGCTGAGAGAGCTGAGGAAACCCTGGAGCAGGGTGGCCCCTTTGCCTGCCCCAGCATGGAGCCTCTGGGGGTGTAAGTTACTGTCCTGTGAACCAAGGTCACCCCTGCACCATGCCCAAACTGGTGCCTTGTCCCCAGCATGATTTCCTGTTTGCACAGAATTTAAGGAGGTGACACTGAAGTGTAGGGGGTAAAAGGTGTTCCTGGTCCTCTGGAGAGGGCTTTTGACCACATTTTGTTGTGGAAGTGTGCTTTTCCATGGGCAGCCTGCCCTGCTCTAACGTGGTACACAGGGATGCCTGAACAAGCTCCTACCATAGCTCACCACAAGGAGAAGGGGCAGTGCACTAATTTAAATTACCTGGCTGCAGCACTAATGCACAAAACCTGTTGCCTCCTTTGGGAGACTCTGGGAGCTGAGAAGTTGGAGGTGATGAGTCATTTGCAATGTAGTAGAGAAGCCATTCATTGCCTGCCTGCATTGCAAGGCATCTGACTGCCTGTGCTGTGTGCTTTCAGCTCAGGTTGGAAGGGAGACAGCAAAGCCTGCTGTGTTTGGGAATGTCAGCTTCTTGGAGCTTCTAGATTAAATGCTAAGGGAGAAAAAGAAGAAGGTGATGGAGGGATAAGCAGGGGACCAAGTCTCGTAATGTAACATTCAGGAACCTCAGTAGAAAGTGAGACTCCTGGGCTTTCATTCTTGCTGTCATGAATATTTCAATGTTTCTATAATGATTCTTGAATGTAAAATGCAAAACAGTCATGGGAGTAAGGGCAGGGTGTCCTGGACTTCTCCCTCTTAGATGAATCCCAGACCATTTCTTTATTACATAAAGGTGACCAACACCCACAGCAAAATGCAAGCAGAATTGCTGGGATCTTCCAGTATCAGCTGCTACCTTGCTGTCAGGCCAATATTGAGAGAGGTATGAATTGGCTGCAGTCACAGAAATGAAGGTGTGGACTCTGGAACCTAGTGATAACATATTTCTTCCAGAGTAACAATGAAAGTGCTTATCATAGTTAACTGGATGAAAGAAATCTTTTAAGATAAATGACAGCAGCTGAGAGACTGCTTTTTTTTTCTTTGCTTTTTTTTTTTTTGCTTTTTTTTTTTGTACAGTTGCCCAGAACTGTTTAGAAAGAATTCAGACACACCCAAAGAGTCTCACATTGTGAGATTGGGCCAAGAAATAGATTTTCTTTCCTAAAAATGATTCTGTGGAAAAATGGGAAGTGCAACCAGGAGCTGAAAGTCTTGTGAGATGAGAGGCTGAAAGTGTACTTGAAAAGGTGATTTCTTCCTTTGCTTTTTACTGCTGAAGGACTTTTTTTTCTTTTTTTTGCTGGTTGCCAATGAAGAAATTGCTAATGGAAATGTTCATTTGCCCCTTTTTCTATGCCACTTTTCTTCCCAGGGTGGAAAGAAAACAAAGATAAACCCCTGCTCCATCAGTGATTGTGAGGTTTGGAGCCAACCTTTTACTCTGAGCATGGGGAGGTCTGAATTAACTGGCAGAACAGCACAAAACTGGGACCTGAGCTTGATTTCGGTAGGTAGGAGTAGAAAGCAGAAAAGCAGTGTGCTCATTCCTCACTCCAGATGGAGCCTGCAGAAGCTGGGAAGGTCCCAGCGGCAGCTGTAGGTCTGTCTGCCCATGGAGCAGACCTCGCCTCTTAAATCGGTGCCTAATGAACCCAATCTTCCTGGCCCTGAAGGGCTCTGCCCCTGTAATTTGTGCATGCCCATGTCAGGACCAAGTCATTTCAGCCCTGCAGAACACAATAACAGCTTTATGGGCTGCTTGCTGCCTGTCCTTAGAGATGGAGGATGCAACAGCTGAACGCTGCAGAACAGAGTGTCTGAGAGTTAAATCAGGAACAAGCCAAGATTTGCCTTGTTATAGCTCTTTGGTCTTGCACAGTGCTCACCAAACTGCACTAATGCTCCTGCTGTGTCTGGAGGGGATGTGTAGGGGGCTGAAACCAGAGCTGACCATCAGCCCAGCTGGGCAGCACCAGCCCTGTCCCCTGCACTGGCTTGGCTCAGCCTGGAGGGAGATCTGCAGGTATGTATGTAGTCAGGCACCCACGCCACCTCTGGCCTCCTTCATCTTCAGGAAACATCTTTCACTCTGCACACACTCCAAAGCTTGAAGCTGCTGCGTGTTTCTGAGAGAGATGTTTCCCTAATGTTATTTCCCAAGGTGGTAGTATAATGTTTTTCCTTGCAGATAGATCATAACCTCAGGCTGAGTGCAACATCAGACGTCAGTGCATTTATGAAAAAAATTGGCATACTTCTCTGTCAAGCAACAGTTAAAAGAAAATCTGCAAAGGGATTAGCTGCCATACACTCTGGGGCTTGCTGACAGATGTCCTGAAAATCTGGAAATGTGTCGATCTATCTTTACACAGGGTTTTTGGTTTTTTTTTCTCATTCTCTCTCCTTCTCCCTCTCCTCATCCATCTTCCCAGGGCACACAAATGGGAATTCCTTCAAATCCGCAGGGCTTCCTGGGAACTGGCACGGGCTGGCATACGGGTCCTAGGGTGTAATCTGGGCTGAGTTAAACCCAAAATCTCAGTCTCCTTAGATGCCAGCTTCCCTGCAAGGGCAGCAGTGCTGCTTTGTACCAGGGCAGTTAGGGTTTTCTTTCTGTTCCTCAGAAACCTCTCCGCTTATTTTATAGGAGCTTAAATGTTGGCCATTAAATATAAATATCTTCTTTTTCCTCTGGGTGAAACTAATGTTCAAAACTTCACAGTGTAAATAAGTCTGGAGAAAATGTTTTAGGCAATGATTCTGTCAAAATAAACAGCTCTGACTATTCTTTCCCATTTCAGACCAGAGCTCTAGGTGTATCTCCTCTCCCTTTCACAGTGAGGCAGAGGAGCTTTGACGTGATTGTGATGTTCCCCCAAGCACATCTTCAGGCTTAAGACCCTGACTTCTGTGGATTGTGGTGCATGATCTTGGGCAAATCACATAGGACCATTTTTTAAAGTGCTTTCTCTTTCTGGATGGTTTGTCTCAGCTCAATCTGAAATGCTCAGGTGGCCTCTGAGAGGAGGGGGATGTGGATACAGCCCCCTGTCTTTGAGCCTTTTCTGTTCTCCAGCTCTGGCCCCAGTCACTGCCCTTGGGAGAGAGTCACTCCTCCATCTGTGGTTATATCACCCCCTCCTCTTCTCCCCCATGATCTCTTTCCCTCCCCTACAGGAAGGAAATAATTTCTCCTGACTTACGGAGCAGTCAGGAGACTCCTGCCTTGCTGAAAACAAGACAGGGGCCTGCCTTGCTCTGTTGAGTCCAGTCCTTCTTTTTGCTATAGTTTGTTACTATTAGCAGACTGGTTACTGCCTGCTCTAAAATCTAATTGCAAAACTGTTCTGTGCCTTATTCCCTCTCCTACCTGCTAATCAGAGGAGCGGGGTAAATCCCCACTGGGTCCAAACTTGAGAGTGTGCAGTGTTTTATCCTGAAAAATCCCCAGCATTCTTATTTCATAACGTACATAAGTTATTTGGCATTTTTTGCCAAACCTCTTTTCTCTGAGGGCCAGAAAATAGTTTAACTTCACTGTTCATCTGTGGGCCATGGGAAGCCTGTGCACATGGGGCAAGCAGCATGTTCAGAGTCTGGATGTTGATGTAACCCTGCTTCCCTCGGGTGAAGGAGGCAGCTCTCAGTCACAGTTGTTGTATTACAGCAGCCTCTGGCAAGCCAGAGCTTTGGGATGCACCTACCCTGATGGCCCTGGGCCACACAGCAGCCGCCCGGTCTCGCCTCTCGCTCAGGCACCTGCTGGTTGTGCCTCTGCTAGAAAAGGCAGGAGCACGGGAAGTGCTTGGTATGAGCGCTGATCAGCCCAGCAAACAGCACCATGTGGGACAGATAATTTCCCCTTCTCCTGCTGCCCAGCCTCAAGCCCTGCCTGCCAAGGTGAGCCATGGGAAGCAAGTCCCAGCACACTGCTGGCAGTGATCAAGCACCAAGAAAGAGGCAGTGTGGGTTGTGACCTAATGAGTGTATCATCAGCACAGCTTGAGTCACGCCTGTCTGCCTCCAGCTCTTACAGCTGCCCCGCTGCCAAAGAGCAACCGCGTGGCCCGACCAACATGATCCGGCTGCTGCTGAGGATGGCGCCCCTGAATGACTCAGTTGTGCTGGGAGAACAAGGCAGCCCAGATCTGTCTTCCTGGAAAGCTGCTTCACAGCAACCTTGTGCTTGAAAGGGTTTTGTCTTTGAGGTGGCTGTGGTGCTCGCTTACATTCAGCCGCGTGAGTAAACCACACGGACAGACAGACGTCGCAGGGAGTCAGAGCCCCACCGCGTGAGCCAGCCTCCCTGGGCTGGGGAAAGCTGTCCTGCCCGAGCCTTGGTTTCTCCACTGATGCAGAAGTGAGACCACTGTTTTCCCCAAAAGACCAGAAGGTGTTTGTGAAGTCCTCTGGAGAAGGGCACTCTGGTGAACACCGAGCTATTTTTATTATTGGGGTCAGGGAGGAGAATGCGCGCAAAGGTGATGAAGCTCTCGAAACACAGGTTCCCATTAATAGTCTTCAGCACGCACAGTTCTTATTATGATCTAATTTGACTGGAATTGGATTAATCTTATAATGCTATAATGTCATTTCCATGGTCTTTTTATATTTTTATTGTTACTATGCATTAATGCAATACTCTGCAAGAGCTCTGAGAAGAGGATGTGAGTTTAGTGAATCTCTGATAACATTTGTGCAGGGCTTTTTTATGTTCCTGTTAGGCTTGTATGCTATAAAGTCACATGGTGCTTGGAAAATAGCAAGAATTCACATAAATTCATCTTGAATTATCTTCCAACAGGCTCCACTGGCAATGTATTCAGAGCCAAGACACCAGGCTTGTCCCTGACCTGTCCCGGGAGCTCACCTGAATCATGCCACTGTTTTCGTCTCTGCCTCTTCATGTGAAGATGGAAATAACATGAATGTCATGAATCTGAGCTCTGTATCCCTTGCCATCTAGAAAAACTATCTTGTCTATCACAAAGCTTTAATATTCCCTTTTTTATTGAGTTTATCCTGCCTGTGCCCTATATTTCCTAATTTCCCCTTTTCTCTTTTGCTATTATTGATTTCTTCTTTGAAGCAAAAGAGTAAATGATCTTTATCCTGCACCAATTTAAAGATGTTGGACATTTACTTGAAAGCTGGTCCACATTTCTTGCTCTGAATACTTCCAGACTTGTCCGTGAGGACTTGTAATGGAACAAATGTGACAAATATTGGGTAAGCTGAGCAATATTACAGTGGATGACATTTCAGTCCTCGAATCACCTAAGAGAAAAGCCAAATAGACTGGTATTTTCTATGAACTCTTATCAACACCTCTGTTCCTTTTCCAAGTCTCACTTGAAGGCAGTCTCAATGCAATTAAAGCTTAAGGGCCAAAGCGTGAGCTTCATTTTCAGTGCAAGTACAACGCTAACCCTTTCTCACCCAGATCTCTGGTTATTCTGTTCTTTGCTTCCTCTTTGCAGCATGGCAAAGCTTCAAATTAAACCTCCCACTCTGAAAACGGCATGCTTAACATTATTAGCCTGCAGAAACAGAATTTGCTGGGTCACTAGGAGCTGGCTACCAACGCATCTGCCACGACAGCCACGATGGGAAGCAAGTCCATATGGTAATGCAGACAGCTTCTGACTTCTGCTGGGTACAGCGTCTAAGGACTTGGCATCTTTTATTAGACAGTTTGGGTTTGTGTAGTTTTGTGGCTTTCTGTGGCATAAAAGGGTTGGGTTCCTACATTTTCTTCACTGGGGACACTCTACGTAGGCAGAAGGGTCGCCTATGGGGGATCCTTGCAGGATGGGAGCACTAGGAGGGTACCTCATGCTGCTATTGCTGTCACATTCTTATTTTTGTAAGCAAACAAGCAACTAGGAGTTTCATTTGGAAGGAAATTTTAATGTCTGCACCCTCGAGAAAGGCTTTCTCATTCTCGTTCTATTTACAAACAACCTCAGCCCCAGCCCCTAGTGTTGCCGTATTTATGCATTTCAGGGTTTCCTGGATACTTTTAAGGCACTTCTGCCATTGACACACTGGTGTTGATGGACTGGGCAGCATCCCAAGGGCAGCAGTGCCCGCACATGGGGAGGGCTCACATCTGGCAACCTGGCATTAACACAAGCCCTGGATTGGGGTCTCGGCAACAGCGCATCGCAGCGGGACGGTCACGGAACTTGGAAAGCCGGGCTGTTATTTCTGGTTTGCACGGGAACAAAAAGCTTCATTTATACCACGTCCCAAGACGCCGCCTTTCCGAGGAGAGCCCGAGGGAGGACACTCTGACTCCTTCCCCCAAAAAACAAAGGAACTCGGGTTTATTCCTGCAGCTCACTCACGCCACAACC
>VRYO01001681.1:19983738-20004974 GCA_009812075.1 Sialia sialis | reverse complement strand
GCACCTTCCCCGTGCTCTTTTTTTTATTTTTTTTATTTTCCGCCCCTCAGAGGAGACTTTTTTTTCCTCGGGCTCCTGCTGCCTCTCCCGCGGGAGCCGTGGGCGCGGAGGGGAGGCGCGGCGGCCGCCCCGCTGCGGGGGCGATGCCCCCGCCTGCCTTGGCGCCTCCCCGTGCCGGCCCCGCCGCCTTCTCTTTGTGCCGCCGGGCCCGGCGCGACGCCTGCCCCGGGAGCCGGCGCCCCGCGGCGCCCCGCGGCGGGAGGTAAGGGCGGCCGCCGCCCCGCGCCCCGGCAGCCATGCGGACCCTGCGGCCGCAGCTCGCCTCCCTGCTGCTCCTCGGTAAGTGCCCGGCGCCGGCGGGGAGGGGCGGGACGGGACACGGGGTGCCCTGGTGGGACGGGACGGGACCGGACCCCCGGTGAGCACAGCGCCTCGCAGGCGTGCGGGAGGGTCGCCCCTTGTCAGTGTGGAGCGCCCGTCCCCAGGAGTTGTCACTGCCCGCTCTGCTCCTGTGGTGGGAGGAAGGAGTGGCAGGAAAAAATCCCACTGTAAATATCTATAGATGTGAAATATATATGAAATACATCAGGGTTTCATCTCCAGCCGCGGTTTCCCGGTGCCCATTCCTCGCCGTGCCCCGGGGTCCGGCCGGGGCGTGGGAGCGGAGGGGACGCGCAGCTCCGGCTCCGGCTGCAACTTGGGAAGGCGAGCGGCCGGCCCAGGGGCTGCTGCTGTGCTCGGGGTGTCTCGGAAGGGAACCGTAAGGGTAGGGAGTTACACGGCTCTGTGCTGAGCTTGCACAATGAAAGCGGAGAAAATGCCTGGGGTAAGGTAGGCTGCAGAAACAAAGTGCTCTGCTTGGCTCTCGAAGAGCGCGTTGAAGTGTAGAGGGAAGGCAGTCCCTGCTGCCGTGAAATGCAGTTTGATTGCTTTGTGCTGCCTCTCCAAGTCCTGCTGTAGTCTCTGCTGTGTGCCGGCGTTTTGTACCCCGTGAACCGCTAACCGTGCGGTTTTGTCCCGTCCCACAAGTGCTGCCCCGGGGGTGACTGTATGCACTTCTCGAAAGTCCTTTGGGATCCCAGGGCTGGGTGAGAGATGCTCTGGGGATGCCAGGTTCCTTCCTACCAATTTGGGAAAAGCTGAATACAAGACAGTTAAAACGCCTCTATGTTTTTTGCTGCAGAACCAATGTGTGAGGCTTAAGTACTGATGAGTTGATAGGAGCATTTGTGGAAAATACAGCACGGCACCCTCCCGCTCCGTTCTGCCTTGTATGTGCAGAGCAGCCTCGGAGCTTGTTTTGATTTGCCTTTTCATTGGTATGATTTTCTGTTGGCATTAATGCTGTTGAGGGAAGAAGCGGCGGGGCTGACGATTTCGCTGTCTTGAGAATTGTTACGTACATACCTGCTCTGCTAATTTGGAAACAAGATCTCTACTAGAATTGCAGTCATGCTTCCATGTCTATAATTTTGAGGGGGGGGGGGTAGGTAATGTGCTCTGCCTGTCTTTAGCGAAGAGAGAGAACAAACTCTTTGAAATGGTTTTGGAGATGATTCAAACTTGCCCTAACCACTAGCTGGGTTCCTTGGAAAAAAAGCCATCTCCGAGCTAAGTTTATGCAGGGTGCCTCTGCTCCGTGCGTGCAGGGAGGCTGGCGGAGCCCGCAAGATGGGTGTAGGCGAAGGGCACAGCGCTTGCTGCCTTGGCTTCGCACGCTCCATCTCTGCTGTTCAAGAACAATAGCACCATTCTGGATTAGGGATTCCTAATATGGAGCGCTCGGCTCTTTCGATCGGTGCGAACTCCCTCCGGAGCCCAGCTGCTGCGGCGGGGGAACGGCAGAGGGCATCCCCTCCTCCCGGGCCAGGGCATCCCCTCCTCCCGGGCCAGGGCATCCCCTCCTCCCGGGCCAGGGCATCCCTCCTCCTGGCCAGGGCATCCCTCTGCTGGGACCCACCAGCCCTGCACTCCACACCCCGTGCTGGTGCTCACCTGGAGCCCTGCGTGCTGCCGAGGATGCCCCGACCCCCTTCTTGCAGGAATTACCTTTCTACGTTTGACCTAAAACTGGCTCTACCCTGCCTTGATCCTCCCCGGTGGACGAGCTGCGAGGTGTCATCTGTCGCCTTGGAGGATCGGTTGCTTTTCAGTGGTCCCCAAATCCCGTGGTCGTGTCTAGTTAGTAAAAACATCGTGCCGGCCTTCCTGTGCTGGACGTGAGGCTGTTTTTGAGGGTAGGATGGGTACCACGTGTGTGCCTGGAGTTACTTTTCCTTCTTTTCACCTGGACTTTTTTAGATCCTCGGTCCATGTTTGCTCAGGTGCCAGTTTTGATAAAGCTGGGGATGTGCGACAGTGCCTCAAAGCCACGAGTCACACAGAAGACATAATTTGACTTAGTTGAGTAAAAATGTGTGTTCTGTAATGTAAATTTGACTGTCTAGAAAAGGACTGTTGCTTTCTAAACAAGTAATGTTTATGCTGGAATATGGGGATAAGATACTATGGGTCAAATAGGCAGAAAAAGAAATTCAACTCATTCTTTCCTTCCCTTTCTGCAAACTCATTAAAATCACTGAAGGAGGAATTGTAGTTATGGAAAGAGATGGTGGGTGATTTAATATAATATATCAAGCATTAACTATCTACCAAAATCCAAGTATCTGTGAAACCAGGGTCTGAAAACCCACATCTGGCATGTGGGTGTAACATTTGTAGATCTCTGCTGTTTTTTCCCCCCTTCTCGCTGCAGTGTTTGTTACAGGGTTCTTTAAACAAGTGGCACTTCATCACAACAAGTACAAAATGGGAAAATAGAGCAAGTGCTGTAAATAATCCTCATGCAGCAATGAGACCATTAATACTTGTGCCAGCCAGTGCTAATCCTATGTGTAGTTGCAAGATTTACCTCCTTTTTTTTTTTTTTTGCAGGGATGCAAAGTCTGATACTCCTCATATTTATAGTGTAATATATAGGAAACACAATAGGCTTCTGGGGAACGCTGAACTCATTCATGTCAGTGACTGGTTTATGAATAGTTCTGCTTTTGAGTCTCTTGCAGTCTCCAGAATACCACCTGTGAATGCAATTTACGGCTCTTTGTGTTCAAACATTGCATATGTATATATGTACATAGACTCATTACCCTCTTCCTCTCTCTATTCATGCATAGTAATTGGTGATTTATTTGCGATTCCTAGAGGGGAGCAGAGCATGCTCAGGTCTCCAAACTGCAGCTCGCTTGTAAATGGCTCTTTGGAGTGGAATGCCCATGCCGAGGTGGCTCTTGGAGAGTGAAGGGATGCTCTTCCAGGCCTGTCTCCCGGAGGAGAAGGGGTGCTGGCTGGGAAAGCAGTGTGCAGCTGGCTGCTGCTCAAGAGTTCTGCTCCTTCACCCTCCTGCTCTTGTGCTGCCTGCCCTGGCTGAGGCTGACACACTCAAGTTTAGGTGCAATAGATCTGAGGAGTACTTGGCTGGAGGGGAACATCTGGAGCAAACAGCCTAGTGGGTGTTTGCTCACAGGGGTTTGGGGCTGTTTTTGTTTACCACAGCTCGCAGCCCAGGAGTGTTGCTGGCGCCTCATCTGCTCCTCCGTGCGCTGTTAGCAGCAGTGGCCAAGATTGTGCTTTCTCCATCTGCGTCTGCCCCGAGTCCTCCGCCGCGAGCTTCGTTTTTCCAGCCAATTCCGCTGCCCTCGTGCCTGTGCTTGCTGCCTCGGGATCACTGTGCTGTGCTGGCCCTGGGCTGATCCTGAGTGTGGGCTGTGACTCTGCTTTATTTGAGGAGCATCCTCTACAGATGGCTCTGGCATTGCCTCATTTGTGTGGTTGAGGTGGCTCTCTGGGTGTCCCTAAGGTGGGACACTGCCATCGGAGCCAGGCTGGCAGGCTCCTCTCCTGCACGTCCCCAAGTGTCATTCTTCATGGACAGACTCCCCTCCCTGCGTTCTTGGCCAGACTCTCTGACATCCTGAGGCTCCTGCAGATCCTGTTTATTTACACAGGAGGTTTTGGTTTATGCGAATTGTTGTCTTTTAGTTGACCTTCCGTCAAGTTAGATATCTTTATTAAAGAGTTTTTATTGCAAATCGAATGTGTACTTAGAACACTTCTACCAGACCCATTATATAAAGTGAAAGGCAAAATAAACAGCACTGCAGACCACAGGGAAAGGGGATGGGAGAGAGATGGTCATTGGGAGAACATCACTTCAGTGTTGGAAGGCCTGTTCAGTTGTTTTGTTTTTAACCAGGAAATTGCCTTTTTTTGAAAATAAATAAATAAATTTAAAAAAAACCAAAACTGTTTTCCTTGTTTTTTTCCTTATCCATACAAAACTGGTCATGGGTTTTGTAATTGATTTAAAAGTTATACAGTCTAGTTTGAGCCCAGAAGTGTTTTCATTGGTTTGCCTTGGGTGAATCAGAGTGCTGTAACCTGAAAGAGTGCTGTTTGCTGCCTGATAGTTAGCAATCTGCAGGATTCCTTGCCCAGGAAGGCATCAGGAAAATCACCTGAAAGGAAGGAGAAGATTTTTGAGCACAATAGGGTTTTCTTATTGTTGCTAGAGTTCCTCAGCTCATGATTTGACTTGTCTACTGGTATTGAGGGCGTTTAGGCCCTCCAGCCAGTGTCTGGAAAACTGCGTGATTTGCCTCTGGCTTTGAAGTTCCTAAATACTTCTTAATGATAACCTGCTAAATGGGTTTTGACTCCATTTTTATATTGGTATTTCTTTCCTAGTCATAAAATCTTCTTAAGGAACAGTTCTCTGCGTTAGAATATTAGGAGACGTTGAGCATCTGTTTCTTATCAGCCATGGTGAGGCTAAAATGGAGCCTTTGCTGACAAAGCTGGGTTTGATCACAGTGCAAGGCAAAGATATCGAGTCTGCAGCTGACTTTGGTGGGTCTGGGCTGTCTCTGTGCATCTGTGGCATGTCCAGCTCTAACCTGTTGCTCACCCTGTCTCCATCAGGAGCGTGTTTCAAATGATATAAGGCAGTAAGGTTTTTCTTGCTAGGTTTAATTAGCAAGTGGCAGTGAGACAAGAGCCTGACTGTTGCTAAAGTCACATTTCAGTAAGTAATTGGACACGAGCACAAAACCAGACCATCTCAGCTAAGTGATGGGAAGCCTTTCTATGAAAGGGAAAGGCTTTAACACTCAGGGCTTGTACCATTGCTGCAGAGTACTTCAGCAAATGCCAAAAAGCAGGGATGCTGCTGAAAGGAGGTGTTCCAGCCTGGTTCCCTGCAGGCAGGGGAGGGTGCAGGTCAGGCTGCTTGCATGCAGTTGGAGGGACTTGATTGCTCTCCAGGCTACCTTGAAAAACCCAGTAAATACATGGAGGGACTCTGTGTGTGTGTGTGTGTCTGACACCAAAGCAGATCCATTTTTCACGTGGTCCTGCAGATATTTGTGGGATGCCAACGGAAGGGTTTGTTGTGGAGGCAGGGGCTGTAGGGCACAGCAAGCTTCTCTAGGCAGCCTGTTTCAGTGCCTCAGCACCCTCTGAGTAAAGGATTTCCTCCTAACATCTAATCTAAATCTCCCCTTTTTTTTCATTTAAAACTATTCCCCCTTGCCCTATCGCTGTCTGGCCATCTATAAAGTTGTTCTCCATCTTTTTTATAAGCCCCCTTTGAGTACTGAAAGGCTGCAGTGATGCTTCCCTGGAGCCTTCTGTTCTCCAGACTGTAAAAAGGATGAGCCAAGGGAAAGCATTAGGGGGAGAAGGAAGGTGAAGAACCCAGCTGGTAAGAAAGATAGAGGAGTGCAGGCTCTGAAGGATGGATCTTGCCAAAATCCAGGCCTTACAGCTTGCCCATTGCTTTTCAAGTGTCAAAGACTCCTGAGTATAAAAGAAACTCAGATAGTGGGGATCTGACTGTATTTGTCTTGTTCCTGAGTGTACTTACCACTGCTCTTAGCTGACTTCTTTCCAAACAAGGTATTGATTCCACCAGGGACTTGAAAAATCATCTAGCACTTCTCCTGTCTCTTCTGATTTTGGCAGATTTAAGACTTTGCTGATCAGGAGGGGATGAGGTTGCTGCTGAAGTGCAGGAATAAGGAGATTCCAGCGCAGTTTCTGGTGACAAAGTTGTCTCAGTTGGGATCCAGAGCAGCATCTGGGGCAGCTGCACAGCCATTAGCACTGTCAGGCATTTCATTAATGCCAGGTGCTTGCTTTGCTGTTCTGCACGTTGTTTTTCTGCCCTTGCAAAACAGCTCATCAGGCTCTGATGTGTTTGGAGGTGATTTTTGATAGCTGTTGTACCACTGCTAAATTTTAGTGGGGGTTTTAACTGGTGGCATGAGTCTGGAATTGCTGTCATCTGCTATGATAACTATCACAGAAGCTGATAGTTTTGCTTCCCAGCAAATATGTTCCCTCCTAGAGTCATTGTGATTACAGGGGGCAATAACAGGCATTGATGGAGCATCTGGGGGATTTTTGGGGTGGTTTTTTGGTTGTTCCTCCCACATTGCATTCCTGGTGTGTCTGCCTCAGACCTACTGTCACTTTTATGGCTTTTGGGCTTTGTGTGGAAGTTGATAAGCTTGTCAAAGGGAGTGAGGTAGATCTAGTTTTCAGCAGACTCTTTAGTGCTAAATGTCTGTTCTGTGTTTGAGAAGATCTCAGCACTGACCCGGGCTGCTGTGAAATGGGTGGTTTCTGAAGAGAGAAATGGAGGCTTGAAGGTGAAATATTGAGCCCCAAAACAACTGAATCTTTGGTTGTTTCTGTGGGAAAGAAGGGCCCTGATATGTCACGACAGCAAGGTTATTAAGATTTGGCTGCTTAGATAAATTGGACTTCTTAAATCTTGGATTAATCATTTTGTTTTCATTCAGCATCAGCACCATGAACCCAGGAATTGCCCAGGTTCCTCCAGATCTCTCTGAAAAGGAAGCTGGACCTTGAGTATGTGTATGAGAAGGCAGTTGTTTGTTGCCAGAAGTCATCCAGAAGCTCAGTACTCTGGAAAGTCACACTGCTGGAATCTGGCACTTATTAACTCAAGTTACCCAGTACCTAAGATCCAGCCAAGGAGCTCTGGCTGGCTGCCAAGCTGAAATCACCAACCTGGGTGTCAGGCCTTGTTGGTTCCTTCTTGATAGCTTGAAATAGGAGCTTCCCAACAAGCATCTGTGTGTCAGCCTCTCTTGTAGTCTTATTTCTTCTTACAGCTTTGTAAATTTGTTTGAGATAATTATAGTACTTACTAATATTTTTCCAGTTCTGAGCAATTATCTGAATGCGTTTATCTCTGGTGTGCTTTCAAAAGTGCTCTGCCCCCTCTCACCATATCATTTTAACTCATCTCCCTGACTCAGTGCTGCTGTCTGCTCCTTCTTCTCTCACACAGTCCTTGGCCTTCCTGAATACGCTGTCAAGTTTTGCTTTCCTCTCCTGGAGGTTCCCATATCCTCTTTTTCCTGCTCTGCTGTCTAATCCCATTACAGGGGAGGGATGTTTGCTCTGGTTTGTGGGGGATGAGTGCTTAACCACCCTGCCAGGTGCTAAGGTGCTTTCCATGGAAGGACATGGATACCAAGGGAAGCTGGGCTGGCATCGTGCCACCTCTCAGCTTTCTGCTGGCTGCTTGTGGCCTGCAGACAACATCTTGAGAGCTCCTGCTAAAGGGTTTGACCTTTATGCCTACAGCAGTGTTATCTGGCGCCTGCAGCAGGAGTCACAGCGTGCAAATTCCAGTGCTTTCTTCTGACTTGTGATATAATTGTAGGCAAGTCACTCTGCCTGTGTTCTTGAAGTAAAAAGAGTGGCTTAAAAGGTGTCATGGGATCTTTTGGGGAGGAAATATGCAGCATTAGGGCTGAGGTCTTGCTTGCTGTCTGTAAGCAAACAGGCTGCTCTTTTCCTTATGCATGGAAGAAAACGTGCCGTGGAAGAGATTGTTAGAGCCTGATTGATTTCACTCTTGGTGTTAGAAAAAGACGAAAATTGATTTTTCACTTTGAGCTCTGTGGTGTTGTTTACCTGCACAAGCTCTCTTGCTTACCCTACATGAATGAGAGCTGGTGGGGCACAGCCCATGTGCCTGTAACGTGGAGCTGCTGTGATTCATCCCAGCCATCAGTGTCACAGCAGCACAGTTTATCTATGGGTCGCTGGCACCTTAGGAGCTGTTACGTCTAATCAGTCCCATGCAATGAGCTGGTTGGCAGTGAAATCTAATCTAGACTGTGTAGCTGCCAAATGCTTGAAGTTTGCCAAGCACTTACTCCTTTCTGCTGTAAATGAGTTGGGCTTGAACAACATCAGCTTCAGGTGCCTTTCTTGCGTGTAGACTCAGAGTCCAGCCTCAGATACCTGTACTGCAGAGGGGCAAAAGTTGTCCAGAGTCCAAAGGGCTACAAGAAACATGTAAATCTACCTGCTCATCTTCATGTTTAGATATCAAAACACGCTCTTCTCATCTCACATGGTTTTTTTATGCCACCTCTTCCCCTTGCTTATATGTGAGGAGGGGATCCCTCAGATATTGCCATCATCATTAGAGCATAGAAGGACTTTTTCTTGGCTCTTTTGTATGTGTTAGTCTTGCATGGGATGTCTAATTTTTGTTTTTATTTCCTATTTTCTGCTGCTCTTACACCTCTTCCACTCCTCTTGAGCTGTCCAGTTGTGCCTTCAGGATCTCTCTGCAGATGCTACCCTGTGGCTGCCAAGCAGAGGAAGGGCAGCACTTACTCAGTGGCTGTTCTGATTTGTGCCTGGCTCTGGTGTTAGGATTTTTTTTTCCTTTCAGTCTTTGCAGGGAAGAATGTGGCTGCCAGTGTGTGGTGGAAAAGAGGTTTATTTCCTCCTGGAGCAGTGGGAAAAGCTGTCTGAGACTGCCCCAAGCAGCATGGGGTAATGTAGGGGAGGCAAGGGGCTGATCTCAAAGGGCTCTGTCACCTCTTCTCACAAGCCTGCCCCTCTTAAGCTATTGTCACCCTTCTTCTGGCTCTCATCTGGATCCCCTTGGTGTTTTAGGCTTAGGAGGGAGGTGAATGTGAGGAAGGATTTGCGGTGTGTCAAACGCCTGATAGCTGCTCTAGCAGATCCACTGGGATACATTCCTAAAAGCTTCCTAATGATCTCAGTGTAATAGGTTTGAGCCTTGGAAGTCCACTTGCTGGGAAGGGGATCCCAGAGCTTTGTGCTTGGCTCCTGGGGGCTGAGGGATGGGTTCCTGGCAGCAGGAGCTGCCTCAGAATCACAGAATTAATTAGGCTGGAAAAGCGCTCTGAGGTCATCCAGTCCAACCTGTGACTGAACACCACCATGGCACTCAGTGCTGTGTTCAGTGGCACTTGGACACCTTCAGGATGATTCCCTGACCTCCCTGGGCAGCCCATTCCAATGTTTCTTTAGGGTACCCATCCCTCCATGGGCAAGTGTCAGATCCGTATGCAGGGTTTGGCATGGCAGAAAAATGACTCGGTGGGAGGCTTGGCCAAGCACTGACTACTGCTGTTACCTCAGAAATGTAGATTACCAGAGGCTGCAGTTGTGTGGGTGCCAACTAAGTCCCTAAAGAGATGCAATGTGAGGAGAAAGGAAAGGGTAATTTTCCTTCCAGAGATACCTGGGTGTTGGTGGAAGAGGCAGATGTGCAGAGGAGCATGACCATAAGTGATGCCTCTAAACCTGGCTGCTGGCAGCACATGTGGTCAAGACGTGCTGGGAAATGTGGCACCTGGCTCTGCTGCTCCCATTCCTCTAACCACTGCTGTTCCTCTGGTGGCATCTTGCAGCCTGCTCCTCCTCCTGCCACTGGTGGTAGCCTGGAAGGGCATGGGTTGTTTCTTTCCTGTGAAAGTGATGGGAGCAAGGTGAGAAGTGAGAAAGGAGGGTTCTGGAAGGTACCAGAGGAGTTGTGAAGACCCCTGAGATGGGTGGGGATAATGAAGGGAGTGTAGAAATGAGGGTGGGAGACAGCAGGAGTTCAGTTTTCCAGTGGATGGACAGATATAAAAGAAATGCATGTAAGAGATCTTAAAGGTGCTGCAGTAGAGATTCTCCACAGTTACTGGGGTGATCAGCATCGTTTTCTAAATCATCCTCCATATGTGGCTGCGAATCTTGAGTGTGGGTAGGGTGAAGTGAGGCTTCTGGGGAAGTATGCTAGTGGGAGGCTAAAAATAAATTATCAAAAGAAAGAATTGAGAAATTAACAAAACTAAACGGATGTATGCAGCTCTAAGAAAAGGGTGTCGTATTTGAAAGCATATTTTTGAAAATCAATTTGCTTAGTCATCTTACAGATAATTTAGCTATTTTTGCCTTCTTTGCTCTGATGACACTTCACTGTCTATATAATAGGCTTAGCATCTGCATTCTTTCCTAGAGTAAAGGGAAAATATGTCTGCTAATTTTGAGTTGGCTTTGTACAATTGCTTTACCTCTTGGCTGTGAAATAAATAAGATACTGGTCTTAAAACTATTTTAAAGAGAATAGTTGGCATTATTTTCTTTCTAACTCATCTTTTTAACCCATCTGCCATGTCTGCAATCAAATTTTGAATAGAGAATATATACCCTTGCTATTTAATGTATAATAATAACTGTGCCCTCAACTGCTTCAGACATTAAAGTGGTGATGTTTAGGTTCAGCACAGTAATCTACTGGGGAATGAATGCAAGATCAAGGGCATTTGCAGGTTTTTATTTCTTTGTGTTTGCAGGGGCTGTGGCACTACTAGCGGGTAGCTCACAAATTGTGTCATAGATTACCTCTATTGCAGGCAGCAAGATTTGCATCTTGCCATTCCTATTTGATCTGCAAGTGGTGATGAGAGCTGTACCCTTGGATTCAGATTTTTCTGAGTAGCAGTCTGCAGTCATTAGGGCAGCACTTAGACCCCAGAGGCTTTTTCCATGTTTTCATCCTGTTTCAGTAACCGTGTCTCTTGTTATCTTGTTCCTGAATATTTTCTCTGGTAAGAGGACGCTGTTTGTTGCAGCTGTTAAACCTCAAATGTCTTGAATCTCCCTTAGGGAAGAGAGGGGAGAGTTCCTGAGGTTTCTGTGTGAGTAGACTATAGAAACACCTACATGTCTTTCCCAAGTATACAGCCAGGAGGTATTATTGGTGCTGTCCTAAACAGCTGATGGAATCTGGCTGATTCAGCCTGTGATTCCTCCCTCTTGTTGTGTTGAAGGGGTTTAGTAAGGAAACAGGGATAACAGGGATTCTTTGGTTTTTTCCTTTTTTTTTTTCTTGTTTTTTTTTTCTTGTTTTTTTGGCATGCAGTGGTACTGGATGGCTCTGGTTGCTTTTGTCAGAACAGTGTAGCTAGGAGGTGTCAAAGGAAATTATGGATGTTTGTTCGGTTTCCTGGCTGGATGTACCATGTGGGTTTTGGAGAAATGTGCATTGAATAAACATTGGGTAAATCTCCTAGGACTAGCACCGCCTGGGAGCAGTGTTGGGAGCTGTGCTTATCTTCATAGCAGGATTTAAAAAGAAACGTTTGTGTGAGAAGAGTTTTGTGCCCTGTGTTTGGTTCCCATCGGTTCAGTGATTTGTAATGTTGCTCCGTCTGTTCCCTTTAAAGCCAGCTGGCCAACCTTAGGAGAGGATTATCAGTAAAATTCTCCAAAGCCTATATTGCCCTCAGAATTCTTTCTTTCCTCCTCTTTCACAGAGCCAGAGTCCAGCCTGAGCCCAGGTCACATTTAAAATGTTGTGGCCAACCCTTGGGATTGCTGGAGCCCCTTGGCAGTCAGGTTGTGTCCCATTTGTGTCCCTTCACTGGGTGGGCATGGCCAGTGGGGACACTCACTGCCAGGAAGGGCAGGAACTCTGTCCCAGGTGGTGACAGCTCGGCGCCTTTCCCAGGGGTGGCCTGGCCACTGATGGATGGAGAATCCAAGGCTGTGTGTGCCGTGGTCCCCTTGTGCCTGTCCCCACAGGTCATGCTCCCACCTCACCAGGGTCCCACGGGATGCTGTGGTGGCTGCCAGCCCTGTGGGCATGGGGACACAGCCAGGGACATGGCTTGGGCACGGAGCTGGCTGCTATGTGCTTTGGGACATTGGCCAGGAGCAGCCAAGTGCCTGTGGTCCCCAAGCCTTGTGCAGGATGTGTAATTTTCCCTTCATCTTGGGGGGTGACATTTCACAGCTATGCAGGCAGGTGCTCAGAAAGCTGGGCTAGTGGCTGCAACCTGTGCCAACCCTCACCAGCAGTGTGCTGCTGCCTTGAGGTGAGGAGAGGGATGGCCTCAGCAGCTCCTTTGGGATTGCAGTCCCTCTTCCCCTCCCTTCTCCCTGTCTTTGTGCTGGTCTCCTCCAGCTGTGTCAGTCCCTGACAGATCTGGAGCGTGTGTGGTGTTGCGGTGCAGCTGCTGAATCTGTTAAACTTGCATCAGTCACTCGCTGTTAAGGCTTATAATCAGTGTAAAATCTCTAGGGTGCAGCTATTTACAGGAAAAAAAACCAACCCGCTGCACCCTTCCAGACTTGCATCAAACAAGAGTTTTATTCTCATTAATTGAATTCCTCTAGAGTCTGATAACTTGGGCATGTTGAAATCAGATAAATAAAACCCTCCCTCCCTGGTAGCTGTGTAAGCCTTTCCTTAACTCCCTGATCAGAGGGGACTAGGCTTTGCTAAGTAAGTAGCTGAGGATGAAAACTTCTGCATACGTCTGCTCATCAGGGAGTGTAGGCAGGAGGATGCTCAGAGTGGAGGAAAGATTTACCTCAATCCTCCACCCTTCCTTTTCTCAGTAGATTAGGAAAGGTTTTTTTGTTAAGTCACCCTCAAACACATCCTCTGTGTCTAGAAGCTGGGATTCTGCTTTCTTTCAGACCTTCAAATTAACCTGCAGCCCTACAAAATGGCAAGTCTGCTCTTGCTGCAGTCAGGGTGTATCACCTTCGGAGCATCTCTCGGGCTGTGCTGCCCCATCTCATCTTGTGGATGCTGAGACACATTGCTCTGGGAGACAGAAGGGCTCTTGGACTGGTGCCCGAGGTGTGGTGTTACTGAGCTGATTCTGTAATCCTCAAAAAATCCAACTTGCAGCTTTTCCCAGACTCCATACATCAAATGAGACTTTCAGGCGTTAAGGTCGCGTCGCTTTCTGTGTTGTACCTCTCGTGTTCCTGTTCCCATCTTGGTGCTGGAGGCAGAGTCATTCCTCCCTGTGCCTGGATCACCCCTGCCATAATGAGGTACCTGGCTTGCCAGCCAGCCTTTTGCATGTCTTGATTTTCAGTCAGCACTGCTCCTCCCCTCCAGGGTCTTTGTTTTTCTCCTCCCCTGCCACTCCTGCTGCTGCTTTTTTGTGCACCTGGACTTGGATTTCCCCCCACTCCTTTTTTATCAGTATTTCTGCCCCATAGCTGTTTATACCACCATTGCAGTGGCATCTCCCCCCATCCCCAGGACACTTTTTCTGCCCTCTCTCCCATCTGCTGCTTCTGCTCCTGCTGTCCTGCAGTGAGTGTGAGACTGACGTGAGTCCTCTGACCACGCTGACCTCCCCATCTCAGAGCTTGGCCTCTTCCCTCTCTGCCCTGCCCCTTGTGAACTCTTTCAATTTTAGCTGTACTGAATGCTGATGGTGGTGTTCCCCCCCAAACTTGGGTAGCTCCTTCACCTTCAGATTTGCTTCTCAAACTGTAGGAACTTTATGAAAAGAGTTGGTGTACAAATGACAGTCTGTGTTTACCTATTGGTTTTCTTTGTCCTGCTTTCCTTCTCCATGCTTTTCACAAAGGTAAAAGTTATAACCTTTTTGCTTGTCTTAAGGGTCCCAACTCATTTTCCCTTGCCTCTGTCATTTGTTTTCCTACTCATAACCTCTCTCCTTCAGTGCAAAGCTGCTTTATCCCCTCCTCCTCCAGCAGCTGCTGCATCCTCTAAAAACCCCATGGGATGCTCTGTCTGGAGCTTTTGCCTCCCAGCTCTCTGCCAGTTTAGTCTGTTTCTGTGATTTACTTCACAAGGGCTTTCTTAATAACCCCCACTGCTCTGCACCTCGGTTGTGATCAAGTATTGCCTTTCCTGACTTTGTAACTGACCTTGCACGAACCAGTTTTGGTCTCTTCCTGGAGAGATTTCCTCGAAGTTCTGTTGTCTTTGGCTTTTCCTGCTTTTCTTGTGACTTCATGAGTCTACCCTGTATACCAGCTTCAGGGTTTGTTTTGTGAGGCTACCAGGGGTCTATTCTATGACTCTGTCCAGATCTTCCTACAGTCCCTGCCTCTTTGTAATTTTGTCCACTGGCAAAAACCTCTCTCTGCTGATGTTACAGGCTTGTATTTCAGTTCAATTAAAAATTTTAACCTCAGTCTCTGGTGCTTACCCACATGCGTGTGCACGCACCTGGGTCTTCCTGCTTAAGGAGTGTATGCTGCAGCATTTCCTATCCATCTCTGCCTCTGAAATTTGTTCAGGATTTTTTGTTGTCTGCTGATTCCCCTGACCTCTCAAATTAGTTCCTCCTCTTCTGCTGTGCCAAATGCAAGATGCGTGTCTTCCCTTTTTAAAGCCCTTCTTAGCCTTGTTCTACCTTTTCTTTTTAGTGCTTCTTCCCTCTGTGGCTTTTGATTCCCAGGCTGTGCCTCTCATTGTGTTTCCTGGGGCTGGGTTCTCAGAGAAAGAGGGCTTATCTGATCATGCTGCCTGTGCCACCCCTTCCCAGAGAACCTGCAAGCCCTGTGGCCAATTTTACGCAAATTTGACAGGAGTAGAGCTTGGAAATAAACGAGTTCCTGCAAGCCTTGTGAAGAGTGAGTAGCTGAATGAGGGCAGTGGCAGGGGATGAAGGAGACCCTTTTCTTCCTCAGCACTGCCTCCAAATGACTGTGCCAGCTGCAGGAGAAGCTCCAGCTGGAGCTTGCAGTCATTAGTCTCAGAGGCAGCCTCCCTCCTGAAGGCACGGTAAGCCAGGCTTCATTAAGTCTCCTGCTCTTAGGGTTGTTTGCTCAAAGAGGGGGGCTTGGAACCTTTTTATTTTACTCTGTGTGATGGGGAGTAACCTGCAGTGAGCACCTGCAGCACTTCTTCACTTGCTGCCTTTGCAGAAGGCATATTAGAGAGCTGCTATCAGGGTGTCCCAGCAGAGAGAGACTTTGGCACTTGTCACACTCTGCCCTGCTCTCCTTTCCTGCCCTCTCCTGACCCATCTGTTGCCTGGCTGAACGTGCTGTCTCACACTGGGGCTGAGCTGGTGCTGTATCCCAGCTGCTAATTAAAAGGGTTTTTCCCCCCCTTCCCCAAAGAAAAAGGTGTTCCACATCTCTCAGTGAAAACTCTTTCCTTGGGTCATTCTTTTTTCAGCTCCTATAGAGGTCAAGCATGGAGAGAGGAGTGTGCATATTTTGCCAGGAATAAAGTGAGTGGGAAAGCAAGACAGCTTTTTTTTTTTACTGTGGCAGCTGGTACCTAGAGCAGCTTAACTGCATTGTGAAACCACATTTTTAAACTGAATCTCCTGGCATGAGGGTTGTTTTACCACCTTTCTCTGTGGCTGGTGCAGTGAGGTTTGCTCTGTGTAGGTGCTTGGTTCTGAGCTAAGGTGACTGAGTCTGGAGCAGTGTTGAAAATGCAGAAGTGTTGGAGAGTCCTTCCCAGAATAGTTGAGATTAGAAGGGACCTTTGGAGGTCATCTGGTCCGAGCTCCTTGCAGGTTGCTCAGGATCATGTCCAGATGACTTTGAATACCTCCAGGGTGGAGACTCCATCATCTCTTGAAGCAGCCTGTGCCAGGGTGCAATTAGCCCTGACTGTTGTGTGTTGGTTTTGTTTGTTTGTTTAGTATCACAAGTGTTTTCCTGTGCTTTCCAGGTGGTCAGTTCCCCCTGGTGCCTGGGCTTGTTCCTCCTCAAGGAGGAGAATAGCATTGTCCTTCTTCCTCACTGATAGCAGTACTGTGCTGAGAAGGAATAATTGTACTTTTCTCCCTCCAAGCCTGAAAGAAATAGTAACATAAATGCTTCTTCATCTCATTTTGTTTTGTTTTGTTCTGTTTTCCTTTCCAAATGCCAAAAAGCTCCTGTCCTCTCATTTGAAATGAGAGCCTTGGTAGTTTGGTGACAACTGCTGATGGTCTGTGTAGCATGTCAAACTAATAAATTATAGCGTATGCAGACAAGGAGTTCTAACACCTTAATTAGCAATAAAAGGAAGCAGGTAGCTCAAGAATCTCCCTGGATCGCCTTCTGTCTTTCAGGGATGCTGTCTGACTGAATCACAGAAGTTTTGAGAGGCAGCATCTTGCTGCTGCTTAGTGAACATGGAAGAATCCAGGTGAATTTGTAAGGAGGAAATGGAGACTAGCTGCTGCTATATGGCTATACTTCATATTCCTGTGATCCTTTATGGTGGAGTGGGAAAACTGTCTTGGAGAAATGCATGCTTTTAGCCAGTACACTTGACTTTGGGGATAAGTCAATTTGCCGTTTACCTAAAAGCTCTTTCTGCTAAAGAAGATGGCAGCTTTGCCTTGCAAATTGAATGTTCTCTTGTGCTAATGGTCATGGCTGAGGAGCACAAATGTTTGTTTAGCAAGCCAAAAGGAAGAGGGAGAGATTGCCTCAGCTGCATTATTTTGAAGATACTACATTTTAGACATTTTTTTTAGTTCTATTTCTACAGAGCTGTGTGCTCCAGAGGAGGTGGGGAGCAGGTGCAGAACCCATGCCTTAAGGATGCAGCTGGAGTTGCTGGAGGAATGGTGTGCTCTGGGAGGTAGGAAGGAATGTGCAGCAGGGCAGTTTGTCATCAGCTCTTCCAGCCTGTCAATATTGAACAGATTGTTGTTAGATTTCTCTCTCTAGAAGGTAATCAATTCAGGGTTAAGCAATTAATAAATGGCTGCCTAAGGTGTCCAGTTTAGAGGTTGAAAAGAAGATGCTCTGTCGCTGCGTGGAAAAACAAAGATGCAAGTAATAGTTACAGAGAAAAATATGGATGCTGAACTCCCAAGTGTCATCCTTGCAAAGTAAGGGAAAATCTAGAGTCACTTGGTGCAAGGAGAAGGGCAGGAAACCAAATAGGCAACTTGAAGGAGTATGGGAAGATGGGCCAAAACACTGGTGTTTCTCTTTGGAGATGGAAGGAGGCACTTGTATCTCTGTCCTTCCTCCCTGTGTTTAAAATAAAGAGGACAAGAAGCTTTGTTTTTTCTTTAGGAAAAATAAATTGGAGTGAAGGTAAGAACCCAGGCTCTCCATGCATCAGAAGTATTTTAAGAGATCTCATGAAAGAGAGGGAATTCCTTTAATGAGTGCCTGGGTAGAAAATGCTGTTTCCTTTTGGCAAGGATAATGTGAAGGTGAGATTTGGGACTCCACACTCTTTTCTCATGGGAGAGTATTTAAGCATCTGGTTATTATGAGGTGAATTGTAGCAATAATAGGGACATTCTGTTTTTTAATATTGGAAGGGATCTCCGAGCATGCAGGAAAGCAAAAAAAGAAGTGACATTAAAACGTTATTGACTGTGAAACAAAATGAAGTTTCTTATTGTCTAAGGGTGAGTGATAGCACAGGGAATAATATTTGACAATTCTTCGAGTGACCCTGGACGTTGAACATGTAGCACTTGTAGACTAAAGAAGGATAATAAAAAGAAATACAGGGGCTGGAGGGCATAATGAACTGTATCAGAAATTTCCTGCCTAGCTTTGATGCTCAGAGCAATTTCATTTTACCCCCTCCTCTTGATAGGCTGGGAGCACATACCAGCCAAGAGTTCAGCAGTCCAAAAGGCTTCATAGTTGGTGCTTCATAGCTTTGGTACTAAAATGGCAATGCTGAATCTTTTAGAGGTCTGGGAGCAGTACTAGAAACACCAGAGTAAATGGTGTGTTCCTTACATGTATTTTAAGAGCTACAAGAGCAGAAGAAAAAGCACACATAGGAATCTTAGCAGACTTCACTTTTTGTGCAGATCTGCACTAAATCTTACAGGGAGTACATGTGGTGACAGCTTCATAACTCAGGCTGGGGAGGTACTGATGAAGCCATCACTGCTTTTCATTGGGAAATATAAAAGTGGGCATTGCCTTGTGCATTCCAGCAGGCCACTGTAAATGCTGCTTTGTACTGCAGTGTTTAACCAGACCTGGAACCAGCAGCAGTGGTACGAGTCACTAGGGCTTGTAATTCAGTGGGCTGTGTGGAAGAAGAAACTCCTAAGGATAAGGCACAAGTTAGAAGTACTGCGTGGGCAATCCAACACTTCCTGCCTGCATACTCCCAATATAAGCAGAATCTGCCAGGGAGCTTCTGCTTGCATGTTCTTCCCATAATGATAAGGGTAGGGATGGTACTGCGTGTGAGGAACATGCTGATCTAGGAGATGGAAAAGGGCTGCAAAGGTCGTGTGCTGACCTTGGAGAAAGAGAAACAGTTGATTCAATGATTCACAGGACAAGCTCTACCTGAGGTACAGAAAAGAGCTGGCATTCTGTGGGATTAGTCAAAACTTTGGTGAATGTAGGTTATAAGGGATTCTTTTTTCTCAGCATCTTTACAGGAAAATAATAAAACTGCAATAAGCAGTAGGTGTGTGGCACAAAGATACCTGGGTCCCCAGCAGTCATTTACCATTATGAATCTGAACCAGCAGCTCAGTCTGTCCCTGGTGCAACAGCATGTGCTGTTCCCTTTTGCATCCAGGTACATCTTGTGCCACCAAGTGCTTCAAAGCCCTTGTGAAGTGAGGAGGCTGAGCACCATGATCTGCAGAGCTCAGGGATCTGTGTGCAGAAGCACTGCCCAGCCATCCTCCTTCCTTTGGTTATTGTGGGTATTGCTCTTTGTTCTGACCACAGGCGTGTCTGGCTGGCTTCTGGATGCTGAGTACTTTGACTTTTCAAAGTAAAGCTATACTAGATTAAAGAGTAGTTTCAGGCTTCTGTGCAGCAAAGTAACTTTAAATATACTTTCTGGTGGGATGATTGAGAATGATGGAACTGTAAGAGCAGGGTGATCTTATGTCATGCATCCCCTGGGGCAGGTTCATCTGTGCCTTATGGTGTCCTCCCAGAAAGTGTCTATTAGAGGAAGCTGTAGTGGAATGCCTCAGTCTCACAGAGCAGTCTCTCTAGTGCCTCACTTTCCTAGCTTCTGGGAAATGGAGCATTTAGCTAGCTCCTATGACCAGTCTGAATCTCTGCTTTTCAAGTCCAAGCCTATTGTTTCATTGCAGTGTCCAGTGTAGATAACAAATTATTATTTCATCCTTTCAGTGTTTTTAGAAGTTTAAAGGTTGTAGTAATACAACAACCTTGATCTGTGGCTCAAGAATATGCTATTCCGAGGTGATGTTAAAACCAGCATATTTTAACGTGCCTAATTGTAGAACGGGGAAGAAGCAGTTAGAGGAATGTGACATCCATATAGGATGTAGCTGGCTTATAAAAAGGGGGGAGAAGAAATCACAAGGGCAGATCACATTTCACACTGTGCATCTGCAGAATACCAATGCCATCCTGGGGAAAATACGGAAGTCTTCTGTCAATACAAGGGCCAGATCTGAGAAGAACCAAAGGATGTAAAACGGCTCTGATCTTTGTGAGGGGGTTGGATGTCTGGCTGGATGCATAATTATAGCAGAGGTACAAGACCTCTTTTACAGTCAGAACTTGGGAAGCTAGTCACAGGCCACCACAATTTGTGGTGATTAAAAGAAATGCCATCTCTTTCATATTTATTGAAAACATTTTTCTTGAAAGACAGTAAACATCTGCTGTGGAAGCAAGCGGCTGTGAGACAGAGCAGCGAGCAGAGACGAGGGAAAGCAGTGGTGGTGTTGGAAGAACAAAGAGCTTCATTGGCAGCTCCTGTCTAGTTTGCCCATGCTTTGATATTTCCCCTCTGATTCTGGTATTTCCATACCAATTATTGTATAAATTGCTCCTGGCTGACCCCGCCACTTAGCCGTCCTTAGTTGGCTCAGCAGTTGGAAGAATTTGAATGAGGAATGAAAAGCTGCATGAGTTGGTTTAGGAGAGATGGTCCATGTGCTGGGAGTGGTGGCATGGTAGCAGGAGTGGAGTAGGATAGGGGATCAGGCATCCTTTTGGTTGCACCATTTAAACATGAAAGCAAAAGGGTGGAGGGTGGGGACAGAGTTGTTCTGCAGGTGGCTCCAGCCAGCCTTTCAGTACACTGAGCTCTCTTGGCATGAGAAAAAATACACCAAGAAAACACTCTATTTCCCCAGAATGAGGCTTTACCGTATTGAGGGAATGGTGGGGGCTTACCACATGTTTTCTTCTGATAGCATTGTTTTTTTCCATCTGGCAGCAGGTTGCAGTGTATGGAGATGGTTCCTGCTGTGACTCATTTATGCAAAAATTAAGCTCAAACCTAATTTTGGTTATGTGCCTTAACAGGAGACTTCACAGAATAGCAGGTGTGTGTTGCTAAAAGATTGTCTCTGTTTTGGTGTTGCCTGGTGGGGCAGAGTCTCCCCCAGAGATTTTATTTGTCTTCAGCCTATGGCAAAAAAAAATGATGGTTGCTTGGGGAAGTGTTCTCAGTGTCTGGACAGGGGTGAGCTTGGAAGAGCCTTCTTGAAATGAATTACTGCTTTGTGTGTGTCAGCCCTGCTGTGGAGTGCAGAGAAAAAGCAGGGACTAAGTAATGGACTGGGTTTGGCAGGAGGTGTCTCCATCCTCTGTGGGTGACAGAAGGGAGAAAGGAGGGGCCATCCCCTGGGAAGGCATGAGTGAGACTGAAAAAATAATCTGATTTAAGGGGGAATATGAGCTTGGGGGATGCTAACTGTCCCTGAGTCATTCACTGGAAGCACAGGCCTGTGCAGGGCTCAGTGCTCCTGCTTTGGGGCAGGGGAGGCAGAGCACTGAGGAGGGGTGATGCCACAGCCTGCAGCTCCTGGGCAGCAGGAGCGAGTCTGCTGGCACTTGTCTCACCTCAGACAGCACCATCCCATGCACTGGAGCACAGTGGCCAGCTGGGTGGTCAGCCTGGGCTCCTGCAGGTCCCCTGCCCCTCAGTGGCCACAGCCTGTGGTACACTTGCACCTGCTCTTGGGTTGAGCTTGCCCAGGGCATCTCTGAAGCTCAGAATTAGATGCTTTAGCATAACTGCCCTTTAGCACTTATGTCTGAATTGTCTTCATTACTGGGGGCTTTCTGCCAGGTCCTGCGGTCTGCCACAGATGCTAATTTGTCATAGCCAAGTAGGATTTATCCTTCCCTTCCCTTCCCTTCCCTTCCCTTCCCTTCCC
>VRYO01001681.1:19894645-19983554 GCA_009812075.1 Sialia sialis | reverse complement strand
CTTCCCTTCCCTTCCCTTCCCTTCCCTTCCCTTCCCTTCCCTTCCCTTTCCCCCAGTTCTAAGGATGTTTTGAGGGAACCAGTTTGTTTGTTCAGATCAGAAATAATCCTGCTCTTAGAGAAGAAGCTGAATTGGTATCTTTTTTAGCTTCTGTTGCAGTGTAACCAAGGCATAGTCTGCAGACCAGATGTGACCCACCTTGTTGAAGAGTGCAGTCTGCAATGACAGGAGTTGTGAAGGGGCATGAGGACAGCTGTGCCAGTTCAGAGTAAATCACCAGCATCATGCCTCAAAAAGCTGTAGGCAGGTAGCTGTGCAATTTTGGGAGCCCTATCAGGAACTTGATGTGGTTTACCTGTGCTTGTCCCACTCATATTTTGACCCTGTAAACTTTTTCCATACCCACTGTATCCTTTGGCAAGGGCATCCACAGGTCTGCTGTGAGCAGCTGCAAAAACTGCCTCACTTATTCTAAACCTGGATCTGACCAGTTTTGGTTGATGGCCCTTGGTTTTTTAATTAGAAGACATGGCAAACAGTCAAATTCTTGACCATCCTTGCCATGGTATATATATTTGTGAAAAGACCTTTACCAGATCCCCTTCAAGTCACCTTTTTTTTTTTCTCCAGACTCCATTATTTCTGACAGTGAAGCCATTCCCTAGTGTTTATCATCGTTGTTGCCCTTCTCTTGACAATTTCTCAGCAGTGCCTGTAAGTTGAACAAACAACAGTGACAACAACAAAACCCAGATGTGTGCTGTGTATTTGGGAAAGAGAGAGGGATCTCCTTGGAAATGTTTTCTGTCTAATAACTGAAGTCAAAGGCAGTAATTTTTAAAGGAAATTTAGGATTTGTATTTTCACTAGTATTATTGACAAATAGTACTTTAGAGCTTCTCAGTGAAGGAAAAGTGCTGTAAAGCTGCAGGGGTAGAGGTATCCCCTCAAACTATGTAATACATTTGGTGTTCAGCACTGTTGGCCCTGGTGCTTATGGACGATATCTATACCATGCAGATATCTATATCAAGACTTTTTTTGTTGCTTTCTAGTGATTAGAGACCCAGGATAATGCTCATAAGAGCTCAAATTTCTCCTTCAGATTAAATGACTACTGGCAGTGATTATTGATATCTAAGACAACTTGGTGCAACTGCAGTGCTTTCGGATGTGGTGCAGACATAACCCATACGGTCTGAGATGGGGAGAATATTTGTGCAAGAGGCTCTACATCATTCTGTCATTAGTTTTTATTTATTCTTTTGATCTGTCAGTGCTGTGGCAGAGTTTCTGTGTGCTCAGGCATCCTTTTATTACACCCACCTGTCCCTTGCAATAAGCCTTGAGTCAGTGTTCTCAGCTATAATTCTGCACTCGTATTCTTCTGAAAGAGACCTGAAGGTCCACCTCCTTCTCAGAGGCTGAATGTTTGGCACTTTGTCAAATGGGACATCTTCAAAGTACTTCAAATCAGGTACCTGAAATGACCAGTTGCCTGTGGAAAACCTGAGCTCAGCATGTCTCCATGGAAAGGTCAGATCTTGCCAAAATCATCTGAGGTTGCTGTGAGGATTTTGCAAAGACACAGCGTACTCAGAAGTTGAGCTGCAGCCCTGCTGGGGGAGATGCCTGGCTGACAGGGATGCTTGATGCTCCTTTCTTGCTCCTTTCTTTCTTGGAGAAGCATTGAAATCCTGGCTGTGATGTGGCAAGACTGACATAGCATTTTTCTCTTGCCTTTCCCGTGCTTTTCAGAGCTGTTTCCTGTGACATTTGCAGTGGCTGTGCTCGGTGAGCTGAGGTTCTGCATCCGAGGTTCCTGGGTGCTGCACTGTCCCTTGCTGCTTCAGTCTAATCACCTGGCTGCACTGTCCCCTTTTGCCCCTGCTGTTATCCCCCTGCACCTCCAGGGCTGGGGAGATGAGTGAGCTGAGAGCTGCCTGGCTCTTGTTTGGCTTGCTCCAAGCTCAAAAGGCTGGCAACAATAGCCCTGATCCCTAGGGGATAAAGGATCAGGGAATGGCTTCCTCCCTATCACATGGGATTTGCTGTCTTCTGGAAAAATACAGATGCACAAACCTATAATTTCTTATTAATTTTAAAGTAGCACTTGGCTCGCTACCTCCTCCCTATCAGCCCTTGTGTTGTCAGTAAATTATATTGGATTTGCAATTAAAAGCCAGCTGTGCCAGTGCAGTGCCAGCCAAATGCCACCATCACCATCTCCTGGGTGTCCTAGGGAAGGTGTGGAGCACACAGTTCCTCCTGTAGTGAGCTCTTCTCTCCCTTCAAGAGGGAATGATAAGAGTTTAAATGGCTTCTCAGGCACGTTATTTTTGTTAATCAGAGCACTTGCTCCCTGAAAAATGCAGTTCTCTTCTTAATACCCTGTGTCGTGTATATAGCAATTCCCAGAGCTTGCAAAGTGCCAAACATCATGCAAAAGGTAACTGAGCACATCATGTACTGGTGAATGTCTGCCTCAGGCTGTTTGATCTTCTTCTTCCCTTTCTTGATTACAATAGTTTTGGAGAAGGATTTCTGCTTCTGCTGTTCCGGACTTTTTTAAAGTGTTGAAAAGCATTTGTGCTCATCTGTGTTGGAGTTTGCAGCCAGGCATAGGGAGCATCACTGAGGATGTGCTGCTCCCTTCTCCTTTGGAGATCCAGCCTGTTCATCCAACTTCTGAGCCTCTGGGACAGCAACCTGCTGCAAGTTGTAGCAAAAGCCTGACTGGTTGTTTTCTATCCATACTAGAGCTGGGCAGGACTTTTTCTGCACTGTCTTCTTCTGTCCCTCAGCTTCTTAGGCTCCTGGAGCCAGAATGGGAAGCAAAGAGCTCTTTGACTCTTAACTCTCTCACTTTTGGCTGCTTTAGGAAGGTGCAGCAATCCAGGGCAAGGGAGAATAGAAGAGGAGGAATGTAGAAAGTGAGTCTGTTCAGAACCTGGAGGAGAACTGAGTTACAGTGAAGGTCACTGGCAAGGGAAGAAGGAAGCCCATGTTAGTGCTGGCTAAACAAAAGTCTGTGCTGTGGGTCCCTGGGGTTGTGGTCTTCCTGTGAGCTTTGGAATGTCCGATACCCATCTCTGATAAAATGATATTTTTAAACTAGCTAGCTGGGAAAGTCCTGTGTAAAAATCCAGCACCGTGTTAAAAGCCTGATAAACAAAGCTGTGCACTTAGCTGAGAAATACCAGATTGAGTGTTGTGTGTGGAACTTTAAATTCCTACCACTGCATATTTGCCTTGTGGTGGAATCTTAATTGTCATTGCAGGTGGGATATGTGTATGCTGTAGCAAGGCTACATGTGCATACAGAAATTGGATTAGGAGCTGTCTTTAGGTGTGTAATGAAGATCTTGTCCTTCCTGCTGCTTTCAAAACAGTTCACTTCAAAGGCTGTAGTATTTGCTTTGTCCTTTGGCTTTTGTGGGGTGAGAGAAGAGGCTGCCTGCACCTTAGATGTGTTAGTTGTCTCCAGCAGTATCTTTCCCCAGGATGAAGAGATTGGTGCAGCAAACAGTGGGGGAGTGTTTGCCTCTGTTGTTCCTCTCCCTGTTTGTTTCAAATGTGCTAGCTTTCCCCGTCCTCCCCTTAAATCACATTATTTCATAAAGAGTAAAAAGAAACATAATTTGGAGCAGCAGCAAGCTGAGCCCAAGTTAATAGTTTGAATTGCGCTCCATCTGTTCAGCTGCATGCCCTGATGGATGTGCTGAACCCATTTTTCACAATTTGTTTTAAGCTGCTAAGAACCATCTCTCCTGGCTCCAGTCCAGGCTGGCTGTGGAGAAAAACTTCGTTTCTGGACATCGATGTTCAGAGGGCAGGATTGAATAAATAAACCCCAGCTTCAAGGCTACCTCTTCACCTGCAAGATGCCAGCTTTTGAAAGCTGAAATTCTTCTCTGAACTGGAGCATTGTTATTGAAAATTAGATGGGGGGAAACCCCCAACGTACACACGCACAGAGAGGATGAAATTTGCAAACGTGATTATGCAGGACCTGCTTTAAATCGGCTTATTGCTGTTTTCTGATGGCAAGCAAGCAGTCACAGAAGCCAGGGTGATTGGCCTTGCCATGTGTGCATGCTGCTGGTAACTCAATAACCGATGAACACCCACCGTGGTCTCCAGACCTCGAGCCTTTGATGCAGCAACAAACAAGATAGATGGCTGTAATTTATCCGGCCCCTGGAGGGCTGTGCTGGTAATGTGCCATGAGCCCAAGGGCCAGCCATCCATAATCTGTGTAAAAATCCAGCGGATGGCCGTGCTGCGGGGCTGCCTTTGTTTTGTGCTGCACACGTTTGTGTGTGTACAGCGCACAGCACTGGGCTCTGAGTCCAGCAGCCAGGGGCACTGAGCTTTAGTGTCATGTGCCCACTCCCTCTGTTAGCTTTAATTGGGTTTGTTATGTACTAAACAAAACCAATTCAATATGTTTCAGATAGACTTGGGAAGGCAGTGCTGGAAACCCAGTATTTTTCTGTGTGCCTGTACAAGCAGAAGAGGGAATGGAGAAGGTGTGCTGGGTCTGGGGAAATAGAATGGGATTTTATAACAGATGAAGCCTCTGGCAGGTTTGCTTATTGAGGACGAGTGCCTGGGGCGTTGGAGTTGGATGGTCCAGCAACCAAAGGAGAGGGAGTGTAGCCCCCTGGCTTGCACAGGGGGTGATTAGAGTTGGAAAGTAAAAGTACTGAAAACAAAGACCTGTCACCTTGAGTTTCTGATTTGTCACTGTGTGGTGCACTGCCCTTTCACACCTGGGTTCTTACTGTTTCCAAACAAGGGATTTATGTTCCCTCAAAGCTGCTTTTTCCTGGGGTGTTTTTAAAAACACCTCCATTGAGTCAGCAAGAATTCTGCACTCTGATGTGCCAGCTGTAAAACGGAGTGTGAGGACTTGCTTTGTCCAGCATGGCCGTGGAAGGGCGAGGATATATCTGGGTCGTAGGTGTGGGGATTGCCTGCTGTTCAGTAACACCGGGCTCCTCTCCTCCCACAGGCATGGCACTGGCCCAGCGGCTGGTGACAGTGCAGCAGGGCCCCCTGTACCGCACGGAGGGCTCCCACATCACCCTGTGGTGCAAGGTGAGCGGCTACCAGGGGCCAGCAGAGCAGAACTTCCAGTGGTCCATCTACCTGCCGTCGGCCCCGGAGCGGGAGGTGCAGATCGTCAGCACCGTGGACCCCTCGTTCCCCTACGCCATCTACACGCAGCGCGTGCGCGGCCGCGGCATCTTCGTGGAGCGGCTGCAGGGGGACGCCGTGCTGCTGCACATCACCGAGCTGCAGGAGCGCGACGCCGGCCAGTACGAGTGCCACACGCCCAACACTGACGAGAGGTACTTCGGCAGCTACAGCGCCAAGATGGACCTCGTGGGTAAGCTGGGGTCGCATCCTTGAACCCCACCCCTGTCAGGGTGTTGTTGTTTTCTTTAAAGAGTTATTAGCTGCTATGAAGTTGTTTGTTATAAAGGCACTTCAGTCTCGAGAGGCAAAGAGTCGCAAGTGGTCAAAAAGTTTTCAGCTTAGAGTCCTAAATAGAAGTGAAGTGCTGATTAGAAGTAGGAGCTGCTCCAGTCAAAGCTGATGTTGCTGCCACAGCTCCTGTCTTCTTCTGGTGAGGATGATAGTGGTGAGGAGACAGAAGAAAGAGAGAGCAAGAGCGAATCTCTGCCCGGTTTTATGCACAAATTACCCAACAAGCTAAAAACACAAACTCTAACCATTTCTTCTTAACCTATTAGAATTCCAGTTCCTTAGCACACCAGGTTGCGTATAAACTACGCATATGGTCTATCTTATTCTATCTAAAAAATGTAAGCAATGTTCTTACTATAGCTTTATTTATAAAACTGTGTTCCTGGAGCCTCTATGGAAACTTATTTTCAACACTAGTATCTAGGATTGTGTTTTTCAGCCTTCACTGGAACTTGCTGATTTCTCTCTGATTTCCTCAGAGAGACCTCTGTTTTTTCTGACTTCAGCATCCCCCCATGTGCAGTGGGGTCTGCATAGGCTGTCAGGTAAAAAAGATGTGAGGGAGAGCTGGAGCAGAGAGGAGGTGGCACAGTGGTATGAATTGCAGAAGATCACAATGTAGAGGTGCAGGAAATGGCAAGCTTTCTTCACTAAAATGAGACCCCAGGCAGCACAGCCAGGCAGAGGAATGTTTGAAGGCATGGCTGAAAGCAAGAGGGACATGGAACTGATTTATACAGAGGGAAAGGGGCAGAGAGCCTGTGTCAGATGGCACAGATGGAAGAGAGGAGCAGTCATGAGCAGCACATAAAAGGGAGCAGGAGAGATGGTCATCTTCAGATTCTTACAGCAGTGCTGAATGCATCCTGAAACCACTGAGCAGATTGACCTGTCTGTAGATGAATATGGAGAAGCTGGTTTGGGATTTTTTTTTGTTAGAAAATTGAAAACAGGTACTTTAAAATCTGGAGTATTTCCATGGCACCTCTGACTCTAGAAGATTTGACCTTTTCAAGCTTCAGCTTGCTTTCTATATCTCAAAACAGCATTTGAAGTGTCTAACTTAGCTAACAGCAGTCAAATAGCTTCCATCCAAGCCTTTGGCTGAAAGACCCCTAAAAGAACTCCTTTGCAACACAGACACCCCTCTAACAAATTCAAGCCCACAGACAGCAAGCAGGCTTGCTTTCCTTAGGAGGTGTCTGTGAGCCTGCACTTGGAAACCACTTTGGCATTTTCCAGCCCAGGTGGTGTTGACACAAGAAATCTAGTGTGAAAGGAGCCAGGATATTATTTCAATCACTACAGCCTTCCTTTGGGTTGAGCTTCTTTCCTGGCCTTGGCCTCTTTCCTTCAGAGGTGCCAGCCCAGCCACTCTCCCAGGTGAAGCTCCACAGCAGGGGTGTGAGTGCTTATTTAGGTCCCTTTTTTGCCATCTGATATCCATGAGTAGTTGGGGGGTAGATGCCTGAGTATTTTATTTTTTATTTCTAATTCTGAAATTTGCTTTAGGTGTCTGGATTTGCAGTTCCCACTGCAGTTTAAACAAGACTGAGTCAGAGCTGCTGCTGTTAGATCACCTTGGGGAGTGAAACCCATTGAAACCAACACCCTCTGAAAAAACGTGCCTGGGGTCAGGGTGGGGTTGGATGGATTCTGGGTTGCTCTGCCAAAGGCTGGAGCTGAGCACAGTCAGCACATCCAGTGGCTGGGCAGTGGGAGCTCCTCCACTGCTCTCCAAGTGTCTGGGGAGCCAAAGTTTACTTGGTCTGGTTTTGCTCAGTCCTTCCCTTTCCACAGCTACAAACCAGTAGGATTTGGGATTTAGACACACAATAGCAGAGCTTGGAGGACATTGGCTTTGGGGCTTACATGTTTCAGAGACACTGAAGAAAATTGATCTAAAGTAACTTTTAGTGGATTAGTTAAATCACATTATGCCCCTTCATGGATACTTGTGCTCAGGATTTTGGGCCGTAATTTGGTTTAGCTTAATTAATTTCTGAAAACTCACTTTGGAAGTGACTTAGGGTGACTTGCATTTCGAACATGTGCATCTATGTAGGTTCCCTTCTGTGGATTAGCCAAACTCTGACAGAAACTGGATTTTTCAGAGTGCTCCCAGCAATGCTGTGGACAGCCGGTCCTTACAGATACCCTTTCTTTTGCCTCTCATTCATGGGATATGGTGCTGATTTCAACTTTGTTGGACCCTGAAGTCCTTCTAGAGGAATGGGCTCCTCTCTTCAGTGCTGGGCAGATCTTGTGTCCTTTCTGTTGTCCTTTTCTTTTAGTTCTCAGCTATAAGTTGGGGGTTTTCAGGCTGGTTTACTTTCTGCAGACAACATGCAAGAAGAGCTACAGAAAGGAGTTACTCTTTTCATTTTCTCAGAAAAAGAACCAAACTTTTTTTTCATTCATCCAGTTATGAATTTTTAATTGACTCATTATATTGAGTGGCTCTTTTCTGGCAGCAGCAAAGCCTGAAGGGAGACAGGTTTGTTAGCATCTCTGTTCTCTCCACTTATGTGTGAAGTGGATGGGTTTGAAGCAGTGTTGATTTTAGGCTTGCTGCTCTGGGACCTTGGAATTGTTGTGTGCTGTGATTTGGGGGAAGAGCTGAAGGAGGAGTTTCTCCTCTTTCATAATCCAGCCCTGTGGCAGGGGAGCTGGATGGGACACTGGTGCAGCAGCACGTGGGGCTGCTGCCTGCACCGGGGCGTTTCAGCTTGCAGCAGAGCAGCTGGGATGTGTTCTGCTCCTGCCATCTGAGCATTGTGGAAGGCTGTGTCTCCAGGGCTCTGAGGCTGCTAAAAAATAATCCCATCAGCTTCAGAGACATGCCAGTTTGGCTTGAAAGTACACTTCTCTCCACCTCATCAACAGCAAGCGTGGCTGGTTGTCCCTCTTCCATTATTAGTGTCACCCCTCCAGATTCCTTTTCCTTCTCTGAGACTTTGGCCACGGTCTAGTACTGCTTTGAGGACCTGATGTCTCTGATGGCCTGAAGTAAGAAGTGCTCCCCAGGCACTCTGTGGGACTCTTATCTGAATTTAGGCATGCAACACAAGTGCTAATCTCATTGAAGTCATGTGGTTCAAAGGCCTTTTACCATGCAAGCATGTGTATCAAGGCTTAATCTTCTTCACCAGTCTTCCAATTTCCTTCAATTGCTTCAAAAACAAGCCTTTCTGTATCTTACTGCTCCTCTTCTCATCCTCCTCTGAGCTGCATCTTTGGGAAGATGGAGTTATGCCTGGGCTGCAAGATGTGTTAGAAGAATTTAGGACATCTCACACTGAGTTTCAGGTGCTGAGAGAGGTGGGGGGGCGGGGAAAATAGGGGGTGCAGCTCTTCAGGGTGTTGTGGAACCATGGCCTTGTGATTGATTTGTGAGAAAGGATTAGTCTGTGTACAAAGTCTGCAACTCTGTTGTTTTCCTTCGGGTTTCAGTCCCCTGAGGGTGACACAAAATTGCTGAGACTTGTTCATGCTCTTTTACTCAGTGTGGCAGGAAAATATTTTGGAAGACCTCATGAGTTGTCTGCCACCCATTTCACACCAGACTCACTGCCTAAGGTAGATGTCCGGGCAGTACCTGCCATCATAAGACAGAAAAGGACAGATCTGGAGAGCAGTCCAACTATATCTAGATTAAGTGCATCGTTCTCTATGTTGACGAAAGAGAGATCCTACATGTTAGACTCGAGCTAGGCACAGTGGCTGAAGACTTGCCTGCTCTTGGAGACTTGACCTATCAGGCTGCTGAGCATCTGGGGGGAATTTTGACTTTGTGGTTGAATTGGGAAGACGTTGAGTGTACTGAAGAGGGGAGTTTAAAAGTTTAAATTGAAGTGATTAAATTGTGGATCTGGGGGCAATGCACATAGTTGTATTGCTTGCTGCTGACTGTGGTATGTGGGCTGTCCCTTCATTTTTTTAAGAAATTGAGGACAGAAAAGGATTTTCAGGTGAAGGAAAGCAACATCCCAGAAGCACAGCATCACCACTGACAAGACAACAGTATTTTCCAGGTTGTCGTTGCAATTCTCCCTTTTCTTACCTCTTGAAATATGGGCAGAAGAGGAGGCTTCTGTGCAGTAATTTAGTTGGTGGAGCTGCAGGAGTGCTATGCAAATGGAGGAGGTGGTTTGTGCTTCTCCTGTTGATGGTAAACTTGTGTTTTGCTGCAGGGTAGAACTGAGCACATGGCAGTTCCTTCAAAGAGCGTGAGTCACTGCAAATTTGTACTCCACTATATCTCTGCGATGAATTGTTTGTGTGCCTGTACCCTTACTTAGATAACAGTGAAGAGGCCCAGGTCTAACCTCTTCAGAAGTTTCAGACTTTTATCTTAGTGTTTTTTCATCTGTGCTCCCAAAAACTTTGAGATCTTTTTCAGAGTAAGTGATTTGAGGGAAGAAATCAAGCTTTGAGGTTTTTCTTAAACAGGTTGTGATAGAGCGGGAGGAAAGGTTTCAAAGCACTTGAGGAGGTGGCAGCTCTTTTAGTCTTTATTTTGGGGGAGGCAGCTGTACAGCATCAATCCTAAAGTTAAAGGAAAAAAATGAAAGGGGTTCGGATGGGAGGAGAGCACAGTCCCCACAGACTGGGAAGAGGCAATGTCAGTGCAGACTTGAGAAACAAGGAGCACTCAAACACAGCTGCCTTTGCAGTGGGCAGGAGCTGCTGTGGAGCTGGTGGAAGTGCCTGCAGGGATGGTCACCAGGACCTTCTTGCAGCCAGGCTTAGGTCACAGAGGGCAGAGAGGCTTCATGCTAGCTAGGTGCAATTCAGCGGCTGCTCTCCCAGCCTGGTCACACTTTTGCTCTCTGCTGTTTCTCATTGGTCTCATCCTGCCTGGGTGGGTTGGTGCTTTGGCCCCTGCCCTGTTCTCCTGTGTCCTCCCTGTGATGGCTCCCAGGGGCTCTGTGTGGTTTTTTGGTTGGTAGCCCCACTGTGGTGGAGTTTCTACATCTGCCCTTGTGCCTGAGGTCAGGGCTGGCTGTGGCTCTGCGTGCTGAGGTCTTGTCTCCTAATGCTGAGCTGCCCAAGGCACTTGCAGCTCTCTGCAGACCAGGACTCAGTCCATGGGCACTTTGACCATGCCATCAGGAGTTTGTCTTCAGGATTCTCTGTGCCCTGCAGCTGTGGCCACTTGCAAGGCTGTGCTGGGATAGGCAGGACATGTGTAAGGTGTAGGACATGTAGGCAGGTGTGTCTGAGAGGCTTTGGTGGTATGGGAGGTGGAAGAAACATTTATGTAGGCACGACACAGCACTGGAGAGAAAGGAGCTGCAAGCCTTCAAGAGAAGAAAGCAGGTGTCTTTTGTTGGACTTGCTACCAAAAATCTCCAGGATCTCTGCTGAGAGCAAAAGAGTGCAAGCAGGCAAGAGAAAGTCACATCACAGTTTGGATTTGGGAAGCACAGTCTGCTCCTGGCAGCCTGGATGAGAGCAGTCGTATCTATCCATACGGGGCACATGGACCTCAGTGGCTGCTTCTTTATTCCAGCTGTCAACCGGGCTGCAGGTGGCTTAGCTTGAGGCAGGTGTCAGAGAGAGAGATGGCAGTCTCAGAGACAAGGACCTACCAGTTTTGATACAATTCTTTGGGGGCTCTTCTTTCTGTGCTGCATTTTTCTTCTTTGTCTTCACCTGAGAGACAGAGAAAAGTGTTTGTCACTGTACTTGAGTGAGCAGCCTGTGTCCTGGGGAGACCAGGCTTTCTGCAGACAAGCAACAACAGGGCAAAAATCGAAATAAGCAGTTCAGCCTGTCCTGAAAGGTTGCAAAGGCTTCATCTCTGGAGGCTTTCAAGACCTGACAGGATCAAGCTCTGAGTGGCCTTGTCTGACCTTGTAGCTGACCCTGCTTGACCCTGTAGCTGCACTACAGACCCACAAAGTCCCTTCCACCCTGGATTGTCCTGTGATGAGCTACTTGGCTGCACTGCAGAAGGGAACCGCTGTCAGGCAGCATTTTGGAGAGTTGGTGCTAAATAAACGAGTTTGGAGGGTCAGAGCTAAGTAATAGCATAGCATTGATGGTCTCTACCAGGTGAAAACACCTATTTTACCTCGCCAAATTCTATTTATTTTCTGGCTTATTTTTTATATTTAATGTTCTTATTTCTCTAGTGAGATTGCAGAATTTTTTCTCTGTTGCTCTGCTCTGGTGTCTGAAAGTGGAACTTGGAAATCCTAAGCACAGATGTCCTAATCTCTCTTAGTCTGTCTCTTTGGCTAGGCTACCTCCATGAAACGTGTGTGCTTTATCTGGCCAAGCTATGTGAGTTAACCAAAGTGAGCTGCAGATTGGTGTTGTGCTGTGTGAGTTACATTCATCTTCGCCTGTTTGGGCTGTGCTTGTTGCAGTAATTAGCTCCCCAGAGGAGTAAGATGTCCTTCACTTTCAAATTACCCTTTAGCTGGCATTAAAAAGGGATTTAAAAAAAAAAAAAAATCAAATGCCTTCTTATAGGTGGTCCTTTGCAACCAGACACAGAGTATTTTGTTCTTATTGTCCTCCTTTACTTGCCTAATTCTCTCTGTAGTAACCTTCACCAAAAAATTGACCTGTGCTCCTCTGCTTTTTCTTTCTGTTCCTGCTATGGATGGAAAGGAAATATTTGTCTCTTAATGGGGGAGGAGTGGAGAGGGGTAAATATATTTACCTCTGGCAGTTCCTGTGGCCCCAGCCTGGGGAATTGCACCTGGTTTGTGATGCTACAGGCATTCCGCCCTGTTATGCTGCCAACTTGCTGCATGTCCCTGGATATGGCACAATCCATCTCCCTCACCGTTTTCCAGCTGGTAAAATTAGGGATAATAGCACACAAGCCTTTTCACAAAGTCTAAGCTAAATAATTGTGATGGGCTTTGAGCTCCTCAGATAGCGGGAGTTAAAAACAAAGGCTTATATTTCAGCTCTGCCTGGTAATAATGCTGAATAGGATTCATCTCCTCTCCTGCTTAGTCATTTCTGCTATCTTAAAAGTGTAGCTGCCTAAGCTCACCCAATTTTCCCCCAGCAGAAGCTGTGAGGCTGATAGGCACTGCCAGACTGGGGGGCCGGTGATCCGCAGGGACGTGGGAGCCCAGCACAGGCAGCCCTGTGCTTTAGTCATCTACAGTCTGCCAGTGAATTCCATGGGCTGGTTATTCCTTGTGCTTCCCAAACCACTCTTTGGTAGATACCAGTCATGTTAGAGCTGATGGCTTGTGACAGAAATCTCTGTGCATGTCCTCGCCATATGGGACCAGGCTCACTCATTTTTTGTGTCTTTACCTCATCCCTTGTTACTGTATTTTCCTGCTAAACACTTCCAGTTATTCCTGTTTTCTTGCAGTATGCCATCCCCTTTTTCTTTCCTGTTGGAATTGTTTGCCTGATTTTTGCTTTCTTATTCTTGTATTACATTGCATCACTTCTGTACCTCTGAATGTGCAGGAAAAATGGAAAAAATTGTGGGCAGAGTATGCTTAAAAAAAATGGGTAATCCATTGTATCCACTCTTTTGTTCCTTTCTTGAGTTTTTTCTTCCCCTCCCTCGCCTTTCTGCCCTGTCCCTCAAAACCACAAGCAACTTGGTGGCATGACATGCTTTGTGGGAAGGGCTCTCAGTTTGGGAACTGATTTTCTTTTTTTTTTAAATGCCATCCACCTACCCATTTCTCAAAAAAACTGGTATTAGACACATTTGGAACACATCACCGTATTCTATATGTTTTTTTCCTATATTGTCTCATATAGGAAAAGATTTGAGGCAGAGCTACTTTTTAAAATTTAGCGAGCATGTGGAGAACAATTATAATAAGAATATGTGTCCTTTTTGGACATGTCTTTACACTTGTACAGATTTTCTTGCATTTGAAAAAAAAATGTATTCTAAAAAGCATTTCTAAAAATGTAAATTAATACAGCCTCAGGCAGTTGCACAGTCCCCTGCTCAAAGATCTGGTCTTGTCTTTAAAATGAGCCCCCTTGCTTCTTTCTACATCCCTTCCTTGTCAGGAAGGCAGGCATGGAATCCTGAATGCTGACTTGCCTTCAGCGTGTGAAGAGCTGCAGTGTTTTGCTTGGCTGGGTTTCTGTGCAGCCTGAATGGTAACATCAGGACAGTCAGCTAAAATGATCTTTGAAAACTAAAACAGTCTTTCCTGAAAAAGCCTGTTTTCTGAAGTGGTGCCCTGCAGTCTGCTCTTGAGCTGTGTCTGGCTCCTCTCAGCTTGATGGGAATGTGGCATTTGCTCTTTGCTGAGCCCTTGGCCTCCTCAGTGTCAAGGATGCTGCAAGGCATGGGGTCCTCTGCTGCCCTGAAAGGAGTTGCTGAAAACACAGCCTTGCTCAGACCATGTCTTCTTTTTGCTTCTCCCACGTGCTTTGCCAGTTCCTGGTAAATGGAGGTGTTTGGTGATCATAATTGTCATGTTTTATAGGATGCCTTTCAGTCTGTCCCCCTGAGAAGAGGGATTGGTGGCATAGGCTGTTTGTGGATATTGACATAATGTGCTGAGAAGAGATAAAGGATGCAGAGGTTTTTAAGTAGGATAGAAGAATCTTTGGTCAGAAATCCTGGTGCATTTGCAGACCAGCTCTACCACCAGTGGGTTACTCAGCATCCTAGGTTCAAGCCTGGGGCAAAAGGTTGTCTGGTGTCAAAAACAGTTTAATGCTAGCTCCCTTCCTGAATTCAACATTTCCTCCTAATGTTGTCTGGGCAGTCCCAGACCCTTTTTTCTCCCCAACTTTTTCTTTATATGCACAACTACAAGAAGCTCTGAAGGATAAAAAGAAAGCTGCTATGCACAAAAGGAGAGGCAGAAGGAGCTGGGCTGGGTCGGGCGAGCAGGTGGTGGAGCCAGCAGGCTGTGAAGTGGGATGGGCAGAGCCTGGCACCTGCCTCCTACCTTGGCAGCTTTTTGGGGGCTGGAGGGGAGCTCAGGGACACCCATCTCATCTTCCTCCCTGCCAGTGCTGGCTACTGAGCAGCCAGCACAGCCTGGTGGCTCCTTGGCATGAGGACCCAGTGTCACTGGCACTGCCTGCTGGCATTTCTGGCAGCCTTTTTGGAGTACCGGGTGGTGGGGGAGAGGCACGAAGTGTGCAGGTTTCTGTGCTCGTGTGCCTCCACAGAGTGTCTCAGCGTTAAACGGGGAAAGCGACGACTGTGAGCGCAGCTGGTAACATATGGCACCCGTCCCCTGCCTTGGCAATTGCTCAGTGAACTCTGAAAGTGGAGTACGGTCCCCGTGGCTCCAGCCAGCTGCAGCACTGAGAAATTCTGCACCACCGAAAACTTCGCGTTCCACGTCACCTATTTTTCCCGCTGTGCTTCCCTGGGGAGGTTTTTGCTGTGCTTACTCTTCTTCCCACTCCTCTTTATTTTTCTTTTTTTTTTTTTTTTAATTTGTTTTCCCTGGAGGATTGCTTTATTTATTCTTCAGTTCCAGCCCCTCAGACTTGGTTGCTCTGCACTTCTGTTGCTCTGCTGCCCTGAGAGGCAGGGGCAGCTGTTCCTGCTGTTGATGCTGATGCTTTCCTTGAGTTGTTTTGGAGAATAAGTAGGTCTGGTGATGAACAGTGGAGTCCCCACATAGCAGAGGATGAGTGCAGTGCCCATTGCTCAGCCCTGAGCAATGCTCCCTGTGGTGTGGATGCACATCTTCTCCTTGAAAAACTACAAAGCCAAAAAAGTCAAGCTGGTGGCCATTGCAAGCCCAGTATCTCCTAGCAGCATTGCCAATCTACATCACATCCTTTTTGTCATCTCAGATAACACCAAACTTGAAATCCTCCTAGCTCCTATGCTTTGGAATCCTTATCTCTATTTAGAGATGCTGCTGTGGAGCATCCAGGGAAGAAGGGTTGGGGGCTGGGGGAAATGAGGAGATTTCTTTAAAGCTCCAGAGGGTGTCTGTCCTTCTTCTGCGACCCACAGGAGAGGTGGGAAAGGGAAAGCAATTCTTTGGTGCTGTAGTCCCACAGCATCCTCCTCTTCCAGCCCAAAGCCCTGGCAGGACTGGCTTTTCTTCCCTCTCCTTTCAGCTCCAGGTGGTGCAGGGCTTTGCTTTATGAGCTGAGAAGGAAACCTGACCTGCACTGGGTCAGAGCTGCCCCTTGGTAAGGGGAAGTTGGAGAGAGAAATTTTCCATCTTGATTCTGTGCCTGCCCTGTCAGTTTAGCCCTCTAACAGTTTTACAATCTTTATCTGATATAGGTTTAAGAGGATTTCCCTGGGCACAGTAGGATTATTATAAGTCAGAGAGCAGTCTCCAGCTGATATTCCTTCAGCAAGTATTTTTTTTCAAGTGGATTTAACAGTATTTAATTTTTTAAAACCCCACAACTTTCTGGTTTTTGGTTTTTGGGGTTTTTTTTGCATGGTTTGTAAGTAAATTGTTTGTGCTATCAGAGAAGTAGAGCCTAAATAAAATGAAGAAATGTATTATTGCTTTCCAGGCTGGGGGTGGTGGAAGGAAAGCAGCAGCTGGAGGTGGGGAGGGTAGAAGATAAAATAGTAATATGGTGGGAAATGTAACATTATTCCATGCAGCACTGATTAGTAATACTGCCAAACAGCTGTTTATAAATGGAAAGTGTAATGGAAAGGAGGGCTGCAAGGAACATGAGAGTGCTGCAGGCACTGCTGGGTCATCATATGAGGAGGGGATGGCTTCTGTCAACCTTTTATCTGCCCCCTGGGGTATCAGGGGCTGTGGCTGGGGCTGTCCCATCCACCCTCCCTGGCCCTGGTGGGGTGGTGCTCAGTTGTTTTTACACATAAAATGCTCCCCCCAGCTTAGGAGGTTTGTGTCACCTTCAGAAAAGAGGAGCAGTGGCGACCTTTGGCATTGGGAAAGCTCTGCCTGTAGGAGAAAAATCTCCTTTTGAGCCACATGTGGGCTGTGTGTTTATCCTCTTCCCCCCTCTGGCAGGCTTTATTGATGGCAGACGGCTCTGGGGCTGGATGTGTGTGCACGCATCCAGAAGTCCTGCTGTCTTAGTGAGAGTCGCCTTCTGGCCACCTGCACCCCGGCAGCATCCCAGTCCTTGGAGTATTTCAGAGGATGCTAATGGAATGGGATTAGCCGCCCCAGTTGCCCTTGCCATCAACAAGAGATGTTTCTGGAGAGCCTACAAAGAAAAGCCAGAGCTAGCAGGGCAAACCCGAACAAAGGCGCTTCAGAATGCAGAGAGAAGCGTGATTTTTACCCTGAGGAGGCAAGAGGTGGGGCTGCTCTGCTCCCCATTTGAAGTCTGAATGAGCCTCTGCCTTAAGGGATGGTGGATGTCTGAGTTGGTGCTAATGGGCTGGATGCCCTTCAGTGTCCCTGCTCTGCCCTGCTCCCTCTCCTTGACATTGTGTTTCAACACATTGCACCCTTCAGGGCTTTATTCCTTGCTGCTTGAGAGTTAAAATGATAATTTAGGGCTCTCCAAAGAAATGTAGAGCTAGGGATGCCTGCCCTGGGGAAGTGTGTCATGGCAGGCAGGGTTTTCTGGACAGGAGTGCCTCTGTGCTCTGAGCACTTAACTTCCTCAGACCCTGTCATCCTTCATTTTTAGCTGCCTATTCAAGAGAGCAGGATTTTTATACAGCCATTTCTTACCAAAAGCGTTTCCTGATTGTAACTTGTAATGCCAAGCATACTGAGGGTGAGAAGGTTTAGAGAGATCACTTTTCTTTATGGCATTGTGCTGCTGCCTGGAAGCAAAGAGATGCAAAAGCAGCAGGTTACTTATCAGAGGGTTAATGTTGGTCTCCCTGTCCACTGAAAAAATTGCATCAGCATGCCACAGATGACCACAGGTGCTCTGGCAGTGTGTTGTCACCTTCTGAGCTCTCTCAGGTGTACTGATGCCACCTGTCCACAGACAGGAGTCCTTGCAAAGCTGCAGGTGATGGCTGTGCCCCACGGGTGGCCCACCTGGCACTGTGGCTGGAAGGGGGAAGTGCTGGCACAGCAGTGTTTACCTGTGGGGAAGGGAAAGTGGGTGGAAAGTATTGTGGGTTTTTGGGGTTTTTTTGTTAGAGTTGGGATTAAAAGTTCGAGAGATGGTATTTTTTGTTTAGACTTAGATGTTTATTAATTCTAATTTATATTACAGTGAGTTTTATAGTACTTTTCGTTAACAAGCTATAAAATGGAAACTTACCTTTTTCTTTCTCTACAATGCCTTTTAAGGGACAATCTGTCCAATTAAGAATGGACACCTAAATTATTTTCTCCTTTAACTTAAAAAATAACCACTCAAGGCTCGCAATGTGGAATTTTCTATCTAATTACAAATTACCATCTATCTAATGGTATTTTCTATCTAATTACCACTTAGACCCATGAAGAAGAAAGACACTTCTACCCTAAAACCTCCATTTTGCTTTATATATATATATTACTATATTCTAAAAGCTTCAATTCTGAGTTTTCCACCATGTGATATTACACACTGCTATGCAAACTACACACTCGTGATCTCAGTTTTGTCATTTGATTTCTGGAAGCCTTCTCCACAGCCTCAGGTTTTTGTGGGGGTCAGTGCCTGTCAGCAGAGAAAGTCTAAAATTCTCAGTGCCCAGGGTTCCAACAGGGTGCTCCTCACTTGTGCAGAAGTTGGGAGCACTGCCCATCATCCAACAGCCCTTCTCAAGTGCAGCAGCCAGGTGAGTGTATGAGCATATCCAGAGGACTGGTGCAGGGGAAAGCATCCCTCTGCAGGAAGGGTTCCTGCCTCCAGGCAGAGTCCTGGTGTGCAGGGGCAGCTCAGCCAAGGATGGAGCCCTTTGGCTGCTGTGGGGTGGGGGATTATGGCACTCCTGCCCCTACTGGGGAAAGGGAAGGTTGTGGTCATCCCAGGGCTGGGCAAGGAGAGCCAATGAAGGCATGTGAGGCAGACAGAGGAGATGGAGGTGAAGGGGTTAAAAACCAAGCAAAGGGTGAGAGGAGGGAAGACAGGGAGCAGGAGGAAAGGCAGGAGCAGCAGCTCTGGGAAGGCAAGAGGAGGAGGAAGTGTAGAAGTGACAGGTGGAAGACCTTGGATGGGAGTTTTTTGTGCTGTTAGAGCAGTGGGGTGTGTAGATTGGCATGTTGGAGGTGCTGAAGCAGGGAGAGCTGAAATGGGGATGACCAGAGAGGGGCTGTGGTTGGGGTGGAAGGAGTGTCCCTGCTCCCTCCTGCAATTGGAGGTGGCCCCTGAGCTGCCAGAGACGTGGGTCCCTCTCCATCTGGCCTCCTTCTGCAGGGCTCTGTGGGGGCTCTTCCCCTACCCTTTCCATGTGTCCTTGGAGTGCCCTAGATGCTCTTCCAGGCTTTTGACTCTGCAGCAGACAATGGGGGTTTCAGTGCTGTCTTCCATCAGGGCTGTCAGGATGTAGTAATTACCTTTGCACTGCTGCCTCCTACCCTTTATTCCTCTCCCTTTGTGACTGGGATGTCAGAGGCAGTGCTGGTGCTTTGAGGAGTTCCTTTTGAAGTGACTTTGTGAGTCACAGGGACTGGTGAGCAGTGGGGAGTGAGAGCTGGTCCCCTGCACTCTCAGATCATTTCAGCTCCCTGGTGTCTGTGGCCAGAGCAGCATGTCCTGTGCCCATCCTCAGAGTCCATCTGCTCAGAGAGGCTCTTGGTGGGGGTTTGGTGTGGATGGAGGGAAGGGGAGAGAAGGAACCAGGACACCAGAGGTGTGCTGAGCTGGGCAGCAGTGCTGTGGTTTTGGCTTAGCTGAGCCTGTTGCTGGCAAAAGCACAGAGCTGTCTCAGGGTGCTGGGCTTCCCCTGGCAGCAGTGGGATGAGTTCCTGCAGGCAGCCCTGTCACAGATCATGAGTACAGCAAGAAGGATTTGCTGTCTCCTGTGGTGTGTTCAGGCCACAGGATGCACAGGTAGAGCTGAGTTAAGCTGGATAGCTGTGGACAGTTTGCACTAATGAGATGTTTTAGATGACACGTGTGCCCCCAGGAGCCACTGTAGAACCCTCCCCTCCTCAAATCTCTTACTGCAAGGTGCTTTCCATCACTGCTTAAGTGTCTTGAGTTGGAGCCAGGCACCACAGTCCCAGCTCTATTACTGGTCCACTGAGCTGATGCCCACAGGGCCACCCATCCTGTCCCTGACTATCTTCTGGTTGAAGTTGACAAGACTGAAATGTGAGTGCTCCCGTTGACTGCCAGGAGTTAGCACTGCTGTTGAGCGTTCAGGGCTGCTGTGTGGAGCAGTAGGACAGGCAGCCAGGCTGTATGTGAAACCCCTGTACGCCAGCCAGAGCAGAGCTGATTAAGCTTATGGAACCTGACAAGATCACAGCCCAAGGTGGTATTGCTGGAGGCTGCATGACTGGGAGCCGTGTTCCTGTTGCAGCAGCACGGGCATTAGGGATATGTCTCTTGAAGCCTGTCATGACACACGGCTAGCCCCTGAATGTCTCTCACAGTTGTTATCCTGCCAGCAGAGTGCAGGAAGAGCCTCCTCCCAAAAGGAGCACTGGCAGCATCTGCTTGCAAATGAGGAGCAGTTCCTCATTCTCTGCCATCCTAGCTTTGAATGTCCCCTGGACAAGTAAGTGCTGACCAGGGCACTGCTCTTTTGGCTCTGTGGGTACAGCGACCTCTCCAGCTTGGCTGATATGTGTGTCCCCAAAATAATCAGGCTTTGTGACCTGTGAAGTACATCCCCATAGCCCTGCTGCTCCATCAGTGGTCTGTGTCACTTTGACCCCAGATGAGGAGCTGTTGCCTGTCTGTCAGGGCATGGCAGTCAGTGTGCTGCCTGCTGTAGGTCTGGGAGCTGGCAGAGCTGAGGCTGCTGCAGGAGGCTCTGTGGTCTGCTCTCCATCAGTTAAAATAAGCTCTGAAGTGAAGCATTCTGTGGTATAACCTGGGTGGGAAACTACCTGAATCACTGCCTCTGCCTGGCAGCTATTGCAGGGACCTTCGTGCCACTTGTTGTGGATCTGCATGAAACCCCAGGCTTATATTTCCTAGCAATCATTATTTCTCACACAGGCACTGCCCTCAGATTCCTCCTGGTAGGATTTGTTTGTCTGGGAGAAGCAGCAGCTTCTTAAACAGACCAGCTCTTATGCCTTTGTTTCCCTCAGCCCCACAGGGTTAATCTCCTTCTTGGCACCTGATTATTTGCTGCTGCAGGGTGTGTGTTTGAAATTCTCATTTAGCTGGCTTTAATCCCCATCTGGGAGCTGTGTCCAGGTCCCTGGGGCTGGGGGTGAGTTAATACCTGAGCCTCTGCCTCTTCCCACAGCTGGTAGTTCTCAGGTATCCCTGAGTGAGTATTGAGGTGAAAGGACCACTTCCCAAATGGTTGCTAAGCATTTTGCATTCCTTTGTGAGCATTGGTGTTGCTGGCTTAGCAGTGGGCCTGCTGACAGGCAGGGATGGGGGCTTGCAGGGCTGCCTGGTCAGTGATGGAGCTCCCCTTCTGCTCTGGCCATGAGCTCCTCTCCTTCACCTCTGGAGCACATCAGGCATCGACACAGCTGGCAAACATCACCATATCCCCATGAGCCACTAGCTTCTGTCACCCTCCTGTAGCTCCTGCAGGTAATGGCACCCGATGCTTTTCAAGCCATTGCTCCATCTCACTGCATTCTTCCACCCCAGACATACCTACAATTACCTTTTCAGTGTTCCTCTGCTCCCCACTTGCCTTGATGCCTGGTCCAGCTGTCACACTGTCACCTTCCCCTCTTCCAGTGTCCTTGCTGCTTTGGGGCAAGACCATTCCCAGTGGAGCTCAGTGTGCTCTCTCCCCCAGCCCCATGTGAAGCAGGTCTGGTCTAACCCCTGCCCCCTAACTCCTTAGCCATTGTTTTTTAGGATGCTCAGTCTCCTCTCCCATTGGCTCTCCCCTCTCCAGGTGCCTCTGTGGGTGTGTAATGAGCTGGCAGAGCACAGAGCAGTGGCTCCCCGGGGCGCTCTGAGCTGACACGAGCAGCAGACGGTGACTAAAGCGGAGACAGCTCCGCGCGCTTTGTGCGTCCCTGGGAGCTCAAAAAGCCATCACAGATGTGGAATGAACTGCTTTGAGCAAGTGGCACCCTAATCCCTCCCTGCCCCCACCCCTCTACCCCCCTTTTTGCAGACATTAGTGTGATTAAAGTTGCATGAGCCCACACACGGGTGTATTTTATTTTATTTATTTATCTCCTCCTAGCGAGAGACTGGTTTGAGGTCTGCTTTGTGGGAAAGCAGCCAGAGGGATGCTGGGGAATTTGGGGTGTTTTACAAAACTTTCCCTCTGTGGAGCTCACAGCTGGCTGCTGTGGGGCTGGTTGTACTGGTGAGACCTGCTTTTCCTGTGGGATGCTAAACACAAGCACCTTCTTCCCAGCAGAGCCTGAGGTCCTTGCTGGTGGTGCCTGGGTGTGTGCTGGGCAGGCAGGAGCCCCTTCCAGCCTTGCTGTGGGGCAGCAGCACATGGAAGGCAGCAAAGCTTCGCCCAAGGCTTTCCACATGACTGAAATGGCTGAGGGTGGGTGTAAACAGCCAGTGTAAAACACAGGAATTAAATCACAGCATAGCTAAAACAAAAATAGATGTGTTCTCTTTCCGCCAGGTTTGTGCACCCAGGTTGGCTACCAGTAAAATCTTCATTACCATTTGAAGCAGCCTTCTGTCTCCTCTAGAAATGGGGAGAAGGCATGAAGGGTTGGATTACTTTGTTCTGCAGCCCTGTTCCCACTCTGTAAATACAGTATTTTTGCCAATGCCATGGCAGTGCTGTGTCAAATCTCCTTGGTGGGCATTTATAGTATAGACTGTCTTACTGCCTCACTCAGGGGCACGTAGGGTTCAGCTTTTGCATGTTTCCCCCCATTCTGGAAAAGAAAGATGTTATTTCCTTCCCTTCAGGAGGGTTTACTTGTAATGAAATGTTGTAAGGTGCAGTATGACTCCAGGGAGGGCTCTGTTACCTCCAAGCGTGGTTTCCTTGTCTATATCTTTGTCATGCCCTGCTTGTGCCTCTGTGTTTTTCCGCAGGTGGAGCAGTGAGTGAAAGGGGCCTGCAGTGCTCATCCCAGGGCTTTGTGAGCTGTCTGGAGGTTTAATCCTTTCTTCTCAGACATCACAGTGCAGCACAGGGCTCTGGGGAGATGGGCTGGGGTAGCTGGTGTCCCAGCTGGCTGCTCAGCCCTGAGCTCCTCCAGCTCAGCTGCTCAGTCAGGTCTGCAAACCCAAGCACTTTTTAGAAGGTGGAAATGCAGTGGGTGGTGTGTTTTCCCAGTAGGAGATGTCTTCTTCTCCTCCTCCTTGCCCACAGGGATGAAATGGTTGTGTGGTGTCTAAAGGATAGCCAGGTTTTGTGCAATAGCAGTGCAGGACCCTGGTGCGTGCTCTGTGCAAGGGGTTCAGAGCTCCTAAGGCAAGAGGAGCCCACAGCCCTTGCCATAATGTGGTGCAAGATGTGTCCATCACCATGGAGTGCCTTTAGTGACAGCCCATGTCTGCCTTCCTTTGGGAGGAGTGGCCCCTCTCTTGGGCACCGGGACCCTGCAGGAGTTCCTGTCACTGCCTCCATGCACAGGTCTCCCTGCAGGACCCATCTCTCCCAAGTTTGATGGGAGTGTGACCTGCAGGATACAATTCCCTGGATTTCTTGAGTGTGTGGCTGCTTGCCTTCCCCATGGACTGGAAATCTTTGCTGGCTGGTAGGGGTTAGCATAACAAAGCGTCAGGTGAGAGGGAGGCATTGAATTTCAATAAACCAGCAACTGGGGAATGAAATCTCCTTGCTTCTAATTGAGCCCAGGCGTCCCTCTTGCTCACCTCAGAGCTGTAATGCATCGGAAACAGCTCAGCAACTGCAGCTCTGCTGTCATCGAGGTGCAGGCTGAGGTTTGTAAAAAAAAATTATGGTCTTCTTGGGCTTGGTCATTGCAAGTTAAATATTTGAATAGGTAGGGGCAAGCATTTTGCTGGAATTGGATGATCCCTTTCATATTTATGTTTGGTTACGCTTGCTCCACTTGTATTTGGATGCTTGGCCAGGGGCGGAGAGGGAGGTGAAGGATGAAAGGGATTTAGTACAGAGAGGGGAAAACAGGAGCAGGGAGTGATTAGAATGGAGAAGAAAGCAAAGGAAACTACTGAAGGTTAAAAATAATAACAATTAGACTGGGGGGAATCAAGAAGAGGCAGCAAAATAAATTGGGGCCTTTGAAGAAAAAAGGGGATAGACAGTGAAGCCTTTTATTAAAATCTAAATGGCTGACTCTGAAGATAAATGAGGTTGCAAAGAAACAATGAAAATAATAAAAAGTGGAAGATGGGAAGGAGGGAAATATTCAAAAGGAAAATGAGAGGTTTTCACAGGTGTGTGCGATTGAGCATGTCAGCAGAGATGCTCTGTAATCTGCTCTAATAATGTGACAGCTACTGGGGGCTTTGGAAAAACAAACATAGCCCAAACCTTGCAATTATTTTTCCAGGGAGGTGAAGTTTGTTGAGTGTTTGAAGCTGCTGGTGTCCTCCTTTTGTGTATCTCTGGGGCTGCAGGTTCCAGTCCAGCCTTTGCTTTCTGCGGCACGGACAGTAAGCAAAGCCTCTCCCAGGGCACTGCTGGCTTTTGTTCCAGGTGCAGGGAGGCTGCAGAGGCAGTGATTCTGTGTTTGCCTGGGATTGCACAGCCACCAGCAAAGGAAAGAGACTTTGATCCCACTTGGGGAAAATCCTGCCATTTTCCACTCAAAACTGTTGTGCTGCAGAGGGCTGTCTGCCCTGTTCTGTTCTGTTTTGCTGTGTCCATGGAAGTGGTTGTTGATTTTGGGAAAGAAGGTTCAAGGCTTGCTAAGGAGGAGCCAACCTCCTGTTAGGCTACTGTGAGGATTTGTGAGGTGGTCACCTCATTTTGTGTAGGTCCTTGGCACTGAGGGAGGCTTCTTGGCTTGGTAGGATGTGGTTGTGATGGATGAAGATTCCAGACTCTGCTCTGGGGAGGTGTTTGCATTTCTGGAAGGTCAAGTCTGACCCATAGAAGGCAGGTGGAGGAATTTGGTTGCCTCAAACCAAGCTGGGGTCTCCAGTGCTGCCCGTCTTCATGAGTAGCTGTGCACTGCAAAATGGGGAAGGACTGAGTTCTCTGACCTTGCTTTTCCTCCTTTCCCAGTGGAGCAATTTCTTTAAGGTGTGCCTGACTCCCAGCAGGGACAGTCTTGCTGCCATCCAGCAGCCATGCATGTGTCAGTCCCTTTGTGGAAACTGCATTTCCAGAAGGGAACCAGTGCTTCCATAGTTCAGTGGAAAGTCCTGTCTCAAAATCTCTCTCAGCAATGTATTGGTCTGCACCTAGGGCAAAACCACAGCAGTCACCAGGAACTGTAGAGGCAGAAAACAGATACATTATTATTTTCCTTAAAGGAAAAACACTGAATCACAAGAACCTAATTGCTTAAAATAAATGCATTAAAAAAAAAAAAAAAAAAAAAAGAGGTAGGAGGAATGTGGTGGAGGTGAAATTCAGCAAGCCAGTGCTGGTAGCCCCTGTTAGGATGCACATCCACCCACTCTTTCTCTACTGCTGTGTTCAGGGTGAACATGACACATTTCTCAGGGATGTGGCTGCCTCTTACCCCATTCTCAGCCTGTGTTTCCTCAAGCAAGCATCTTGTGGGCCATAGGAAAGAGCTACCAAGCCAAGCTTACCCAAAGCCAGTGGAAGGCCAAGCTCTTGATGTTCTCAGTGTGGTGGCGTGCACCTCAGCTCTGTGGATAAAGGAGGAGCATTTGTCAGCCTCTTAGGAATTTTATCTTCACATTTTTCTCATATTATTTCTGGGTACTCTTGGGGGCTGAATTTGCATCAGTGGCATGAAAGGAATTGGATTTTCACTTGCAACGTGTGAGGTAGTGAGTTTTGCATTTTGCCTGTGTGTCTTTTCCAGCGTTATTACACCCTCACCCCTTTGTGTATACCCTTAAATTCCTGAAATTATCAAGGTGAACTGCATGGATTAAAGTCTGCTACAAATATCTTTTTTAACATCAAGGATAAGAGGCTGCATTAGTTTAACTGAAATCACTTTGTGTGGATTTCTCTGGCATAAACCAGACCTTAATAGATCCAGAATGTCTGAGGATGATGGAGTACTCAAATAAACTTACAATGAATTTTATGGGAAAATAGCTTTCTGTCTCTTCTATGTTGTGGGGGTTTTTTTCCAGTGATGGCTAGAAGAAGGAACATTTTTCTTAAACAAGGATGTTTGGTTTGTTTGGTTTTTTTAAATCACTTCCCTGCTTATTTTGGAGCAGCAGTGTACAATATTGCTGTATAGTCTGTGTTGCTATAGAAAGGTGGCATTTCAAAGAACCAGGCTAAAAGAGCTGTTTGGAGCCTCAGATGTATCCATCTCAGGTAGAGTCTTTCCCAAGGAATTTCTTTCTTTCCTAGGTGTACCTGTAAATGGGAGCTGTAAGTCTGACTGAAGCTCCAGTCCCTTACGTATTGATTTCTCCACTCTCCCATCTGTGCTGTCATGATTCCACTAGTTCTTCAGTCACCCTTGACTCTGCCAGGGCACAGGAGACTTGAATACCTAATGTGCTCAAGCAAGGGTTTTAGAACACACACACACACAAAAAAAAACAAACCCACCCACCAGAATAATTTGAGAATAAGAAAAAAGCCTTCATGCCATTTTAATGTAACAGAAGAAAAGGAACAATCTAAAGCTCTTTTCTTCCCTTTTGAAGGCTGTGTTTATCGGAATTTAGCTGTGATCTGAAATATGATAGCCTTTAAAACTGTCCTGCTTTGTTACAGGGAGCCAAAACAGTGACAAGCAAGAAGGGAGGACGTGTCCTGGCTATGCCACAAAACAAGGCTCTTGAGTCTGCCTTCAGTGACTTTTTTTGTTTGAGTGGCTCCCTTGTTTTAGACAGATAGAGTGCTGCTACCAGTGCTAACTTTGAAGCAGATCTTTATAAAAGAAAGGAGAATAAATGTGGGCAGAAGGACTACTAAAGTTTGGTTTCCTGTGGGTTTTGCTTCATGGTTGAATTGCTAAGTGTCAAAAAAAGTGCAGTCACTGCTTTTCCCTGATTGCCATACCGCCATGGTTGTTTTCCAGATGACTTCTTTGGTGTCTGAGGATTGACCAAACATTTCGTTGTTCTCCATAGAGAAATGTTAATATGTGGTGGGTATCTCTTCTGCTTCTCCAGCTATTTAATGAAATCTGTGAAACTTATTCTTGCACTGCTGTCTTCCCTCTCACTTTGGGAACTTAATCCATGCTCAAAGCAGTTGGAAAAATACATTGTCCAAGAATATTGCATTGCTGAGAGGCCCCTCCTGAAGACTCTTGTCTTTCAGCAGTCTTGAAAGATTACCTTCTGACTTACTCCCTCATTTTTCTTTTCATAGCAGCCCAGGACATTCAGAGATCTGTAACTGCTTAGAACTTCCCTCGCCCTCCTTCTGCTCCAGAGTCCTTTCAGGCTGATGTGAGTTGGTGATGTTTCCATTATGCTGTGCTTTCCTCCATCTGCTGAGCTGACAGCAACCAGCAGAGTGTCTGCTGCTGTTCCCAGGCAATTCTCCCTGGGTGTCTCAGCCAGTTAAACCCCAGAGCCTCCCTCTGCCCAGGGCATTCCTGGGGAGCAGCCTGAGTGACATGCTTCGTGCTGTCCATTTTGCCATTTACCTGCAGGGTAGGGAGCAGCAGCTGGGAATCTGGCAGCCTGCAGAGCCTTTTGCACTCGGATACAGTGGTGAAACAAGCACAGGGTGGGAAAAGTGGAGCTGTTGTGGATCTGGGGACAGGAGTGTGTCAGCTGGGCTTGGCTCTCATTCAGAGGCTTTACCAGTAGAAGGGCTGGAGGCCCTATAAATAAAATACTGAATTCTGCTGGAGTCAGTGCTATTGATCCTGCACTGGAGACATCATAGGAACTTCCTATTTACTAGTTTATTTTGTGACTTATTTTCTTTACTGTTTTGAGTGGGTTTCTTAATGCACTGCTTTGATGCACTCTTTGCCTTTGGGTTAATGATAGGTGCGCCAATGAGAGATTTCTTTCCTGAACAGTTATTTTTAAATGCCCACAGTCTCCTGCAAAGGATTTGGGGTGTCCTGGAAAACTTGGAGCACTGTGCCCTCTGAGTGTTTTATTACCTGTATTTTGGAAGACTGAACTTTCCCTTCTGACTATAAGCATCAGTGGCATGTCTGTGCTGCTGAGAATAATGCATATAAAAATTAACTCATTTATTAAAAGGTACACAGATACCAGACACTCATGCAGAAAGTCAGCTGGTTGTACATGCCACATAAGCTTTTCCAGACCAGCTCATTGCTACGCAATTGCACTTTTTGCTGTCTGGAAAGTCCAGAAGTTTCAAGCAGAGCCATTTCATCTCCCCACTCATCTTCTGTACCACCAGCTGAACTAGACAAAGCTTGGAGAGGAGAGATGACCATAGCCATGTGAGTAAGAGGCCAAACTGCGGAAGTACAGTAGAAAATAAACTCCTCAAAAAAAACAGATTTGCAGATGTGGATGTTACCTTGTTTTATCTATGTTACCTTGACCAGAGGCAGAAGATTGTCAGCTCTTTGGCTGAATTGGCTTTATTCATCTTAATCATGCTTTCCTCATTTTCTAGTAAAGGAGAAGAGCAGGTGGCCCTTGTGGCTGGGGAACTTGGACTCTATCCTGCAAGAGCCAGACTGTGCCTTTCATTCATCATGAGAGTGCCAGCTTCAGAGTAACACTTCTGACCTGCCAAAACCTTGTTGGAAGAGAGTAGCTTGGAAATATGCAAAAGAGCCACCACCCCTCCTTCCAGCTTCCAGAAATCCCTCCAGCTCATGCTGACTTCATGGCTCACTAGATGGTTATTGTCTGGTGAAAATGTATGTTTCTGTAACATGTTACAAATAATTTCCAGTCTTTAAACTGGATGAAGATGAAGAAAAGATTTCCACTCTCTTAGTTTGTATGGATTTGGTTTTTGCCTTAGATTTCAAAACTTCTTCTCGTCTACCCATCACCTATCCTATGTCTCTCAGTAATCTGCGTTTAAAGGATGCGATTCTCTCCTTCTCTGTCTGTCCATCAGGATGCCAGTGTTCTTTCTTTGTCTTTCCATGGGAACTTAAGAGCCAGACCTGGGCTGAACAGGAATTTTAGCTATAATAAAAGAGTAAAGCCTAATTCTGTGCTTTCTTTAGTACTTTGCTTGTGAGGGTTGAAATTCTTGTGTGTTCAGCAGAAAAGTGGGATTTGGAGGGGTTAGACTCAGATTCTGCTTTCAAAAACCATCTCCCAAGTGTGCCTTGGTCTATGTTGTCTTGCCCTGGAGGCAAACATAAATTACTGCTGAGCCTAAGGAGTAGGACAGAATGGGATATTGGAAGTTGTGATCGTGGGCTTTGCACCTCTAGGGACAGGTTAGGTACCCAAAGGCGGATGGGAGAAGGGTGCTTGCAGGTCTCAAAACCTTCATTATTGAATAAGTGAAGGAAAAACAGCTCCCACGTGCACACCTTGACCTCCTGTGTGATCTCTGCCGAGCTCTTGAAGCAGGGGCACTTATCTCTGAAAGCAGCTCTTGCACTCTTATCTCCTAGTGTTGCTTGTATAGCCAAAGTAGAGGAGGATGAATCCTCCTTGAAAATTGATTTTTGACAAGGGTGACTTACCTGACTATAAAGCACCACAAACGTTATTATAGTCCAGGGGGAATGTGGCCTGGGATGTGTTTTGCAATGATACTACACAACTCTCCCCGTTCAGCTGTTTGTATTGCCTGCTGGCCAAAGTGCACTAGGTGGAATGAAATCAAGCTTTTCAAAAAATGGGAAAAAAGAGGATTTTCTAAGCTTCCTATTTCTGTCATTTCTTAACTTCAGCTTCAGAGGTGTAAAACATTCAGACAGTGTTGCCTGCCCAGCTTCAGAAGAGCCCAGTCTGTGTTTCCTTTTCTGCTTTCCCTGCCTGTCCTGCAGGCTCCAGGAGGCTGTGGCTTAGCAGGTTGCCCTGTGCTGCTTTAAGCCACAAATTCCCACATCCCTGCTCTTAGCTCACAAGTGCTGTTAAGTAAAACACATCAGCTTAGCCCTCGGTGGAAGAGTTGCGTGCTGCCACGCTCTGCCCTCCTGTTTGCAGTGGCTTAGGCTTGCCTTAAGCTGCGGTGGCTGCTGGTGCTCGGGATCAGCAGGAGAGCTAAACCCTCACAGAGGTGAGATTGTCCAAGAGGGAGGGAGGCAGAGGAGGGATTTGTGGTCTGTCTCAGCTTGGCTTGCTGCTGGAGGTTATTGCCTCCACAGGTGAGAGGCTGGTGTGGCACATGGTGGTCTGCAGCCCACTCTGCCCTCCCTGGTTTGGAGGGGTCTTTGGGTTGCTTGTTGGGGCTGGGCTGGGCTGGCAGCCTGGCCAGGTGTCACTGAGCACAGCAGCTGGAGCAGGGACAAGTCCAAGGCCAGCGTCACCCAGAGCCAGGGTGTGAGCATTACCTTTGGGAGAGCTGTGAGAGCAGGGCAGTGCCATAGTGTGCCTGGGTCACGTCTGGGTGTCCTGTGACCACAGAGCCTTCAAGTGCTGACTAGTCAAGAAGGGACATGCAGCCCTTTACCAAGCACAAGGTTCCTTGTTGCAGAGAAGCAAAATCCAAGTCCTTTTGGATGTCATCTCTGCCACCTCCTCAAGCCTATTTTTTACTTGCAGACTGATCTGCACAGTCCCTGCAGAGCGCATCTACCTCTCAGAGCAGCATTACAAAAAAAAGTGTTCATGTGTGAGGAAATAAAGGTTTTCCTCCCTGAGCTGTCTGGGGGATGGAAGCAGGGAGATGAATCCTGTGCTCTCTGCCCCACACCCAGCTCATGGCACTTCTTGGTCGCCTCTGTCCCCAGCATCTCTGCCCTTTGGGCTGCTGTCATCAGCATTCGCTCTGCTGACGCTCCAGATAATTTTTGCTTAATGAACAAATGACGACTCTCACTGCTGGGTGCTGCCTTGTCCTTTTACCACCCCTTTCTGGTTTCCTCTCTTTTCTTTTTTTTTCATTTTAATGAGGTCACTTGAACTTTTCCACCTGAATTAGCTGTCCTAATAACCAGATGCTCCTTGGGATGCTTTGGGACATGGGTGGATAGAGGAGAAGGAGCTTGTTAGCAGGAACCTGGCTTCTGTTCCAAAAGCAACTTTAGTTGAGGGCAGGGGCTGTGGGTGTGCTCCCAGCACCTGCCACACTGCACCCAAAGCAGTCAGAGGAAGAGGGCTAGCAATTTTGGAGGAGCATCCACTCAAAGGAGTGATCTGAACAACATTGTGCTGGTGGAGCCCCAGAGTAAAGTCCAAGGGAAAAGGACAGGGCGAGTGTTCTCCCTTTTTGCCTACATTAGTTACTTCTGGTTTGTTGTTTGTTTTTTTTTCTCTGCCCTTTCTCACTTGCTGCTTGAACTCACCCAGTTGCATTGGGAGATGCATTTCTATTGGTGTAATCATTCCAGGCAGTCGTTAATGTACCAATAAGGATACCATTGTAATGGCAGGATTTATTACTGCTGCTGTGAAACAACTGCCATGCTGTCTCACTTAACTCTTCAGCTCCTCTCCTGTCTTCTGCCAGCATCTCAGTCAGTAGCAAACTGTCCTTTTATAAAAGCTGCAAGTATGCAACCTAGGGATGTGTTATTTTATTCTCTTTTTCCTGTTCTTACCATAGGATGTTGCAGTGATGTGAGTGAGTGAGTGAATTCAGTGCTTCACTATCCATTTCTGGATTGTGTTGCAGCTGAAAGTGACTTTGTTGTTAAACTTCTCATTTAAAACAAGATTTAAATATTTCCATGAAGATGAGAAGTATATTTTGACTGCTTTCCTTTAGGCCACAGCAGCAGTGTGCCTAAAGAACCTTACAGGACCTTGAAGGGAATTCACTATTTCAGAGAAGTGCATGCCTTCTTTTGTAGTCCAGTTAAACAATTACTGGTATTTAATCTGCCTTTATTTTTCAGTGCAGATGGAGCTTTGCTGAAGGAAAGTAATCCCCAAACAGCCAGACTATTAATGCTTGTTTTTCCCCGTGGTAGCCAGAGCCTGTGCTATGTGTTGGTGGGCAAGGAAGAGAAGAGGGAAAGACCCTGCACCCTCAGTCACAATGAAAATACCTCTTGACCCCAATAGGGTGGTAGGCTTTCCCTCTCAAATTCTGGTTCTCAGGCAGGCACTTGGGCAGTGGAGGGACCTTACAAGCACTGACAATAGAAATAAAGCTTTCCTCTGCCTGCAGCCACCTGAGAGTTTCTAGCTGGTACTTAAAAATAAGACAAGCTGAAGAGTGGAGTGATCAGCTCAGATTTTTTCCCCCTTGCAGAAGTGACATTGAGGGTCTTCATCAGTTTTGCAGCGCATTTTTTTGCGGTGTATTTCCTCCCTGCTGAACGAAGGCGCTCGTGACTGACAGGGAGGAGTGCCTGGTGTGCTGCAGCAGGTATGGATCAGCATGTACAGCTAATTGCCAGGCACGAGGGCTCCAGAGGATTACACTACTAATCTAGATACTGCTCCTGCCTTATCACCACCCTCTCCCACACGCCTGCACACATACTTGGATCCTGTACAGAATAGGAATCCATAGTGCTGTGGGGCAGGGATGTAAGGAAGTGTCTGGGAGACAACAGGTCCCTTCCAGCTGCTCCTGTAGCATCAGGGTGTCTCTGGTGGCAGACCCTCCCTCCTTCCCTGGGATGGTGTGGGTGGCCACAGAAGGGTTTGCAGATTTTGCAGAGTCTAATAGCAAAACTCTGTGTTCCTTATATTCCTCATATTTGCACCCTTGCCATTCAGGTGCCTGCCAGTGCTCACCTCTGGGTTTACCAGGCACCTTGTTTCTGTCTTGCACACCCAACTGGAGAGCTTTGGAAGGTTTGTTGGTGCTGAACTGTGATCCCTGTGGAACAACAAGATGTTATGGGGCAGATGGAAGCATAACTTTTGCACTAATTCCCTGCAAAATCCAGGGTGTATGTCTTAGTCAGAAACAGCATCTTAGGAGTAGGCTACACATGTATTTGTTCTTCCTAAATAGTTCAGACCTGATACTTGGTAAGTCTGGCTCTGTCCATTTGGCATGGAGCAGGCAGCTGAGGACACAGGGTAACACCATGGACTGTCTCTAATGTATCAGTGGGTAAAAGCTATAAAGAAATCTGAGGGAAGAAGAGGTTGCTGGGTTTTGCTTGTTCTGCAGTGGCCCTGAGATGGTCCAGCTGTATTGGGTAGCCTATCTAAAGTTGTTTCACTCCTGAAGGGCCTGAAGTAATGCTGCTGTGGTGCTAAGCGATTTACACAGCATTGTTTCACCAGCTTGAGCTAAAAAGCCTCTGGCTCCCAGCCTGATGCTCCTCCTGCATCACTTAGCAAGGAAAAGGAGTCTTGGGCAGGTTTGCTGCCTTGCCTGTGAGTAGAGAAAATGTTGATAGATCTCTTGCGTTGGCTCATAAAAGCTTTCATAGCTTACCCCTTGGAGGTGTTTGGGGTTTTGGAGACCCAAGGATGAACCAAAGCCAGCCTGGGGAAAAGTGAGACACCTGGACCATCCTAGTGTGCGTGGGCAGAGTTCAGCATGGCACTGGGAACTGCTGGAAGCCTGGAGCCTGTCCTGGGGCTTGGAAAAAGAGTGAGTTGAGGTGTGCACACCTGGGAACTCCAGTCTCTGCTCCATACTGTTTCCAGGAGACTGTAAGCCAGTTCCTTGTCCTGAAATTAGATGTAATTAGCTCACTGAGTTCTCATAGAATGTGTGTTACTGGGGTGTGTGCATTTGAGGTGGTTTTGTCTGGAGCTGGGTGTGCAGGCTTCCTCAGGAGGGCTGCCCTAGTCAGTGGGGATCAGCTCGAAGCTCCCGGTCCTGGGCCCTGTGACTCTCCCTGGCTGGGTCCCTGACACCCTCTAGTGGAAATATGTATATTTAATACTTCAGGAGCTTTCAAAACTTGGTGGTGGTTGTAAGCGCCCTGTGCTCTGCAGCCCATCCAGTGCCCTCTGCAGTGACCTGTGGCCTCATAGGAAATGCTGTGTTCCTTGCTCTTAAATGTAAGTACAAGCTCAAAGCTGTCAGCTGTGACTGGCTCAGAGATGATAGCACAGTAGATTTGCTCCCAGGAATTGCTTTTCAGTCACTCCTCTCCTTCTCCAGCTGCTTGCTGCCAAACCTAACCTTGGTGCTGGAGAGAAGGGAGTTCTACTGACACTTGCAGAGGGTCATGACAGGGATGGACTTGTGACTGGAGACAAAGAGGAAACAAGGCTGGATGCTGGGGGAAATGCAGAGCAGGCTGCCTGGGTGGCACATTGAGAAGGGAAGAGAGGAGGAACAGGCAGCAGCTGAGTGAGAAAGAAAAAGCAAAAGGATGTGTCCTGCAGCATCCCACTTGGCTCTGATTCAGGTGTGGCTCTGCTCCCTTTCATACACAGACGTGACTCTCATTTAAGCTTGTCCTTGCTTTCAAGTGGAGCTCAGCTTGCAGAGTGTCCCCAGAAGCCCTGGTGCTTTCTGTGGCAGGTGGCTGCAGGATGAGTGTGGGTGGCTGGCAGCAAAGCCAGGCTCCCAGGTGAGCACTGTGCAAGGACTCACTCGTGTCCTGATATGCAAACTGATGTCTCTGAAGCCTGAGCAGGGTGACTGGCTTGGGAGGAACTTCACTTCCTGCATGCTCTGTCCTGCCCTGGTGAGCAGCTTTGCTGGTTCCCTTCTTCTTTTTTTCTCTGACTTCCAGCCCTAATCTGCTGGAGCCTGATGGGCTAAGCCATGCCTGCAGCTCTCTTGTTACGCAGCCACAGAATGGGTGAGATTGGAAGGGACCACTGAAAGTTATCTAGTCAAATCTCCCTGCTTGAGCTGGGTCCCCCAAAGCACATTACTCAGGATTTTGAGTATCTCCAGAGAAGGAGCCTCCATAACCTCCCTGGGCAGCCTGTTTCAGTGTTCTTATCATCCTCACAGAATATAAGTTTTTCCTCATGTTTCTCTCCTCCTACTGCTCAGGAGCACCTGACTGCACCCTCTTGATGCCTGCCCTTCAGACTTGCAGATGTTGATGAGATTCCCTCTCAGTCACCCCTCACTGATGCAGCCCAGTGGGGTCTGTGCCTTGGGAATAGCATTTTCTCTTCCCTTACCAACTTCCCCCCTCGCTGAACACAGTACCCAAGGCACAACTTGCATTGTAAATAAAACAGCTATTTGTGCATCACTGGCCAAGCATGAGTGATGGTGTGAAGCACAGAGCCTCCCCATTGTCCCAGCCACCGCAGGGCTCTGGCTTGTTCCTCCCTCATCATCTGATCCTTGAAAAACTGGGCTTTCATTTATCAAACAGGTCTCTAGTTCTGCTTAGGAAGGTGGCACTGACTGAATGTATGTCCCTGCTGTGCTGATGTAAGACAACAGCCTGAAGGCTGTGTGCAACCCAAAAGGTCTTACCAGTTTCTCTAACCAGGAGGATCTTGGTTGGCTTTTTTAAGTAAAGTAGCAGGAGGAATGCAGCACAGTGTGTCAGGTGTTACCACAGTTAAATTGCAGTGTTAACCACACGCTAACACCTCCTGATTTTTCTCCAGGAGTGCACTTCGCAAAATCCTGCCTGTGTGGGATAAGGGATGCTAACCCTCCAGCTGGGTTATGACCTAGAAATACAAAGTCATGGTTCCAGCTGGCAAAATGATGTCTGTGCTAGGCTCAGGGAATGGTATGGCAAGTGCTTGTCTGTGATCCAGCCTTCAGACAGGCTTCCCAGCAGTACTTCCAGGGAAGTGGGCAGCTCCACGTCTGGCAAGCCAGGTGCCTGTCCCCTCTTGGAGCATGACCTGGCTCGTCCTGAAAAGCCAGACAGGCTCCTGGGGTCAGCAGCTCCCTGTGCTTACCCAGAGAGCAGCTGTGCTGCTGAGGAGGGCTGGGGGGCACACAGGGAGCTGGTGGGGTACGCGGGCTCTCAGATTGAGGGAGAGAGGACAGGCACATTTCCTTCACAGGTACCTGCTTTCACCCCATAAGCTGTGGCACAGAGGCTCTGCATTCAAAGCATCTCTGCGGGAAAGTCACTCCAGTGAGATGATGATGAGGCTTAATTTATTTAAATAACATGAGGGAAGTTGTAAGAGCCCATGGCCTGAGGGCGAAGAGAAAGGAGCCGTGCATCTGTGAAAATTACTCAGTAAGGTTTGAAATGAGAAGTTTAAAGCTTGTTGTGCGGGCAGCGTGAGCTGGCAAGGTTAGTTGTTGCTGTCACCACTGTTTGGGAGTCAGGGGGAAGGGGAAGGGTAAAGTAAGAAGGATCTTGGCCAGAAACTACTGCCAGCAAATGGGATGGAGGTTCCAGTGACAGATGAGGGGAGGGAGTAGAAGATGTGGTGGTCACAGAGACAATGACCTGCAGTGTAAGCAGGCTTACAAGGTACTTTCCCTGTCAGGCAGTAACCTGGGTGATGAACATGTAGTAAAAGAAAATGCATCCATCCAGACTGAATGTGGGAAGATTTCTCTCTCATTTACTCCCAACTTGTTCCTTTTTTTCTTTGACCTCTTCTGATTTTGACTTTTCTGCCGTAAATAATCCCAATGGCTGTCTTCACTGCAGCTCATTGCTCTCTGTAGCAGTGCCTGAATGAAACAGATGCAGCTTCTGGCAGCTCAGCTAATTTTGTCAAACCATCCAGTGCTATCAATGAAACCAAACTGAGATATGTTAATTATATCTCACTGGTATGTGGCAAAACCGTGGGCATTAACAGGCTTGCTAACACTGCCTTGTCTGTGAGCTGGGGAGAAGGTTTACATTCTTTTTTCCACATGGTGTGTTTCATGAGACAGCAGTCTAGAAGGGCTTCTTTTTTAATAAAGTCTTACCTTCTGGTGGTAGAACCTCTTGCTAAATCCAAGCAAAGTTGAGGGGCTGCAGTTTTTGTTTTTCGTCCTGATTTTAGCAGCTACGCTTCCTTTCCTCTGGTTTATCAACTGGAAATGTAGCCAGCAGTTTTGGTACCAAGTGCCTTGAGATGGCTGTGACCTGGGAGTGAGCTCTGGTCAGGATGCAATTGTATTGCTGCCCTTAGAGGAGCCAGTTGCCTGTGAATGCAGAAACCCCTTCCTTTGGCCTGAGGGGGTCATTAAAAGATGAAATTATTAAACAAAGGGGAAGGGAGTTGAATCTCCTGACTTTATGAGAAAAGATTAAAGGAGCTGAATATGTTTTGCTTGGCCTCATCAGTGACTGGAGGATGTGGGCAAGAGGGGGATTATGGAACACTGTGGGGTACATGATGGGGGAGAGGCTCCTCATGACAAAACGCCTTGATGGAGAATGGATGCATTAAACTGTGCTGCTCTGCAGCGTGATGGAAAACCTTGTTCTGTTGCTGGGGCCCACTGAGGAGGAATTTAAGCACCACACTTGAGTTTGTGCTGCAGGTCATGGTCCTTCCCAGCCAAGGGCTTTGGGGACAATTCTCTTTTTCTTGGGGGCTAAATGTGAGTTAACACAGCCTTGCTAATACTTAATGTTTAATTGAGACTATAAAAAGAAACTTCTCCCCCAGCTCTCTTTTGAGGTGTTTGGCCTTTACATTCAGCAGCTGGAGTTGCTCACTCTGGGCTGTTTGTGTCCTCTCTGCTGCAGTGATCCCGGACTCGCTGCGGGTCACAGCCATCCCGCAGACGCTCAACAAGGTGGAGCACGACTCCCTGGAGCTCAAGTGCGAGGTGTCCAAGAGCACAACCCAGCACAGCCACGTCTCCATCGCGTGGTACCGGCAGCGGGGCAGCGAGGCGCCCGTCGAGATCATCTCGCTCAGCCGCGACTTCGTCCTGCGGGCCGGCAGCGCCTACGCCCAGCGACACGCCACGGGGGACGTGCGCTTGGACAAAGTGGGGGAGACCACCTCCAAACTCACCATCTACAACCTCCACCCGTCAGACCAGGGCGAGTTCTACTGCGAGGCAGCAGAGTGGATCCAGGACCCGGACGATTCTTGGTACGCCATGACGCGCAAGCGCTCGCAGGGCGCCGTCGTCAACGTGCAAGCCACTGGTCAGTGTCTCCTCTGCCTTTTCTCCCTTGGCTGGGCAATGGGAGGAGATGGGAAATGGGGCTGTGCCTTGTTAGGTGGCTGGGGTATGCCATGTGCCCCACTTTGGGGGTGTTGGCAGGGTGAAACAGGGCAAAGGAGGGCCCAGGCACTGCCTGCAGCCAGGGGAGGTGTCAGCTATGGGCAGCAAGGGGGATTGGGTGTCAGGCTCTGTCTCCTGACATGGTCAGAACCTAAAACATACATCTTAAGCACTTGGTGCTAGCACAGACAGTGAGGATTTTGCTAAGTTAGGAGGTAAGAGTGATACAGCAGGGAATAAAACTACAGATTTCAGCAAGCGCTTTTGTATTGCACAAGGTGCATTTCCAAGTCAAAATTCTTCTCCTAGCCCCCAGCACAGGTTCCTGCTAAAGATCTAAAGACCCAGCTGATCTAAAGACCCAGCTGAGCTCTTTGTTACTCTCTGATATCCCCAAGGGTTCTGCCTCTTTTCTCTAGCTGAGCAGGATATGAGTAGGACTAGGCTCCGGATCATATTCCACAGTGGTACTGGATGCTGGTGCCACGCCTGAGCTGGTACCTGGAGGAAGGGGATGTGACTGAGGAAGCCTTAGCTTGCTCTTCGCTTGATGGGCAGGAAGGTGCCTCTCTGGCAGCACAGCCCATCTGGTCTCCCACAACAAAAGCAAATCCCTAACCTTTTTACCCTCTGGTGGAGGGATGTTGGCTGTGCAGGGAGTAGTGAACACCTCACGTGAAGTGTGCTGGCTGTCCTGGTCAGCTTTACAATCCTGAGTCGGTGTGTCTCTCCCCAGACAAGGAGTTCAGTGTGCGGCTGGAGACAGAGAAGCGAATGTACATTGTGGGTGAGCCGGCCGAGTTCCGCTGCATCCTGGAGGCACAGAACGTCCCCGACCGCTACTTCTCCATCTCCTGGGCCTTCAACAGCTCCCTCATCGCCAGCCTGGGACCCAACGCTGTGCCGGTGCTCAACAATGAGTTTGCCCAGCGCGAGGCCCTAGGCCAGCTCAAGGTGGCCAAGGAAAGTGACAATGTTTTTGTGCTGAAGATCTACCGCCTGCGCCTGGAGGACAGCGGCAAGTACAACTGCCGGGTGACCGAGCGTGAGAAGACTGTGACGGGAGACTTCATCGACAAGGAGAGCAAGCGGCCAAAGAACATCCCCATCACTGTCATGCCACTCAGTAAGTAGGGATGTGCCCGTCCCCTCCTGGGGGCATTGCTGTGCTGGGCATGTAGCTGGGAAAGATGTGAGGTGCCCAGACCACAGCAGTGCAGGAGAGGGAGGGTAAGAGTCCACATGCTGTTCAGGCTTGGAATCCCAACTGGCAGAGTGTGTTTTTGTTGTTGGGAAAGGGATGAAAAGGAGGGATGTGTGTCAAAATCATAGGTAGAGAGTCATGGCCTCACCTTGGTAATAACACCAAGCTGGCAGTTCTGTTCTTGAGCTGAAGGTACGTGTGACAGCCTCTGACTTGCTCCTCACGTCTCTCTCCTGGCCTTGCTGGCCAGCTGGGTGCTCTGTGAAGTACTCAGCAGGCATAATGGGGAGACCAGCTTGGCCTTGGTTTATCCTAGGAGCTGCTAGGTTTCCTGCTGGCTGTTACGTGGTGGTGATTCAGCTGTCTTGCAAGACAGCTGTACTGGAAGAAACCAGATGTGCTCCTTGACCCCCAGTGCTCTTCAGCATGGAGCTCCATCCTGGTCACTGTGTGTCAGCCAGCTCTGGTGAAAACTGGAGACTTGCCTTGGATGTCCTTTATATTTGTCTGATAAATATAGTAAATACAGAAATAACAGGTTGAGTGATTCCACTGACTCATTCCTTGATTTGCTCTCTGAAACTCTGGTAGCCATGGCATGGGGAACCATGCATGGGTTGCCCAGGCTACCATGGCAGTGGGCTTGGACCAAGAGGATTTTTTGCTGTATTGGCCTCCTATCTCCTAGATTTGTAGGGAAATGCTGCCCTTTCCTCTAGCTTATTTTTTCCCCTCCTTGTTTCTCCAAAATAAATTCTATTTCTTTTCTCTCCTACCAATATTTGGTCTCATTTGTTTGGCTTTGAAAATCACTCTAGCTGGAAATCTTGCATTGGACAAATGTCTAAAATGTATTGTTTCTAGACCAGCCACTTTTCAGATAGATTCGATTCTTGCCTGTTATAAACCACCAGCTGTAGGAACAAATGTGATGATTTTTTTTAAGGGTGCTAAGTGTCCATAGCTCTGATGGAAGGCAGCAGGAATAACCAGCACTCAGTACCTCTGAAAAGCCAGCCACAAAGCCTTACACTTCTGGGAAGCTCAAGATATCAGATTTTTTTTGAACATTACCGAACAGTGATAGCTACCTATAGTGTCACTAGCAGTGGGAGTCTGGGAGAGCTTCTCCCAAAAGGTGTTGGTAGGAATGGATGAGCCAAGATGGTGACCAGGATGCCGTGAATTGAAAAAGCCACAGGGCGCTGGAAGCTTTTTTTTTTTTGGCAGAGCCAGTTGCACGCAGTGCATATTGTAGCAACAGAAATTCCCTCAAGTTTTGCTGAGATCCCATCCCGGACCTGTGACCAGAAGACACGGCAATGTCTCCTGAGCCGTAGGCAGAGATTTCTCCCAGCTTTGACCTACACCTGCCTTGAGTGTGCAAGTCACCAGGAGCAGCTCGCTGCCCACCAGCTGTTTTTGGATGTGGTCACGCATGAGGTTAAGACGTGCCTGGACCCAAATGTGTGGGCAGTTCCCTGCACCTGGTGGAAAGCGTCTCTGGCCAGCAGCGTCCTTCTTGCAGCCCGAGCAGTGGCGAGTGTGTATCATCTCCCCTGTGTGTCTGCGTTTCTCTCCTTAGAGACCAGCATCTCCTTGGAGATAATCAACAACGCCAGCACTGTCTTGGAGGGAGAGAGCCTGCGCTTTGGCTGCAACGTGCGCTCAGGCTTGGGGCCGCAGAGCCGCCTGTCGGTCAGCTGGCAGCTGCTGGACAAGCTGAACCGGCGCAGCGAAATCGTGCGTCTGGACCGGGAGGGCACCCTGCACCCCGGGCCTGCCTACGCCGAGCGCAGCAGCTACGGGGGCATCCAGGTGGAGCAGGTGCGGCCCGGCTCCTTCACCCTGGAGATCTTCAACAGCGTCAAGGCAGACGAGGGCCACTATGAGTGCCGGGTGGCCGAGTGGACACGGACACAGGATGGGGAGTGGCAGATGGTTGGGGAGCGGCACACGAGCACCCTGGTGTCCATCACTGCTCTGGGTGAGTACTTGAGGCGTGGGGGGCCCTGGGGCCACGGTCCCCCATGTGCCTGGCCGTGCCTCAGAAGGTCACCTGCGAGTCACTGAGGCTGTTCTCAGCACTCCTGCCTTTGCTTGCCAGCAAAATGGAGGCACCCGGCAGCCTGCCCACAGCTCCTCGTAGGTTGGTGCAAAACGCCTGCACGTGCTGTTTTGTCTGGGGGCAAAGTCTGAGGAGTGTTTGTGGCAGGAGAGAGAGGGATAGGGCTTCTAGTGTCCTTCAGAGGAGAGAGGCTACCAGTCCCGTGGTGTGTTCTGCCAGTACTGGAGCTGGGTTTTGGTCAGTGCAGTAGTGGTGGGCTCCATTGGCAGCCCATGGACATCGAAGCCTCCTTGGCTGCCCTGGGTAAACATTACCTCTGCCCACACCAGATCAGGAGTGCCGAATGCTGGGCATCTGTTGCTCCAGAAAGGAATGGTGGGCATCTCTGACAGAGAGCATGAGTCAGGAATGGTCCTCCCTGGCTCTGCAGGGAGGCCCTGAGCTGCTGGCCCGGAGCCATGATGTTGTCCATGAACAAAGTAAAGCAGTACCTGAGATCATTGAAGCTGGTACTCTGCTTTGCCAAGGGGCTATTTTATTAGTGAAACCATGTCAGTTTAGGAGAGGGCAGGTAAGGAGTTTGACATTTTGCATGGATTGTGAGTTACTTTGCTTCTCTTGGGCTGGTTCCAAAAACGATGTGCAGAAGGCCGCTGATTTTCAGAATGCCAAGGCTAAGACAATCAGGGAGCTCTATTGAAAGGTTGAGATAGGAATTTTGGCAGAAGAATGGGGATTGTGTGGCTTTTGTAGGTACTTTGAAATATTAATCTTAAGCTTTGACAAGGTGTGTGTGAGACCAGACTTCAAATTCATATTGTATTCTGATGAAAATCTTGCTTTTTTTCCTCCTTTCCTCTACTTTACTTTTGACCTCTTTTCAGAGGCTGTTTTGTCTGGAGTTAGAAATCTTTTCTGTAAGCAGATAGGGATGTTCTTTTGTGAAGAAATAAAGGAAGATTCTCATCTAGTTTCAATAGTGTCTTCCTCATGAGGTCAGCAGCATTTGGCCTGCTACAAGTCCCAAGTGCCAGCCCTTCTCTTTACTCTGCCACTTGAAAAGTTTTGAGATAAAGCGTTGAGATTTAAAAATGTGTCACTTATACTCTTGTTAAAATTTAAGATGCTCAAAAGTGCACAGCAGTTCCAGAAGATGTGATGGAAAGGTTGTCCTGCCTCTTCCACTCCTCAATTACTAGCTGTTGGACATGTTTTGTCTAGTCCTAAGAAATTCCTAGGTCTCTTTAACTAGCAGAGCTGAAGTACCTCAAAAAATATAATAGAGAAACTATTGAGTATTGCTTTGCTGCTGAATCTGATATTTTTTTGTTGAGCTTAATGTTTTTGAAATTTAATTCAGGGTGCTAAGAAAAAGCAAGAGAGGTTTATGTCTTCAGAAACTAACGTTTTTTTTTAAAATGCAGTAGATTTAGTGACACTCACATTCCAAGTGAAGGTCTCATTTGCCAGCATGCCAGGGTAAGAAACTCTTTAGCTGATGATGTTCAAACCCATAAATCTAACCACAGGGTGGTTCAGGAGCAGCAGCCAGAAGAGAGAGATGTTCTGTCAGAAGAGACCAGATGTTCCCGAACTTCTGAGGCTCTGTGTGGCACGGATTTAAGCCCCTGTCTGGCCACAGAAGGGAGGGGGTGAGGTAGTGCTGTGTTTTGGTTGGGAGGTTTTACAGAAAATCCATCCACTTTTACGCTTTTTGTTCCAAGTCCCAAGAGAAGAAGGGCTTTCATTTGTTAACCCGAGTGCCATGACCGTGTTGGCAGAATTCAAGACACGTGAAACACACCTGGCTTCTGCATGACTTCATGAAGCTTCCTTGCCCAGGCCAACTGGAGAATGAACTTGATGGAGTCAGCTGGTCTTGGTGAAATTAAGATGGCTTTCTAGGGCTTTGTCTGGCTCAGGGTTTCTCTGAGCTGTGTCTGGTAACACATTTACTGGGGCAGGAGAGCTGTGCAGGGTCTGAAGATGAGGGCTTACATCGGCCTGAGACTCAACAGCTCTGTAGGGGAGGCAGCCTGGGTCTCACACTGCCCTCCTGTGTAATCACTGAACATCCTGTGAGAGGCTTTAATCCCGAAGATTGACCTGTTTTCTCAGTAATTACACGTCCTGGAGTGCTGGCACAGTGGCACCGTGGGGTTGCAGAGGCACTTGCTGGAGCTGTGCGGATTTGGTGGGCTCCATGCTGTGCCTGCTCTGCCTGCAGCAGCAGGGAGCTCCCGGCTCATCTTTCTGAGCCAGTGGCAAGCTGAAGCTCCATGCTGATGCAGAAGATGCTCCCTTTTTGACTGGGCACTGTCTGGGATCTCCTCAAGCAGTGGCAGCTCTGCTGAGAGCTGGGGTGGTCAGCACTGCAGGGAGAGGGAGAACTGTCAGCTCATGTGGAGTTCCCCATGGAGCCTCTGAGGAGAGGAGCTCTTCTTTGGAATGTTGGCAGAAGAAAACAAGGTCCCTGCTAAGTCTGCTGGCCACACTGAAGTGATTGGAAGAGAAGAAAATATTTCTCTCTGCAGCTTGGAGCGAATGAGCAATGGGAATACTCTGAATATGTAAGCCTGACTGGCTTACAGTTGAGTAACTGGAATATGTTGCCTTTTAATTTCTAATAAACTGCTGATTTCAACTCCTCTAAACAAGCAGAGTGCTGTGGGTAGACAAGTCAAAGTGTATTGACCAGCTTGCAGAGTGGCAGACATTGGAGAATAACTGCAAAAAGCTGTGCTGGAGTTGTGATCTGGAAGAGAGCAAAAGCTGTACTGTATGAAGAACAGGAGCAACCAGCTTCTCTTCCAGTTTGCCTCCATCCTGGGGTTTTGTAACCATTGCCACCTCTATGATGCATGTTTTGAAGGCTGCTACTTCTTGCTTTCCTCATTCTTCCTCCAGCTGCAGCAACCAGACCTGGGTTGGGGGACAGGGTGGGACCCCCTGCCCGAGAGGTAGATGTGAATCACAGGAGGCTGCTCTGCCAGGTGCTGCTCCCTTGCCATTTTGCTGCTGCATTTCCATACAGGGTTTGGGCAGCCTGCAAGACAAGTGTCTCAGGAGATCAAGGGCAGTCCAGCTATGGCTGCAGCCCGTGCTCACTCAGGCAGTCACTGCTGCTTAGGCAGTCACCATTTGTGTGTTTTTTCCCTCTGCTTTTCACCTCACTTGGCCATAGCAGATGAGAAGCTGGCACAACTTGAGTGGCTGATTGCACCACTGTATGACCATGCTCTGGCTTTTGCATGCCCACAGCAGAGCCTCCTCGGGCAGGCGTCTCACAGCGCTCTCCTCTCTCCCCGCAGAGGCTGGATTCGCCGTCACCGCCATCTCCCGCACGCCGGGCGTGACCTACAACGAGTCCTTTGACCTGCAGTGCATCATCAAGCCGCACTATCCGTCCTGGGTGCCGGTGTCGGTAACGTGGCGCTTCCAGCTGGCGGGCAGCACCGAGTTCCACGACCTGGTGACGTTCACGCGGGACGGCGGCGTGCAGTGGGGCGACAGGGCCGCGGCCTTCCGCACCCGCACCGCCATCGAGAAGGCCGAGTCTAGCAACAACGTGCGCCTGAGCATCAGCAGGGCCAGCGACACCGAGGCCGGCAAGTACCAGTGCGTGGCTGAGCTCTGGAGGAAGAACTACAACAGCAGCTGGACCAGGCTGGCGGACAGGACCTCCAACCTGCTGGAGATCAGGGTGCTGCGGCCAGGTGAGTGCCAAGGGGGCGTGGAGGGGTTGTGTTGGAATGCTGGAAACTGAGAATTTTAGGCTTTCTGTGCTGACCCCCAAGAAACACTGCTTTTGACCTGAGGCTGCGTGTTGGATCCCAGAAACATGAGATTTTTTGAGCTTCCTGTGCTTTCTGGCACTGACTCCCTGGAGAACACTCCTTTTGACCTGAGGCAGTGTGTTGGATCCCAGAAATTTGGGGTTTTTGAGCTTTCCATGCTTTGACCTGAGGTCTTAGAGAAGGCTTCCAAATTTGTGTGATCAAGTCACAGGTGTGTAGTTAAATAGGAGTTAATAGAGTAAATAGGAGTTAAATTGGAGTTAAATAGATTTCACACGGTGAAGGGTTTTAAAATTGGAGTTTTTAGAATATAGTAATAGGTATGGGACAAGATGCAAGTTCTTGGGCATTGTCTCTTTCCTCTTTCTTCTTCCTTCTTCTCCATGGCTTCAAGTAGTAGTTTTTGGTTGGACAGTTGGTGCTGCACTGTGGGTCACAGGGGTTTGGTTATTGGGTAAAAATTATAAATAATGTAGGTGTTATTTCTCCGTTGGACTGTTTAGCTTTAAAAAAACTTGTAACTAGCTAAGTTCACTTCCATTTTGCTCACTTTTAGCTGGTAGCCTGATTTTCATCCTCAACAGAAGTTGAGCCCTTTTGGCTGAAAGGCTCCACGGCCAAGGATGCCCACACAAAGTGTGCAACAGATAAGCAACAGGCAGCTGGCATGGTAGAGGCAGAGGCAGTCAGAAAACCTGCAAGGTGCTGTCCCTGTACAGCCACTGGGAAGAGTGAGGGGCTTTCTACAGGTCTCGTCACTGATATTTTGGTGGTATCCCTATTGTGCACGTAAAATGCAAAGATAGGTGGCCTCGGTAGCTGTGGGCTGTTGCTGAGCTGGATGGTGTATTGCTGTCTTGGCCTTAGGGATGGTGTTTAGTGTGAGGCTTTTAACACCTTCAAGACTATTGGCTCAGGTCCTTGCTGCATGTTAGTCCTCCTTTTGTGTTCCTGTGCAGAAGGACTCCTTCCTTGGGTCTCTCCTGGTTGGGCTTTTAGTTTTTCCCATCAGTATCCCTCTTCATACTGCCTCCACCTTCCCCAGCCCTGTCTTCAGACAGCTCAGGGGATGCCATGAGCTCCAGCCACCTTATGGGCTCTCCGTTATTTTTCTTCTCTGTCTCTCCCTTGCCCTCATCTCCAGGTTAATCTTCTCCATTTATCTTGATTATGCTGCCTTGTAATACATGTTTTACTGCTTGCAAGGTCGAGTTGGTGATGTTCATCATTTTAGCTTACTTCCCTGGGAAAGAGTGTTGAATGGATGTGGTCCCTGGTGTAACATGCTTCTTCACAGCCCTGTGCATGCATGTCTGTGTGTGACGCAGAAAGGGAAAGAGAAATCCTTGATAACAGCTTCCAGAAGAGAGCCTGTGTGTCACAGTTCAGTTAAACCATGTTCTGGCAGCCTGTTGATCTTTACTAGAGCAGTAACCCTCAAGTGATGCCTTAACAGAACTAGTTGTCCATGTCTCCACGGTTTTTACCTCTCCCTGTCTCCCAGCTGCTCAGCAAACAACTGCAAAATAAATCTTAGCTGTCAGTTCAATGAGCCCTGCATAATGTTTGAGGCTTTGTAGCTCACAAGTGTGGAAGGAAGAGAAGAGGGACTCCTCAGAGCTCTCCCAGCACCATGGCTGCACCCTCTCTGTGTTTTGTTATCATGTCCCAGGCAGCCTCTCAGACTGGGTGGTTGATGTTCTTCATTCATGAAATGTTGGCGGTCAGACGAGGGACTGCTCTGGTTCTCTCTGGTTTTCCAGGTGGCAGAGGGGGTTGTATTGTGTCATTCCTGGGTCTTTGGCTGGATGATCTCCAGAGAGGATCCAGGATATGGAAGATAGCTTCCCCAGACACTTTTGAAGGAATTAATGTCCTAGAGCCCTCTCAGTCAAACCTGTGCTGATGAAGGGGGTGCTGGTTTTCAGATAAATATCCAAGGCTTCTCCAGAAAGGGTCATTCAGGACCCTGGAATAATTAAACAGCTGAGAGCACTGTCTGCCTACTTCTGTTCTACAATCACCTTAATCTGGGATAACTTCAGCTTGCTGTTTGGTGTCTCAGTCTTAGCTTTTCCCTTGCCAGTAGCTATGGGTGTCTGCCTTGACCCATATGCGTGGGGTGACCCATCTCCACTACAGTCCACTAAGGAACACCATAAAGAAGGTTTGTCTGGAGGCCTTTTGGCAAATGGAGACCGCATGTGTTTCTAGACTGTAAGTTAATGTGAGGATTCTAGTTCCTCTCAAACCCCTGCTCCCTGTTTGAGTGACCTTTCTGTTTGACAGGTTCCAGGTGCAGACATGGAAATCAGTATACATCAGCCTTTGAAGTGTGTTGAGGAGAGAAAGGTAAATTAGTGGTGGCCTCCTTGCTTTGTGAAATCCCACATGCCTAAGGAAGAAGCTGGAGCTTCTCCTGGTGTTTTGGTTTTGCCATTTCAGTGCTCAGGCTGCCTCTCCTTGGCACTCTTGCAGTGGGGTGGTGTTTCTACATGTCATAGGTGCTGTGGTAGTTGCAGAGGTGGCAGTGCTAGTTTTGAATTGCTTGTGTTAATGTGGCTACAGAGTCATTTCACATATGCCAATCTTGTGGCAAACAGGTAATGCTGAAGGAATGCCAGCAGTTTGAAACTCCAGTCCTTTCCTACTCCAAGAAGAAATGAGTGGTGTTTTGAGAAATGAAACATGTAGGGGCTGAAGGAGGGAACAAGAAAGGCAGGCAGTGGCAGCATTAACCCAGCTCTGAGATCTGCAGGTGGGATGGCACAAGTCTCCTGTGTGGCATCTGAGCCAGATTTGGCCTTTGAGAGTGAAGTTCCTGATCCCTTGGGCCGTTCTAAAGACTGGCAGTGGGAGGAAGTTCCCTGTCGAGGGTGCTGGCTGTATGTGTGAGAGGTTATAGAGAATTTAGGTACCGTGTAACTTCACCAGCAGTAGCACTGGGATCTGAAGTTCCCTTTCCTGGCCTGCTCCTTGGTGCCATGCAAGCCTGCACACCATGGGTTGAGAGCTCATGTGTGCTTTGCAGGGCAGACACTTGCACTGCTTTAGGGCCACTGCTGAGTTTTAACTTTTGTAGGCTGGGGCAGAAATCCAGGCTGGTGTGAGGGGCTGTTAGACCAGACTGGCTAGATAGCCTGTGGCTATTTCATTTCCCTACAATGCAGTGCTCTCGTTTTTACTTCAGTCTCTCAAGGTCCTGTTGTTTCTTTCTTGGTGAGCTCATGTTGCAGCAGAAGGGGAAGAATAATAAAATTATATCTCAGTTCACACCAGCTGCTTTTCTGAAACCAAAGCTGTCAGGAGACCATGCACAGTGGTGCAGCCTGAACTAGAAGTGAGCCCCAAGTGCAGGAGTGGAGATTTCTTTTGTGTTTGAGGCTCTCCTTCCACTAAGGTATCTGGTCTGCCTCTGAAAACTTGGGTCTTTCATCCCCAAGGCCATCATCCTTTTTCCCTGAGGGTTCACCACCATTTTCCCATCTTGAGACATTGCTTTGCCTTTTGCCTTGCCCCTTTCCAGGTGGAGAAGAGCACCCAGAATGCAAGGCTTAGTAGGCTGATACGTGAGAGATCCATCAGGATTAGCTGTGTCCTGTCCTTGGAGAGGACATGTGTGATGACTCCCTGGCACTTACAGTTTTCTATGGTTTCAGGGGAAGCAGAGGTACCTTTCAGGGGAAGCAGGTGGTTCCTTTTGAATCCTGGAAGCGTTTGGATTCAGGCTGAGCTCTCAGTGCTCACACTGAGATGCCAGCTGAGCTCACTGTTCCTGCCCCCTTCCATGCATATGGAGGGTAAACAGCTTGGACTCTGGGTCCTGCCTGAGGGAGGAAGGTGGTAGATAGGCTCAGACAGGTCAAGGGGAAGACACAAGAGCTGTCAGGAAGGCTCTGTTTCCATCTCCTCCAGAGATGGAGCACTGAGACAGTAGATGCTGTCTGGGAGCAGCGCGTGTCCGTGTGGTCTGCAGGACTCAGACAAGGGCAGCAGACAGTACATGACAGGGGCTGTGCTGCAATCTGGGCAGGCTTGGGTGTCTGCAGAGTGCTCTCTCTTTTGGCAAGGAGGCTTGGAGCAGATTTGTGCTGGTGTATTAAATTGCCATTGTCATTGAGTGTGTTGGTGCATTTACCGTTCCCCTGCAGCACAAATGAGGCGGCGATTCGGCAAAGTCCTGGGGTCTGAGTGCTGGAGAGTGTATCTGGAAACAGCACGATAAGAAAGCAGGGCTTTCACGTAACACCCCCACCCTCAGAGCACCTTCTCATCCCTTTCATACTCATGCACCTCCCCTTGCAGCTCCCCACCCCACCATCCTTGCCTTGTCCTGTTCCTTGATGACTAATTCTGGATCAGGCGCTCAGGGAGAAGCTGCAATCGCCTCTATAAATCTGTCCTCTTGCTGCTGGGATTTTGACAGTAATGAACATGGGAGGAGGGATGGCAGGGGATGATAACTGAGCAGACACCATGGGTGCTGGGCTCCTCGCTGCTTTTTTGCAAGCCAGTCTAAAGCAGATTGATTGACCTGGGAGCCATCGAGCAAACAATGCACTCATGCTCTTCATTAGAGCATTAATTAGCTTCCAGAAGCTCTCCAGGCACCACTTCTTAAAGTTTGGTTTATTAGGAACTCTCAAGTTGAAATTACCATGGAGGGGGAGGGTGGAGGCTTGTGAAACTGGTCTTGGAGGAGCTGGAGGTGGCTTCTTCCTGAACCTTACTTTAGGAGTGGGGCAAGCCAGAGCTGTGCTCTTCCTGAAGCCCTGAATGCAGAGCCCTCTGCTGCTTTTCTGCTCTTCATAGAAAACCAGAGGGTGGCTGTGCTGGGCTGCCAATGGCCAGAGAAACCTACTGAGTGGAGAATGAAGGACTCTCACTTCTTTGTCCAAGCCCATTCATGCAGGTGCACGGGGTCTATTCAGTCTCATGCTTCTCCTTCTCTCTGAAGGCTCACTGGGCAGCCAAGCAGTGGATGACTGTGACTTTGCAGACTGAGGATGCTGGGAAGATGAGAGGGGCATGAGGCAGAGGAGAACTGCAAAAGGAGGCTGCTTTATAGTATACTTAATGCTGGGAGAGGAGGACTGATTTTCAAATAATTACCAAGATGTTTGTGGAGTATAGTGAGGAGCTTTCCATAACTCAGATACTACTGTTAATGCCTTTAATCCATCTCATTTTAGTAATTCTCAGTAGTTTCTGTGTTTAAGGAATCCCCTCGTGGATGGATGTGAAAGATCCCTTTTCTACTACAGGTGGCCAGTGGGACCAGACTCTTGAGTGGAGGCTCAAACAAGTGTTTTCAAAGGACACAAAGTCTCTACTTTAAGCTGACACTTCTTGCTTCTGCCACACAGCAATAAAGTTAAGCAAGGAAGGTTAATGAGCTGGAAACTTTGTTACAGAAGTGAAGTCTGGAAACCAAAGTTTGCTGCTTGCTTGATCCCAGAGTGGTTTTGCTCTGTAGAACAGCCCTCATTCCCTGCTTTACAGCTGCCTGCTCCATCTGGCAAATGGTTGCACTCCTGCTTGAGTGATGAAGGAGTTCTAGAAGAGCTCAGAAGAGAGGAGCCTGCTCCTCAGCAGCAGTGGCTGTGGTGCAGAGCAGTCTCCTCTCCCCTGTGTGCTCGGGGACTTGCTCCTTTCCTTTCACTGCCAGTGGGGTGAGACCTGCTGTTCATCCTCAGAGCTGCTGCTCCTTCCTTCCAGCACACTGAACACGTGAAATGAAGGGGCTCAGTGTGTCATGACCCAGAGCTGTCCCCTTGCATGGACCTGCATTAGTGACCCAGCTGGAGCCCTTTTCCTTCTACAGACAGCAGATGTAGGGTTGATTCTCCTACCTTGTACCCCAGATAGTCTCCTACTCTCGAGGGCTCCATTTGCCTTGAGGAGCTCTGTTGCCACACTTGCCAGGTCCTCTGGGACAGATTCCCCACTTAGACTTGCTGTCACCTCCTTGGCACAGGTATTTATGCCAGGCCAGCACCCCAGGGTGCTTTTTCTCCACGCTTAGCCATCACTCCCTCCTCCAAACATCCCCATGCTCCTGCGTGTAAGCAGCAGGGCAGGGAGCTCATGCTGTGTGTGCTGCTGCATTCCTGCTGCTGTACTGGGGATGATGACACTGGCCTTGTGGGGTCAGAGCTGTGATTCACCTCTCCCTGCATTTGGTTTTCCTTCTGGGAGCTGTTTGGCTCCTCTGCAGGTTTGCCTGTGAGAGCCTTCTGTTAGTGTGGAGCTAAATGCAGTCAGTTATGTTCAAGGTTTCTCCTGGGACTCCAGCCTGGAAAATACACCCAGGGGCGTGACCTGAGAAGTTGAACTTTAAATGGATGAAGCACCTTGGATGCATTTCACAGGGGTGAAGAGTGTAGGAATGCATCCTTACACCTGGTGGGACCTTAACCTGACCCAGCCTGCTCTGTGTGTGCCCACTGATCTTAGTACAGGCAGTCTTTCTTTTCAGCCCCCCAACAAGACTGACAATGGCAGGAGAGCTGGGCTATATCCAGGATATGCTGCTCTCTTCAAATTAGCTCTCTCCATGGTTACTTTTTAGGTCCAGTTTTTTCACTTCCATTTCGAAGTACTCTCTGCTTTTTCTCTTTGATATCTCCTGAGTGGTTTTCCACTCCTGTCTGCAGCATGGATATACAAAACCGTGGTGTCAGCCTGTTTGCAGTCTATGCACATGCACGTTCTTTGATGTTGTCTTGAACAGCTTCTCTCTCTCCGTACACTTTAGCTTCTCATCGATTCCCTGCTTGCTCTGCTTGAACTAAAATACTCTGCAGTGAGCAGTACTTAGATTGTGTCCAGCTCCAAAGCTTTGTACCTCCACCTGTCCTGGAAGATTTCAAAAGCAGAGGCAGCAGGGGCAGCCCTTGAGGTAGAGGGAGACTGGTGATGAGCAGCTTTACACCCAGGTGTTGACCACTCTTCACCTGTCCCAGTCTCTGCATGGAGCCCCAGCCCTCCATGAGGTGAGTTGGCCTTGGGGGCCAGCAGTCTCAGTGCTGCAGCAGCACAGTATTTCTCTTGCTGCATTCTCAGCCCTCCAGTCAGAGCAGGGCCCAGCCCAGGGGTCCCTCCCTCTGTGCCCAAGCAGCACATTTGGCTGTCCATCCCTGTGCATGGGACCTGCACCATTTTTCTGTGTTCTGTATGCTGAGGAATCTTCTCCTGGCATGAGAAGCTGCATGCTGAACCTGTGGCTCAGGGTCTTTTATTTTAACATATGTATGTATACATAAAAGTTTTCTCTCAAGGCCATCTTACTTTCTTAAATAGGCATTTGGAATGCTGCTAAAGAAAATTACTATTGTTTTCCTTGTCCCAATTAACAGAGAAACAGGGAGTGCAGATGATGATGGATCTGTAACCCATTATGCTGAAATATGTCCTCACTCCTTAAGTTCAAGAATACAATTCCTTAAGAAATGACAGATGGCTCATTTCACTTGGTTGTTCTTCCAGCAGTAGTTGTACTCACTAGTTACGGAAGCAGCATCATCCGTGAGTATTCAGTTTTGGGGAAACAGTATCTTCAGCTGCAATTAAACATTGCCATTCCCAGGATCTGGTAATTATGGCACTCAGGTGGGAAGTGAACTCCTGCAGGTGGAGCTGATCTGGCACTTTGCTGCGCAGGAGATGATCCTCATCCCTAATGTGGGCTGCTGGCTACATGGTCCTGTCCCATTCCTTGTGCTGGCACAAGTCCTGCTGTGCCCCAGTGTAGTACACCTGCAGAGAGCTAGCCCAGTGGCAAGGAGCAGTTAAATGTGAATGGAATGAGCTAGGGCTTGGATGGATTCATCTGGGGACTTTTCTTTGCCTGGCACTGGCAGGGCTGCTGTGGGCATTATCCAAAAGATTTCCTGATCCTGCCTGAGGTCTGTCTGGAGAGCTTGCTCTCTTGGGTGGCAAGAAAACGACATTTCACACCACCCTGAGCACCTTATCTCTGTCTGCCCAGCACTCAGTTTTTCAGCAGGAGCTGCTGAAAATGCCCAAGTCCAACACAGCGTGTGCAAAAGTCAGCCATGTGCTACAGGGTGCAGTTGTGCTCTGAGTGTGCAACTGCACAAAACGGTCAAGTTTTTTTTGTGATCTCAGGAAATTGTCATCACAGAAATCCAGCCTCCAGCATGGCATGGGAGTTGCTGTGTGGTGCTGCTGTGTGTGTTACAGCTTGCACTCCGGGTGCATTTAATTACTTTTTTTCCTAACTGACAGAACACTCCTTTGTTTGAAATCTGTCTGGCGAGGAGTCGATTAAATATCTCTGTATGTTATTTTTTTCTTTCTTTATCCTCAGTGGCTGTGGCTTGGTACTGAATTTATCTTTCAGTGATCCTATCTCCATATTTTAATTTACAAGTGATCAGTGAGCCATATATTGTTTTCTGACAGCAGGCACAACTCATGCTGGGAATCTTTTATTCCTCCCTCCCTTCCTGTCTCTCGTGCAGAACTTTTATGTGCATTTCAGGGTTTTGCAGGAAAGTTTCTGATTTTAGGTTTGTGAAGCACTTTGCTTTGGGGCATATCTTGCTGTTCTTTACAGTGGCATGGTCTCTGTTTCTTGGGGGAAGTCCTGTTCTTTACAGTGGCATGGTCTCTGTTTCTTGGGGGAAGTCCTGTTTTTTCCAGGCCAGTGGCACATCCCAGCAGGTGGGCTCTGCCTTAGCCTTGGCTGGACCTGGGAGGCTGTGAACTTCCCAGCTTCTTTCCATCCTTGCCTTTCCTCTACATGCTGACAGATGTGTGGCTTCTGGGCTTTAAAGAGCCTTTCTGGGTCACACATGCATTCCTCCCTGGGGCCCCACTTGGTTACCTGCTAGTTTACTGTTAACTGCTCCACAGGCTCTGGCACGGCTGCTAATCCCAGGCTGTTCCCTAGCCAAGCTGATGTTCCTTGTCTGCCTGCAGTCTTCACATGCAGACATGGACTTGACCTGCTCCCCCAGTGTTTGGTGCAGCTTTAGGGAGGGGGGCAGAGCATGGGGCCACTTGTAGGTGCTTTGGAATGATCAGAATTCTTGGGGCTGGAGCTGTGTGGATGAGCAAGCGGATCCACCATAGGTTTGAGGAGAGGTGCTTGTTCTGCTTTGCACAGCACTCTCTGGCACCATTTTGAGAGCATCAAACTCCACTCCCAGGGCTGCAGTAGCACAGTGTCCTTCAGTCCTGTGCCTGTGCTTGGGGCTGAGTGCTGGGCAGGGCTGTTGGACAGGTGATGGTCAGCATGGACGTGCACAGCTGCTTAAATACCCATCTAGTCTTGCTGCAGCAGCAGCTGTGACGCTGGGGAGTGTCTGGGCTGTCTGCTGGGCTGTGAACTTTGCAGCAACTCGCTGAACATGTTGTAATGCAGGTCACTTGGTGGTGTTCACAGTCACAGCCTCAGCTCTTTTGTCTGACCATATGGGAGGGGGCTGAAGCTGAGCCTTCCTCAGGAAAGGGTTAATGCTGTCTTTCCTTCCCACAGAGCTGCTCTCCCAGTAATTCAATCATGTCAGCCTGTTTGCAGGCAATAATTCATTGTTATAGGAACACTACAGTAAAGTGACAAGTTAATAATGGCAGTAATAATGGCAGGCAAAGTCTAATGCTATTTCCCTTTCTGCTGCTCCTGTTGCACCAGCAGCCTCCCATGTTGGCTAATGCAATTTGCAACCTCACTAATCCAGTTTCAGGAGGAATTGTGTTCAGTTAAAAGAGAATAGCTGGAGTCGGGAGCTGCACTGCCATGTTCCTGCCTTCTCTGGGGAGGTTGCCCCAGTGCTGGAAGCCTTTGTCTTTACTTTGCTGTGATTTCTATACTGTGGTTAAGCTTAATGAGCACAGTCCTCCTAGGAGCATCTCGTTTTCTTCCTTCTGCAAATGCCTTTATTCTGGGGCCTCCTCTCCAAAAGGCCTTGCACATCTTTCCCTTTTGAACATTGGTTTGCTTTCAACTAACCTAATAAACTGAGTCACCCAGCTCTTGCTGTGCTGAATCAGTAGGCTGGCGTGTGCTTGCTTGACTCCAGTCATTGAAACAGGAGTCCTCGCAGTGTCTGGGGAGGTGGAGGAGACGCCTCAGCGCTGCTTTGTGGAAGGGAGAAGAGCTGGCAGAGGTCTGAATGTTAGTACATGTGGCACTAACCTGCACACTGGTCTCTTGAATCCCAGGCAAACATCCTCTGGGAGCAATTCAGGCACCGAGTGCTTTTCAGGCCCTAGTGAGGGAAACGATGCAGCACCTCTGGTTGTGACCACAGGCTGAGGGAATGGCTGAGTTTGTGCCTAAGTGCCCTTCAGGGCTGTACGCTGAGCGTGCTGGGGAGAGAGGGGTTCCTTGTAGGAAGTGACCATGGGGCTGTGCTCCTGGAAAAGAATCCTGGTCAGCCTGCTAAACCCACTGCATGGTGTTAAACCAGGGCTGGGCTCCGGTTGGGCTGGCCTCGTTTCTGCTCCCCCTGCAAACACACCTCAGCACAGTGAAATCTCAGTGGAGGCTTTTAAAAGTAGGACATTCCCCCCGAAAACTTTTTGCAACATTTCATCAGTTCTTTGGAAGCAAAAGTGTTCTCTGGAGGAGCTCTCCCCAGAGAGCAGCAGTTTCCAAAGTGGGACACCACCTCCCTGCTGTGGTAACAGAGCTTTCTGGAGACTCTCTGGCCATCCTTCTGCCCACCCTTCTGTGCCACAGCTGCTGCTGGTTCATGTGGAGCTGCCTCCTTCCCCAGCGCCTCCTTCTTTGCTGCAGGGGCAACGTTCTGGGGTTTTTGTGTGGGCCTGTTTTGGGGAAATGGTGTCTTCAGCTGCAATTAAACATTGCCATTCCCAGAACTTGGTAATAGTGGCTCCCAGGTGGGAAGTAAACTCCTGCTGTTGTGTTTTCTTGCTGCCTACAAGGCAAAATGATGTAAGGTGTTTGAGACGGAGCATCTTTTTATCACAGCATTTTTAGGTTCAGGTTGCAAAGTGCTTTGCTAAAGGGAAATGTTGTAACCCCAGCTTGATGAATAGGAAACAGAGGGAAGGGAGCCAAGAGGCAGTAAGTCAGCAGAAAAACCGTGAATCACATCACTCTGTCCTCCTCCTCTGATGACTGCTCTCCCTTCCCCCAAATATTTGTATAACTGTGCTTACCACATGCTCAGCTTGAGGAGACTGATTGCCTGCTTGATGGTGTGGAGAAAACCCCTACTACATACCAGTTTGTAGAGGACCTGGCTGTGTCGTAGCCTGCTGTGGTTTTTAAGGGATGTCTGACCTGAACTCCCAGACAGAGGTGCAAGCTTTGAGGACCAGAAGCTGCCACAGGCATCTTGAGATAATGATTAAAAAAAACTAAGAGGGTTCTAACCATGACTTGTTGCCAGTGTAAATTGAAAGCCTTAATAGCATATGCAGTGCCAATTACAGTACATTAAGGTACAATATCCTCTTTACTGACACTCTCCAGGGAGCCAGGAGACATTGTGGCAACAGGATTATGGTTTGCAGATGATATGCACGATAACTTCACCTAGATACAAGCACCTGTTCCCTCTCAGAGCAGATGTTTGGGAGGCTGTTAAGAGAACATCAGCCTCTTGACAGCACAGCAGAAAATGCCAGGTAGCTGTGTCTGCTCACACCGCTGCTCCCACCACCTCTGCTCCTCAGGAGCAGCCCTGCCCTGCCTCACCGAAACCCCAGCCCCTGGGGCACACCAGATCAACTCAGCATTTGAAGGCCAAGCCCTTCCCTGGCTCTCTGCCCAGGCAAATCCTCAAGCCAGGAAAAGGAGTTTCCCCCTAGTCAGAAGGGTGAGGTTTTGCTGGCTCGGTGCCTGGGGTGTCAGACTTCTTGCAACCTCACTTGTGCACCAGCAGCTACAACCATTTCCATGTCATGGCAGCATCTTTAAACATGGCCTGGCAAGCTGCACATGGCATGGAGAGACTCAGTTTGCACTGAAATAGGCTTACCAGCAGAATGGGAAGAGATGGATGGACTCCCTGGACCACCAACTTCAATATTATCCGTTTTCCCATTTTAAATAATTTTTCCCAAATGCAAAATGAGTTTTGTGGATTTGTTTGCTGATCTGTGAACAGCGGCTCATGGTCAGCCCCATGGGAGAGCAGAAGTGTGAGTTATCCTACAAAGCTTCCCATGTCTTAACCAAGATGTCTCCCCTGCCTGGACAAGCAAAGCAGCCTGAGGGTGAAGCTCCCCAAGGTAATCTGTGTGCTACAGCATTTTCAACTTAGCAGTTATCAGCCTGTGGTCCATAAAAACCTTGAATCATTACTATGGGATCTGCAAAAGGTAATGAAGAAGAGATGGGTGCCTGTATACTATGCAGAAATCAGAATCAGGATGTGGAAGCATTTGGTATTCACAGAATTGGAAAAGACTGAGAATGTCCTCTCTGATTCTGTGGGAGGGAAACAGAACCTGTGCTCGCAGCTTCTGTGGTGTGCCTCCTTTAGGAAAATAATTCATGTTTGATGAAAAGTGCATTGGCAGGGATGTCATTACATATCACTGATACCTCTAATGTAGAGGAAGCTTGGTGCAGTGTTATGAACCTCTGCAAGAGTACAGTCTGGCAGAGGGAAGACCTGTGGTTCCCTGCCAGGGTTTACTGCTCCAACTGGTAGCAGCTGCAGAAGCACTACCTCATCAATATCTTGGGGACTCAGTTCAAATGTGGGTAAATTCCTGACTGCTGGCTGCAGTGGCTGCCAAGGATAGCTTGGAAGGACAGGGGCTGTATGTGAAATTTAGGAATCTCTTTTTTTGCCAGAGTTAATAAGATTTCTTCCCCATTACTCAAAAAGATTTCTTCGCAAATATTTCATGGGAGCAGGGAAAGCTGCTGAGAGGCCATCTAAGAGTCCTTGGATGACCTCAGGGGTCCATGCTGTTTGTACACAGTGATAATTACTGTAATTATGATCTGGGAACAAGCCCTCACTGCTTCAGTGGAATGCATCTGTCATGTACAAGGTGCGGGTCTGTTGCCCCAAACACTAAGATTAGAATTACTCCATGTCAGCCATCCTCAGCAGCTCTGCTCTTGTGTACCCTGGCTTTGTCTGTGTGTGTGTTGATATTGAGCAACCCACCACACACAGAGTGTGTATATACTGCATTTTAACAGATATAGGGCTACTGACTTAACATACACAGTTGCTATAGTAACAAAGGTTTCCGTAGTAACGGTTGCAGAAAATAATCCAGTACCAATTAAAAATAAACTGTTTGGAAAGGGGGCTGGGGGAGAAAGGAAACTGCTGAGAACCACTTTCTCCTTTATTGGTTCATCTCCTAGGGACTTGGAAGATTGATTAATGCTCAAAATAACCATTCTTAATCAATGGTGAGCCAAAAAGGTGGGATGAGGGTGGGTGTGGTGGCTAAGGCTGTCCTTCTGAAGTGAAACAAAGGGGAAGGAATGTGTTTGGGGTATGGCAGAAATACAAGAGGGTGACACTGACTTTTTCCATTAGGTGAAGTCCCTAGGGAGGAACACCAAGGACAATTTCCCTCCTTTCCTTCCTCCAGTGTCTGCATGCCATGCCGCCACCATGGAGTCTTTATTAGCATACTGATGAAAGCCAAGGGCAATGCAGGCTCCAGGGGAAATTCTGATGCGATACCAGGAGGCCTGTCTCAGATGTGATAGCACAGAAAGCATTGCTGTGGTGGGAGTTCCTCCCATTTGAAGTTTTTTGTGCCCATCCTCTCCCTGGGCACCGTCACTCATCACTTGTGCCAACAGGCATCCGAGGCCCTGGTGCCCAAGGGAAGCTGGAAGCAAAGCATGATGCAAAGCATGGAGCCTGTGCCTTGGTGAGAGAGAGAAGACAGCATTGCTTCCTCACAAACACAGGATGTGTGGGATGTGTTTGCAGGATGGGCACAGGTCCCCTGGCAGCCTTTGGTTGTTTGTGCATGTCGTGTCACACTTTTGTCGTGCCACTTGCACCCATGCACTCTTCAGATTTTATTTAAGAGATTTGCAGTTTTTCAGCAGCAAGGCAGTATTCCCCCTTTCAGAGGGGAGCAGCTGTGTGAGGAGAGGTGAAGGAGGGGAGGGCTGTGGTGGCAGAGATGCTGGGAGGAGTGGTGTGTCCAGCTGGGTGGGAGCTGCCCCTCTCCTGGTCTGTAGCCAGCAGGGGTTCCAGGGCACACAAGTGTCACAGGAGGGCGCCTCATATCCTCCCCTGCCAACAGGAATGCCCTGGCTCAGGGTGACAAGCACAGCGTGAGCACACGCTGCAGCAGAGGCTGTCTTGTGATTGTACGGGGAGAGATGAATTGGGAAATTGGGAATCTGTGTGTCTCTCCTTACAGCAACTAGAGCTAATGATTCTGCTGTATCATCCTCAACATCGTGGCACTGCTTAGCTACAGCCTGGGAGATGTACTTGTGCTTGGGAAGCCAGGAGAGGTGATGGGCCTGTGGCTTGCCCTAGGCTGTGCAGTTTGTGGTGGACTTGGCGCCAGATCTCCTGGCTGTGAGAGCAGAGCTTGATCCCTTCCAGTCTGTTTCTCTTTCTCCGTTTCCAGTTGTGCCTGCACTTCCTTCCTCCCCTAGCTGTTGCGTGTGTGTGGGATACATCTCACTGAGATGGCTGGCATGTGACAGCAGTGGGGTCTCGTTTAATTCACTTTCTCAGAAGTGGTTTTCTCTGGAACTGGTCAATAGCTCATTGCTTAGAGGTACAAGTGGAATGATTTCACCATGAGAAAAACCGCTGAGTTTGGGTGTAGTCATCTTACTAAGTCTGGTGCCTTGGACCATTATGAATTTAAAAGAGTCTTTCAAAGGTCAGATTGAAAAATCAGCCTCTCTTGCTGAGGGGCAGAGTGGGAGGATTCAGGAGTAGATAGGGGTTGAAAGGAGAGATTTGGTAGAATATCTAAATGTCTTAAAGGCAGATGAGACCCAAGCAAGTGAGTTTCTTCTCTGTGCTGATGACCTACCTCTCTTCATGCTTCTCCATTCCCTCCTCCCAGTGACCAAGCTGCAAGTGAGCAAGTCAAAGCGGAGCATCACTCTGCTGGAGAACCGGCCCATCCTGCTGAACTGCTCGGTGAAATCCCAGACCAGCCCCGACTCCCACTTCGCCGTGCTCTGGTACGTGCACAAGCCCTCGGACGCTGATGGGAAGCTCATCCTGAAGACCACTCACAGCTCAGCCTTCGAGTACGGCACCTATGCAGAAGAGGAAGGGCTGCGGGGCCGGCTGCAGTTTGAGCGCTCGGCCTCGGGCGGGCTCTTCAGCCTGACAGTGCAGCGGGCAGAGGTGCGGGACAGCGGCAGCTACTACTGCCACGTGGAGGAGTGGCTGCTCAGCCCCAACCACGCCTGGTACAAGCTGGCAGAGGAGGTGTCAGGCCGGACCGAGGTCACTGTCAAACAGCCAGGTGGGTTCCTGTGTGTGGCCTGGGAGATTGCCACCCTGTCCTTGGATCCTCATGGAAGGAGGGTTTTCCCTCCTTCGATGTGGCTCTTGTCCCTCTGGGCTGAGCTTGTGTGCTTTTTGGTGTCCCCACTGCATCCAGCCAGGTTTCCATCCAGCTAGATTTCATTATCCTTGAGAGCATTATGTCAATGTACTGGTTTGAAAGCAAAACCAGTGAGAGACTCCAAGTCAGAAATACAATTTAATAGGAAAAAAAAAAAGAGAAAAATAAAATACATGCAATACTACAAAAGAAAACCACTGACAGAGTCAGAATACAACCTGACACCTCAATAGTTAGGGTGGTGGTAGCAGTCCAGGTGAAGTGGTCTTATTGAAGTAGTGATCCTGTAGAAAGATCTGGTAGCACTTGTCCTCTGGAAACCAGTGGTGTTCCAAATCTCAGGTTTTATCCAGGTAGGAAATGTTTGGCTCCTCCCCCTGGGTGGAGCATTTCATAACTGGATGATGTAATTTTATCATCATGCAGTGGGACTCAATGGCCCATTAACAGAAGATATCTTTGTGGAGGGGGAGGTGGGTCCTGGAAAAGATAAGGAACATTACCCCCACCTGGTTTTCAACAGATGGTGATAGAAAACATACTCTTGGGCACATCTTTACCTTGGACAGTCAACTAGCAATTTACTGAGAGAGAGCCTCTGTGTGTCTGTCTAGGAACGCATTTTTATCTCTTACACACAGTTCAGTTTTCCTCTGTGCCTGTCCCCTGGCAGGCACAAGGAGCCTTGTTTCTTTTCCCTTTGCACATGAGATGGGAATAACATTTAATGAGGTGGGGAGCTGGCTGCCAGGAAAGGAGAAATCTGCTCTGTGGGTGGTTTCCGTGGCAGTGGATGACACTGATAAAGGTGAACTGATGGAGGAGCTAAATATATCCCCCACAAGCTCAGCCAAAGGGCAAGGGGGAGAGGCAGGGAGGCAAGTACTGTCCAGAGCGTGGGCACTTCATGAGGAAGCCTGCCTTGTCCTTGTTTGCTCTAGCTGCCTGTGTCTGGAAGATAAAATCCCTCAGGGCAGGATGGATGCAGTTGGAGATCAGGGCTGGAGTAGGGTGCTTAGTGCACTTTCTCTCTCTGGATTTGGCTGGCTAGACACAAGCTCTGTGTACAAAAATGCAAGAGGAATATTGGGATATGGTGCTCAGTGCAGCTTTGCCTGGTCACACACACAGGATGCACAGCAGGCCATAGCTTGCTGCCAGTCCTCATTTCTGTCTGCAAAGTCCCAGGATGGCTGAGGGGTGGTCAAGGACAGGGAACTGTGACTGCCCCCTCCTTTGCATTGCCTACCTCTCTCTGGGAAGTACGGTGCTTGTTGCTTGCTGCAGCAGCCGTACCAGGGAAGTCCAGACCTGGCCCTGGAAATAATTGTGAAGGATTTAGGAGAGTTCGACACGTCATTTCGCATAAAAGAGCTGGTTCCAGTCACCCTCCCCTGTATCAATGAAGTTGTGGAGCAAAAACCAGGGGCATTCCCAAGGCAGCAAAACACTGTGTGTGACTTTGCCCTCTTGCCACTTCTTGTTTTGCAGTGGGGGTTCCCTGTAATCAGCTGCCTGTTCTCCACTTTGCTGTTTTTTATCTTTTTCCACAACATGGGGACATACTGGTTGGGGTATGATCAGGCTACTGTCTCATCCTTGGAGTGAGGAAGAGAGTGAGGTGTGATCTCCCTTCATTAGGTCTCTGTGCATTTAGGACCTCCCAGGTCCTGCTGGGAGATTGTGAGTTTCCAATTCCTTGTGCTGAATGGGTCATTGTTGGTGGCTAGCCTGATATTTTCAGAAGACCCTAAAAAACACAAGCCTTATTTTCTTCTCCTCCTCTATTTATTTTCTCCTTTCCTTTCTCCATCATTTTTCCCTCTACTTCCTTATTTCTTCCATCACACCCCAGGCTTGTGGCCATGCAGGAAAGGCTTATGGGGAGACAGAGGACCCTTGCAGCCCTTGGTCACATTGCATTTCTAATGCTTTTTCTAATAGATAACCGCCTTCAGGTCAACCAGACCCACAGAAACATCACGGTGCGGGAGAACGAGTGGGTGACCCTGGAGTGCCTGGTGAGCAACAGGACCAGCCCCTCATCCCAGCTGCTGGTGGAATGGTCCGTGCGGCGGCCGGGCCGCGCTGACAAGGATGTGGTGGCCTGGCTGAGCCGGCAGAGCACGCTGCACTTCGGGGACCCGGCCGTGCTGGGCGAGCTGCGGAGCCGGCTGCGCCTGGAGAGCCCGGCCCCGGGGCTCTTCCTGCTCTCCATCCAGAACTCCACCGTGCGCGACAGCGGCGCATACGGCTGCCGCGTGGAGGAGTGGCTGCTGGACCCCAGCGAGCGCTGGTACAAGCGGGCAGAGGAGCGCTCCGGGATCATCACCCTCACGGTCAAGCAGCCAGGTGAGGGGGGTCTGGTGCTGGCTGCCTTGAGCAGCCTCATGCCCTCTTGGGAAAACACCACTCATCATCTGTCTGTCAGCCACAGTGAATCCGTGTAGGGCAGGACCACAGCTGATGTCTTTTTCCATGTTTTTTGATGCCACTCTTTCTGGAAAGGAAAAAACTAGATGGGCTTGGCATTTTGTCACTGCATCTAGTTTTTTTTTTTCCCAGCACTTTTGGCAGATTAAATAGGGTAGGCTCCTGATTTTACTCACATTTTGATTGAGAATAGGATGGAAGAAGCTACCTGTGCTTCCCAGATGTGTGCCTCTTTCATGAGAAGAGGGAACTGGAAGTACACTGCTGAGTCTTACTGAGCTTGCTGTCAGCCAGCACACCCACATCTCTTTCTGCAAGGCTGCTCTCCAGCTACTCCTCTCCCAGTTCTAATTGTGGATGGTGTTACTTGGACCTAGGTGTAAAATCCAGGCATTTTAACTTGTTAAATTCCATTCCATTAATTAAAGTCCACATTGAACAGCACTGGCCCTAAAATCAAACCCTGAGGAACACCACTGGTGACCAGTTACCAGCCAGAAGCAGCTCCATTCACTGTATCCCTTTGAACTCTGCCCTTCAGCCAGTTCTTCACCCAGGGTACCAAGAACCCCCGAATCGCACAGTTGGAAGGATGTTGTGAGGGACAATATGAAAAGCTTTACTAAAATTGAAAAACTGGATCCACTGCCTTCCCTTCATCCACTGACAGAGCAGGTGACACAAGGATACTAAATTATTAATAATGAATAATAACCAGACTTCCCCTTTGTGAAGTCATGATGGCTGTGTCTGATGACTGTATTGTTCTTTGAATGCCTTTCAGTAGTACCCAGGATAATGTTCTCCATAATTTTTCCAGGAGCTGAGGTTTGACTAACAGGTCTGTAGTTTCCTGGGTCTTCCCATTCTTATAAATTGGACTATATACTAGCTTTTCTTCATCCCTATTAAATAGGTAACTATCTTCAACACGTATCAATTCAACATTTTCTTCAGACACCTTCTTGCTATTTAACAGCCTTAGAAGAGTGCTGGCACAACACTGACCAATTTCAGCTCTAATTGAGTTTTGACATTTGTGCCTTCTCCCTACGTATATGAACTACAGCTGTGTAATCTTCCTGCAGAACCTTGCTTCCAGAGATCATACAGTTTCGTTCTGCTCTTGAGCTTCACAAGGAGTTGCTGTTCAGCCAACATTGCTTGACTTAGGACACAGTGGAGTTGCCTGCTCCTGTGCTCCCAAAAAGTGATTCTTAAGACTGACCAGCACTGATGGACTCCCAAACCTCAAAAGCAGATTCCCAGAGTACTCTGCTAAGTTTTGCCTGTTTTAACAGATAAGATGTAAAGGCAGTTTACCTTGGAAAAAAGTGATTCCCTAGTTTTTGAGGCATATGACTCAACGTTAAATGTCTGTCTTAAAGGCTGTAGGACAAATAACAGTACAGTCCTCCTTCACTGAATACTTTCCAGCTTCTAAAGTAGCCACTCTCTGCATGTTCTGCAGTGCTTCATGCCTGCCCATTCCAGCAAGATGTCAGCCTCATAACTGTGCAGCAGAGCTGGCAAAAGTGTGAGGTTCTGGAAAGAATTTAATGGTCATTCCTGGCAGAGATTTGTACTGTGGAGGAGGAGCATTCTCAGCATAGGTAAGTGAGCAGAGCTCTTATCTGCCACTTCTTTGCTTGGGAAGTTTTGCTGGCCAAAGTGGCTTGAGCCACCTCCCCAGGCAAATCCCTGAGCCGTGATGGATTGTCAGTACAGCTCTCCACCCAGTGAGGTAATTGCCAGCCCTGATGGAGGGGATAATGAATAGCAGGAAAAATCTCTGAGGCTCCTCTTGAATTGCAGAAGAATGCGGAGGGGGAAGAAGAGAGGGAGTTGGGAATGCACTAACTGAAGATTTTTTTTTTCCCCTAGAAGTGCTTTGTTGTTGGGGTTTTTTTGTTTGTTTGTTTGTTTCATAGCAGTCAGTACTTAACAAAATGACTAATCATGCTTGTGACTCATGTCTCATTAGTGAGAATCTCCAGCCTCATCTGTTGGGGCTGTAATCAGCAAGTGGGGGGAAAACTCAGCACCTTCAGACATCAGTACTTCTCTTTCTACCTAACCTGCTAAAGGTGAGGGAGGCTTTGTGTTAGTTTTGACAAAGCCTTTTTTTCCCTTCCTCCTTTTTACCTCAGTAGTCCCCAAAATTTCATTACTTAACTCATTCCTGTTTCTGTTCAGGAGTCTTCTTTGGGAAGATGTGAACTGCAAATACTCATATTGCTTATGGCCTGAAGAGCTCTGGCCTTAATGAAGGTTTTCCTCATGGGACCATTTAAAAAGTGCTGGGCAGGTGCTGTAATGAGACACCCACTGGACACAGCAGCCCTGTGACTGATGAGAGCTGAGGGACAGCAGCCCCATCCTGCAGGGACATCCCAGGTCTGCACGAGGGAGGGCTTGCCCAGCTCTCCTCACCGGAGGAGAAGGTTCCTCTCTCTTCAGTGAGCTATTGATTTGCCCTTCCTGCTCAGCTCCTGCTTTGGAAAGGGCTTTTTAATCTTGAAATGAAAGCTTAGATCCAGACTGATTGTGATCCCTGGAGTATGGGCTCCCTGGCAAGATGACTAAACCAAATGTTAATTGCTCTTGAAGTCAGCCTTTAATCAACTCATCGTGGGTTCTGGCCACTGTGTCTCAGTTAGGTAAAAGCATCTCTTTAGCCTTGCAGCAAGCACTAGAGGAAAAAAAATGAGAGGAAGACCTTTGGAGCATCCTTGCTGCATCAGTGTTGAGACCATCTCCATGGAGGAACCCCTTACCTAAATGACTTTCCCAGCTGGTGGAAAAAATCTTCTTCTCTTCTGTCATAATGATTTTCAAGTTCTTTGAGCTCTCTCCAGGGAATAAAAAGCAGGATTTGTAATGTTCTGTGCAGCAGTAGCTGGGGAGGAATGATGTATTGCTCCTCAGCACGTGCACCAAACCTTGGTATCCTGACATCTAGCATGTCTGGGTGAGCTGCAATGGCTTTCTCCTCTCATCTCTTAGTTGGGGTGAGGATGGGCAGGGTTAGGATGGTGCCTGTTTGACCCTGTACCAGATGGTGCATAATGAGGTGAGGATGCTGTGCCTGCAGGGTTGCCCTCAGAGGCTGTGTCAAGCTTTGGGTTTTGCTTGGATCATGCCCAGCACCAGAAGCATGACCGTTTGTGTTGAGATAGGATGGTTTTGATGATAGCTCAGCGCTCATCTCTTGACTTTTGTCATCTCAGATCCCACCTTGCAGGTGGACACAGCCACTGCCAACCTGACAGTGCAGGAGAAGGAGTCCTTCCTGCTGGACTGCAGCATCCTGTCCCGCTCCAGCCCGGAGTCCCACTTTGCAGTGACGTGGTACAGCCTGCGGGCCAAGGAGGCAGGTGACCACACAGAGCAGGGCGAGCAGGAGGAAGAAGAGGAGGACAGGGAAGCAGTGCTGAGTGTGGGCCCTGATGCCATCTTCAGCCCCGAGGCCGGTCGCTGGGAGGGCCGCCTGCGCTTCCAGAGGCTGTCGGCAGTGCTGTTCCGGCTGACGGTGCTGCAGGCTGGCGGTGCCGACACCGGCAACTACTCGTGCCGAGTGCAGGAATGGCTGGCGGATCCCAACGGCGTTTGGTACCAGCTGGCCGAGGAGGAGTCGGGGATGGTCGCTGTGCACGTGCAGGATGCAGGTGAGAAGAGGTGGTGACTATCTGGGGCCGTGGCCCTGGCATCCCCTGCATCTTTGGTTCACTTCAGGAGTGAGTGGGACTGGGCCAAGTCTATGGTGCTGGTACTTTTCCAATCAGCTCTTGCTCTGCCTCAAGTATCCACACTGCACATTGCTCTGTACTGGGGCTGCTCATCCACAGCATTTACCACCTGGTGTGTCCTGAGTCAGTGAGGATGGACCTTGCCCCTCCCTGGGATTTAACCCTCCCTTGTGGGAGCAGTTGGTTTAGCTCTGCACAAGAGCATAGGTTGTGTGTGGCACAACAGTCTCCTCACATCAACTCTTGAAACTGTTGCATGGTTTAGAGGTCCCAGAGGTGACTGAGGTCATGAGGATTTTGTGGACCTTTAAGGGACATAGAGATCCTGAGGTGCTGCTGCATTTGTGTAGCACCACAGAGACAACAGAAGCTTTGCAAGGCTCCCTGCTTCATAAGATAGTATAAAATCTCCACCTGGAAGGACTCTTACCGCTCATGAAGCTCTTTGGGGGATAAAGCTGAGACATGCCCTGTTACAACTTTATTCTGTTCTGACACTGGTATTTTTCCCAGAGCTCCACCTCCTGCTTTGACATAGAATAAAAAGCATCTGGTTTTCTATGTTTTCTGAGGAAGTTTGCATGCCCTGATTACAGAGAAACCATGAAATGTGACCACTGTTTGTCTCTTTCCAGGCTCCACACTGCAGTCTGTCATCTGCTCCAACGACGCCCTCTTCTACTTTGTGTTCTTCTACCCCTTCCCCATCTTTGGTATCTTGATCATCACCATCCTCCTGGTGCGGTTCAAGAGCCGAAACTCCAGCAAGAACTCAGAGGGCAAGAATGGGGTTCCCTTGCTGTGGATCAAAGAGCCCCACCTCAACTACTCTCCCACTTGCCTCGAGCCACCAGTCCTCAGCATCCACCCAGGAACCATAGACTAAAGAGGCAGAGACAGCTGTAGGGATGCACCGAGGGAGAGAAGCAGAGATACACCGGGAACGCCGAGGAGCACAGTGGGGTTTGTTGTTCTTGTTTCATTTGTTTCTGTGTCTGTGCTCTGACACTGGCTGAGCTCTGCCCAGCCAGCAGGAGCAGGAAGGTCCAAGGCTTCTTGCAGCACCTGTGTGAACATAGCCCCTCACCCCAATGGACAGAGGCACTTGCTGTACATAGCAGATGTTCCTCTCGGACTAATTTGACTCACATCAGTTGCTGTCTTTTGGGCTGTTACTTTTTTATCATTTCTTTTTTGGTCACTCAAAGAACTGTAGACTTTCCCTGCCTTCCACATAGTGTGGAGTACCCCGGGGGTATTTGGTCCTGGAATGATCTCTTTGGAAGTAAATGTATATGTTTTCCAAAATAGACTGTTTTTCCTTCTCGGAAAAACCCCCAGAGGGGTTAACTGGGCTGTCTATCAAGAGGTCCATTTCAAAGACTGGCTGTAGCCTCAGCATCTTCTTGCCTCCATCTTACTTGTTTTCTCAGGAGGGAGCAATTCACCTTTTGGGAGTGTTCCCAGGTCTTGGAGAGACTGAATATTGAGAGTGTGCTTGCGGTCAGGACAAAAGCAGTTTAGTTTGTTTCAAGGAACTGAAAGGGGGAAAGGAAGGAAGGACACCTGAAAGCCCTGACTATGTTGTAGCAAGGACGGTCCTTGTACGGTCTCACCAGAGTCATGCTCCTCCCTGGTGTCCATGCTGCCATCTCTGCTGAAGCAGATCTCCTCCGTGCCCCAGACATATAGGAATGGGAGGCTTAATCCAGTCTCTGAAGGTTTCAACGTGACCAAAGTAATGACTCCAGGAGGGAGGAAGGGAGAAGCTCCCCGGGTCAGGTTCACAGTCCCTGGATGGTTCAGCCAAGGAGCCCAGTAGCAAACATGCCACGTAGTGAGGACGTGCAGTTAACCACCGTGTGTCACGAGTTCTCCTGTGGCTGCACTGCTCCCCAGTGTGAGCCTGAACAAAGGGGCCTGCAGCACATTACCAACCTGGGGACTTCCCTGTCCCCTTGGCCAAGAGAAATCTTCCCCCTGCGTGTATATGCATCTGCCATTTGTTTCTGAGACTTTAGGAAAAGAATCCATTTCTCCATAAGCTCCCCCTCCTGGCAAAGTCACCTGCTCTTGTAAGAGTTGCTGTGGCAGGAAATGCTGTTCTTTCTGTGAAAGATATGGCTCCAGTGAACCAAACCAGGGCTCTCGTCACGTGGGGCACCTGACCTCCTGCACCCCCTGATGCCAAGAACCCCTGTCCTGTGGAGGAAACCGCCTCCTCCCCCATAAGCGTTATGTCTGGCGGAAGAAAATGTTTGCCAAAAATGGCCTTTTGTTGTCTTCCTTGATGTCTTCCTGGCAAATCCGGCCATTTCTTTTCTTGCAGCATGGCTGAAGCCAACTGGGGGTAGATGGGTGCACCCGCAAGACCCCCCCCGCCTCACATGTGAGAGGTGCCATACTCACAGCCCTTGTCCTCTCTGGAGGGTTGGACTGCTCTTTGGGAGCAGAGGGGACCTCAGCAGATGCTCTGTAGCACTAAGTCAGTTAGACCCTGATGCCTTGACGTTTCAGAGGTGGTGAAGCTTCAGGTAGGAGATCTGCACCATGAAGCCTTGCTCCTGTGTGGGAGAGGACCCACGTGGCTGCAGATCGTCTATGATAAGGTGTTTGAAGTTTGCCACCTCTGCACCTCCACCAGAACAGCACTGGTTTCTTCTTCTGCTGGGAAGCCCCAGTTTCACTCATCCCTCTGTGAAGTCTGCCTCCTTGAGACGTAACTGCTTACTGGCCCCAGCATATGCATAAAATCACACTCCTGTATCTGTATGTATCGCACACCCGCACACTTGTCTTCCCTTTCTGGCAAAGACGTCTGCAAAGAGAGGAGTGGGATGAGAAGTGAATGGAAATGAAGAATTCGAGGTGCAAACAGCTGCAGCTGCAGCCAGTGGGTATTGTTTGCTAACTGTGCTGTCTCCTGTACGTACTGCTCCTGGGCAGGAACCACAACTCACTTCAACTTTAAGGAAGAAGAGAGAATGAATGAAGTCAGCGGCAGCAGTTCTTTCCTGGGAGAGCCCTGCTCTGCACCTGAGCTCACTCCTCCTGACCAACCTGTCTGCCCCAGAGCAGGGCTCTCCTGAGGCCTGCCCCATGGCCCTGCCCCCCTGGGTGGACAGGGTGTCTTTCCAGCCCTGCGGTTCCTGCACAGAGCCCAGGCTTTCCTGGGAAGTGGCTCCCATGGTGGTCCCTGAATGTACCCTGCTGGTGACATTTCTCCATTGCTCTGGCAGTGTGTTGCCCAGTCTCAAACTTCTCTCGGTTTTTATAAAGCAGACTCTTCCTGTATTGAGTTTTAACACAAAGCTTTTCAAATCACTCTCTCTGCAGTAACTTTCTGTAACGAACCCAAGAAGAAAGAGAGAGACCCTGTCCATGCATGATGTGGAAAAATCTGTTTGGGATTTTTAAAAAAAGAAAAAGGTGAAAAAAAAAACACCCAACAAAAACTTTGTACGATGTTGCACTAAAAAATGTTTTATACAACATACCCAAGAGCTGTAGTAAACTGTGTTGAAATTGTGAATCCTATTGCTGCTGGTTTTTGTCAGATCTGGGCTTTTATTGTGCCTTTATGTGCACTCACAGCATAAAGGTGTGCTGAGACCCTCTCCCTCTGCCCCTACTCCTTGATGCAATAATTTCTCTTCCTAGCATTGGTAGCACATCTCTTCTCTCTTGCAGCTGGAGCTTTCAGACACCTGGCACCTCTGATTTCATACCCCATCCACCCCTCAATCCATGCCGTAATAGAATACAACATTTAACAGAGGCCTGTCAGGTCTTTTTATTGAATGGGATACTCTGGGTTTGAAATTGTTCTGAAAACATAAAAGCATTTTGCTGTGTCATAGTCTGGATTAGAAGAAAAACCTTATTTCAATAGAATTACGCATAGCAAATGTTAAGCAAATTACCTTTAATAACCTTGATGAAAGCAGAATATAGTTCACTCCAGAAGCTGATGTAAAATGCAGCCTGTTAGTTGTCATTACCCACTTTTGCCTTAAGGAACTATTTGGTCAGGAGTCTTGAATCCCCACATTCACTGAAATAGGGAAGTAGCATGATGCACTCCTTACCTGTATTGCGGAAGTGGTGTGGAATTGGGTAAAATGCACTGCTCACAAAGCTTTAAGGTTGGGTTTTGGTTTTTTTTCCACATTCATTTCAAACAAAATATATCCTCTACTAAAATAATTTCCTAAGAAAGCTCTGTGCCCCAGACACAATGGGCTGCTTCTGCCCCCTGCTCCCATTGTGGGGGCAGGATGCTGGCTTAGGGCACCCTGAGTGAGGTTTGCTGCCTGTCCCGCTGCTGCAGCATGACCAGCAGGGCTGCAGTGGCTGCTCCTGCTCCTCTTGAGGACCAGTCGATGTGCAGCCACCCTGCAGTGATGTCTCAGGGGACCATTGTATGTTCCCATCAAACCACCAGCCCCAAACTAGGGCTGGTGTGGCCTCTCCACTGAAACCAACACACAGAGAAAAGGCAGTTCTGGCTCTGGTTTACATTCATGAGATTTAATCCAGTGTGTTTGCAAACACAGCAAGCAAGCACAGGACAGCCACTGGGTAAGCGTGCCTGTGGGGTGCCCGGACATCTCCTGCCTAGCGGATGCTGTACAAATCCTTGGCTACCTTCTCCAGGCGCTCCTTGTACTCCAGGTGGGCGTAGAGGGAGGGGGGAATCCCCTGGAAGCCGTGAATGATGCCCCACCAGCCGGCGGCGATGACAGCCGTGGAGTCGCTGTCGCCGCCGTGGAAGAAGGCGCGGTTGGCCAGCTCCATCCACGAGTCCCCTGCGCCCAGCAGCGCGTCGTAGGCGATCATGGGCGCGTCGTGCCCGCTGCTGCCCGCCCAGCCGCTGTAGCTCAGCGACGTGTAGAACGAGTCTCTCTCTGCCACGCCGTACTCAGAGGGGAACTTGGGTAATGACACCCCGTCCGAGATGCCTCTCTCTGCCAGGTATTTCTTCCACTGCTCTTCGAAGTAATACCTGCCAAACAGGACGAGATGGAGCGGCTGTGAGCACACAGCTGAGCACCGCGCTGGCATCAGCGGAAAACGCGCCGCGTTGGGGCTCAGCAAAATGGCAGGTGGCCCCCGTTTGTCAAAACTAGCGACATGATTTACAGTAAGAGGCACAAGGACATGTTTCAGTGAGTTAGTTTAGATTTCCCCTCCCTCCAGCCACGTGAGAGAAGGCAGCCCAGCACCTGCAGGATTCAAAGGCTCAGAGTGAGAACTGAGTCATCCTCCCAAATTCAGAGCAGCTTTACCTCTGTGTGAGCCCCTGCACACAGAGGTACAGTGAATATGCAGGCAGATTTGGTTACAACTTTCAAACTGAGCTCAGACCTAAGCCTGATGCTGTTCCCAGCCCTGCTTGCCATCTTTCATAAAATCACAGTTGCATGAGATGACAAGTCTACCTACTTCATACTGGACCCAAAAAATGGTCATAACCGCATGACCCAAACACAACCTGCCTTTTTTTTTCCCCTAAGTTATTCTGAATTGCTTTCATCCTTATGGCAGGTGTGTGCTGCCCTAGGAGTTTACCATTACTGAAACTGAAGTATGAGCAGAGCTCGCCCTGTCGTACGAGGGCTTTAAGAAATGGCGGCGCAGGGAGCTCACCATTGCTCCATGTTCTCCTTCACGAAGAAGCCGGATTCCTGCACGTAGGCTTTTGCCTGTGGCAGCACCTCCATCAGCCCCTTCCCCCAGGCCACGGGGGGCACACTGTTCACTGCGTAAGCCGCGAAGAGGGCTGAGGCCAGGGCACCCAGGTAGCCGGTGGGGTGGTGGTGGGTCATGCGGCCGCTCTCGATGCTGACTCTGAGCAGGGTGTCCAGCTGGTCGGGGCGGTAGAAGCGCAGCCCGATGCACATGGCGCGCATGGCGGCCCCGCAGCCGCCCGCCCGCGGGCTGAACGGGATCCGCCAGCCATCCGGGCGCCCCGGATCCAGCTTCACGGTGCTTTCAATGGACATGGAACCTGCAGCAGGAGGCACAGAGCCCCACAGAGAGAAGAAACAGAACCATCAGCAAGAGATGGCTTGGGAACGGTGGAAGACAGGGCAGTGGGGAATAAGCATCGCTCTATGTAAAGGATTTGAGCTTCCTTTTAAAAATGTAAGTTGTCTGCTCACATACATATCCTGCCTGAAACTGCCAAAGCATCCTGCATCCTCCCCAGCAGACCTCAAAATTTTTGTTTGTGAAAGTAATTAAAATGTCTAGGGAGTAGGAAACACTTCACTGCTCATTTACTGACATGGTTTATATTTACATTTTGTGTTACCCATAAAACATATATACTAGTAGATATATACACATACACCTAGATATCTCTCTCTGTGTAAACAGAAAGGTTTGTCAAGTCTAGGTGGCTGCTTTTTCACAGGATTTCTAAAGGCGGAGACTACTCCACTCTGAATCCTCAGGAATCTTTCCCATTGCTTCATGAATAGAAAATGTACTGACAGAAAATGTTTTCCAGTTCTCCCTTGCTGCACTTTAGGTCTGTCAGAAAGCCTTGAGTGTAGCACCTCTCTCACCTCAACATGGTCTGCATAACTGGCTTTACTGTGCTCCTCTTCCATAAGCTGAAGAGCAGTGGTACCAGGTGAGTGCAAAGGTTTGTCCAACTCACTAGTTCATCTCCAAACACTGCCACTGAAGGGTAGCTACAGAAATGAGGCAAGCCCACCTCCATCTCTTTCACATTCCTGCTATTTACTTTTTAAAGAAATTACTCTGCTTCTTTCAGTGCTGTTTCTTCTGACTAACATTTGTTCGTCCAACATATTCATAGGACAAAGAAAACACCCAAATTTCAGAACCCCCAGCCAAGACAGTGAAATGTTTTGAGAGCTAAGCCCAAATGCTTGTGTGTAAAGAAGAAACAGATTTGGGACATTTAATTATCTTTGATTCTCTTCTACCTTGCTATTTTTCTCCTAGTCTTCTCTTCTGCCCCACTCTGAAATACTTCTTTTCCAGCAGGAAGGTAAATCAAGGCAGGTTTCAAGCAGCTTCATTTAAGTTTTAATGCGTTGGACAATGGCAGAGGTGGACTCAACAGACTAATCCCAGTGTGCTCACTCCTCAGTCCTCTCTCAGACAGGGCAACAGCAGTCGATGGCTGTTACTACATCCCCAAAACTGGACTGTTGCTCCTACACTTTGTTCCCTCACTGGACAGGTAGCTGATGAACTTGCAGGTGAGATGCTCTGTTACTTTGGAAGTCAAACTAAATGGAACAGAGCAGCAAGGAAGAAGCCTGCTCAAGCAATTTCACCTCACTTTGGTGCAACTTAATCACCATGATCTGTGACCTTGCTAATCACAGCTAGGTACTGCACTAAGTCCCCTGCTGAGCCCTTGGCTTCTGCACTTCCATGCACATGTTCAGCAGTGGGGTTTGGTTCATGACAGCCTGTTTTGCCTGCATTTACAGCACCCTTGTAACTGAAATATCTCCAAATCCATGCACAGCTTTAAGACTGGCTTCTGGGCATGTGCTAAAAGTATCTAACAGCTGGTCACTGCCAGGAATAATGTCATGTGCTGGGCCAATTGTCTTTAGCTCTACTGGGACTGGTCACCACCAACCTCTAACTGAAATGCCTGTGAGTTTGCTTTTAGGATGCCTCAGTGTGGGAACATGTTCAGGCCTCTAAATTTCATGTAGTTTACTAATTCAGTGCTGGCTGTCGTGTATCAAAATTGTTAAGAGGGATATCAGCATAATTTCCAACCTCGTGATGACTAACTGAAAATTGAGGCATTTTTCTAAAATTCTCACCATACCAAGCATTGTACCCAATGACTTGTAACAGGACATTAAAATGAACCTGTCAAACAAAGCCACGTTTTTAAAAAGCTGTACCAGCTACTCCCTTTGTATATTCTGGTAAAAGAGAACTTCTTCCAGGAAAGCAAGTGGGAGGAGAAAGAGCACAGGGACTAAGGTAGCTTAAGATCAAAATCTGCATAACAAAAGCGAAGATTACTCTTGCTGAAACTTCGAGAAAAAACATTTCTTCGGGACATGTCTGGGCAGGTTGAGACCACACACCTCAGTCCTTGATAAAAAGTGAGATTGTTCTTGCACTAATTGTAGCTAAAATAAAAAGGAAGATGACAAAGCTTTAAATGGAAATAGACTGGTTATTGTGCAATTTGCTTGCAGCTTTAAGCCTGTGCATATTATTTTTGGAGATGACTACTGGTAACTTGCAAGTAGAAAAAATTGTGTAAAAAAAAAAGCAATGTATGAAAGCTTAGACTCCTACAATTTATGAAGTATTACAAGTATTATCCCTCTCACTTTAAAACAGTTAAAATATTAAAACATTGGAAAGCAAATTTAGGAAGACTAAGCTGGAACAACATCAGGTCTTTTTTAAAAACAGGTTTTTAAAAAACTGCTGTAGGGAGCTTTTGAATTAGAAAATTGTTTTGGAAATCCACATCCTAGTTAGGAATCCTTTGTACTAACAACAAGAAATTAAAAGTAACCTAAGCATAGTACTGGTCTAAGGAAAGAAGAAATACAAGGAAAAAGTAATGTGTGAATTAGGGCAACCTGAAAGAAGTTTCAAAACAGCTGGACTCAGTTTTTGGGATAGGCTTTCATTCCACTTACCCAGACTGTTCAAGAGCACAGACAGTAACATTTGTTTGGGGTTGATCAGTACATATAAAAAAACCATTAACTAAACAAACCACATAGTGGTAAATAATTCCAAAGGGAGGGGACTAGGACCAAAAGATAGTTTTGGAGCAGAAGGTTTCCTGGAGAAGTGCTGTATTTGTACCATGAAAAAAGAAGTATGTTTACACTTGTGTTGCTTAATTCATTGGTTTTGTAATCTGCAAGGAACAATGAATATGGGGGCTGTAGCACATCACAAATAGCAATAGTGGATGTAGGGATTACCTTGTCACTGAATTACTACCCCAGAGTTCTCTCCTGGGGCTGTGTCCCTCAGGGACCCTGCTGTGGCTGTCCTGTGACTCAGAACGTTGTGGGAATCCCTTTGTTACTGCAGCTTTGGGTTTTCAGGTCTGGGCTCCCTTGTGTAAGCCATCAATGTGACTTTCCCCCACTGTTCTAAGGAAATCTCTTCTTCTGTGTTGGGCAAAAATTCCAATAGCAACTTTCCATTCTCAGCCTTCAGGGCTCAATTCCCTGGTGAGTACTTAGGCCAGAACAGCACCACCAAGGGTTATGTTCTCAGTCAAAATCCATTTATTCTGAAAGAAGTTATTGGCATGCAACTTTTATCATTTGGACTTATCAATATGGCATCGAGACTCCAGACTGCAGACAGCTTTTCAGGGTATGGATTAGGTATTCCCTTCAGGGAGAATTAAAGTGCTAAGGGTGAGGATTTAAACTCTCAGAGCTGAATGCCTTTCCTGTAGCTGCAGCAGGAGCAATTCTGATTGAAAGATGTCAAATTGTCTTTGGACTCACTAAACAACGCATTTCTTTTTTTACCTAGATAATCTGACCTTTCCTTGTCACTCCTCTTGACGTCCAGAGCAAGTCTGCTTTCAAATTCTTCACTTCCAAATGGGAACTTATTTTGGGCATACTGAAGGTTAGTTTAGTCACAAAAGGAATGCAGTAGGTGTCCTATTATCCTTAGATATTATTTACTAACATTTAGATTTTAGGTTCTTTTCATCTTAGGTTTAGGTCACCGAGGTTAGAGAGTGAAAATCCTTCCAGGTGCTGTCTCACTGCCAGCTGTGGTTAGTCCATCTTGGCTGGGGGAACTAAACTATGCTGCTTCACCAAAACTGCACTGAATTTCTTGGAAGTTTGATCTGCCAACTTTGGCTGTCCTGACAAGCATCATTGCCCCTTCCTAAATATTTTATTAATTAGGCCACTCCAACAACTGGCAATATGGGTGTTAAAAGAAGACTGATAATTTAGTACTTTACACAAGGATAGGAGCCCACTGTGGAAAGGTAAGCAGAATAAATTTCCTGTTCAGGTTTCCAACCTGGTTTATTTTGGAATTGCACAGCTCCAATACACTATGCTCAGTGGCAAGATTTGCCCTTTCCCATGTTTAATGTCAAGACAGAACACTCTTGACATACTCTGGCCACTCCAAATAAGCACGTCTAAGCATACATACAATTTCAGTGTATAAACTTTGCACAGGAATTTGAGTGTTTCCTGGATACTTCACACTTCCTGTGCTGGTCAAATTAGAGCCCAGCCTAAGCAGCCTCAATTTAAATGTAATCCAAGCATCCAAAGGAGCCTGGGCCATGAGCACAGAGATGGATGGAATGCTCAGGGAAGAGCTGGGTTAGGAGGGCTGGGTGAACTAACAACCACAGGGACGGGTTGTACATGTCCTGGCATGTGACACAAACTCACAGTGTCTATGCAGAAAAAAAAGAGATGATGGAAGTAACAGGGTTCAGAAAAGAAGACTGTGGCCTGACTATGCTGTGGCTGAAAGCAGGCATACAGAGCTAGCCACAAGCAGACTTTGGGTTAAGTAAGTGTGATTATTCCAAGCAAGGATCTTTGTGCCTTTAAATATATTTTACACGTAATTTGTTGTGTTTATTATGAGAAGTTCTGTATTCTCTGTTTAAATGTGTTGCTCTAACACAGCATTTCAGGGTGTGCATTACAGTAGTTGAGTGTGCAATTTTATCCACTGAATATAGAAATCCCAAGTACAAAAGCCATCACCCTTCTTAAGCTGCGGCTAGGCCTCAAACACACCCATAAGAATGTTTTGTAAGTGTGGGCAAAACAGTATGTTTTTCATCTAGTTCAGAGAAGCCCAAAACACTTCAGCTTGCCTTACACTGTTCTCTTTAGCTCATCATGAAACTGGTACTGAGTGTGGAACACTTTTGCCTTTATGTGAAATACAGTTAATACTCTAAACAACCAAAAGCAGAGCCAGGGCCAGCCCAAACTCCAAGCTGCCAGAGAGACATGAGCGACAGCACAATTCTACCTAGACAGTGCAATGGAGGGGTTACCTGGAGCTCTGCCCTCCATGTCATTCATGCACTCCTTGTAGTTCTTTGCAAGCAGAGAGTAGAGATGTGGTAAGCTTGGGTTTTTCCCGGCAGCTACCAGGGCTTCAGCCGTGGCCAAGTGCATCACAGTATCATCGCTGACTCTCCAGCCTTGGATGCTGAAGTTGCCCAGTCCCCCCAGCTCTGCCAGCTCCTTGTGGATGACTGGCCCGCTCAGCTGGAACTCCCATTTCCCGTTGTTATATCCCAGCGTGTCAGCAACTGCACTCAGCACCATGGATGCCACATAGTTTTCCGCCTCCTTAGGATACATTTTGTGTCCGATTACTTCAATGTAGAAGACACTATGAAAAAGAGAAAAAAAAAAAAAAGGAAAATTAAATCTTTGCCAGTTCAGTACAGGCTTGTCCTGCTAAGCTGCAGCAGGCTGGATACCCTGTCTGGCACACAATTCTCACTCACAGGATGCATTTCTTCACAGCAGGTGGACCCTGTGCACCCACCTACCGTGGGTGAGTGGGTGGCAGCTCCTGCAAAGCCCAGCCCTGGGCCCGGGCTATCTGGAGATGAACTGCTGGGACACAAGCAGCAGCCCAGCATATCGCTGCACATGGTACCTGCCTCAAAGACCAAAAACCGAGAGCAGGACTGCTGAACCACGCACAGGATATGTGACCACAGCCATGCTCTCACCTTTCTGAGTGCATAAACGAGCTCAGATCAGCACCCAGCGGCTTCTGTACGCGGGGGTGAAGCGAGGCTGACCCTCGGGGTTACAAAAGTAAAGGGAACAGGGTAAGATTTGGCTGACCAGCCCAGCTTCGGCAGGGCCAGGCAATGGCGCTGGCGCTCGGCCCTGCTCCCCGAGCAGGCTACAACAGAGGCTGCTCACACAGCCAGCGCTCCCACCCCGCGGGTACCTCAGCATGAAACACCAACCACGCCCTCCCCCAAAAACCCTCCCCGAGTCAGGGCTTGCTTCTCCTTTTCGCTTGTGAGAAGCGGAAGAGGCGAAGCCCCCGAGCCGGGGCCCCGCGGCCCTTCTTGGCCCCGCGGGAACTTACAGAGCGAGCCCCGCGATCGCCGCCAGCCCCGCCAGCACGGTCACCGCTTCCAGCGGCCTTCGAGGAGCCCAGGAGAACCTCCCGCGGCCCATAGGGCGCGGCTGGGTCTCCGCAGGCCGGGATCCGGCCTCTTCGGCCCATCCCCTGGCGGCCTCCCGGGGCGGTGTCATCGCGCCCGGCTCCTCCTTGCGAGCCCCCCGAGCCCTCCTTGCGAGCCCTCCTTGGGACCCCCCCAGGCTCTCTCTGGCAGCCCCCCGAGCCCTCCTCGGCAGCCCCCCGGGCCCGGCTCGGCGAAGGTGGACAGGCTGGCTGGCTTTCATTTTCGGGGCTGCCCTCAGGACAGCCGCGCTGAGCCCTTGGAATCGAAACTAGCACCGGGGAAATGAAGGCCACACGTGGAAAGAACTGTTTAATATATATATATTTTATTTTTTTTTTTAAAGGCGTTGACAGCATTTCTCTTGGTTGAGCAGGATCCCACTCTGTGCCTGCGCTGGGGAAAGATTTTGGGAGAGTTTTCCTCAGTTTTGGGTTATGTTTCCCCTCCTTGCTGCAGCCTGAGCAGAGCCTCCAGCCTCTGACAGGTATCTTTGCCCTTTGCCCGCCCCCTTAAAGAACCACAGAACTGCTGCTGAAACTGCGGGAAAAAACGGGAACTCTCTGACAACATCTCTTCAGTGTTAGAAAATCACGGCATTACTTTTTTCTGGCCAGGATGTGCGGTAGAAATTATGTCATCCCCTCACTTCCGGGTTGCACACTGAAAATCATTCCACCATACGTGGATTTTACTAGACTTCTCACATATTTATACATTTTAAAATGCCACATTCACATTCATTGGTCTGAAATTACACAGTTCTTAGTATTCTAGCTTCTCTTAGTTATTGATCCCTTCACCTTTGGTGCTGATTAGGTACTCATTCTTTGGTACGCTTATCAGTCTTTTCCCAGACATGTTTCTAACCCCATCCATGGTAATGTTCATTAATGTTCATTTATCTCCGGTGTATTTTCTGGCAACTCCCAATCTGTAGATGTTAAACTCATCACACCTCACCCAACCTCTGAACAGACCCGTTTAAAGAGAAACTTCATTTCCCCTCCCCCTGGGCAAAGGCAAACGAATTGCTGACTAAAGTTACATAAAAATTTTTTGAAGTTGCATCATTTCCAGCAGAATCACCAGGGTTGGAAGAAGCTGACAATAGTTGGATCAAGTCCAACTGTCCACCCAGCACAGTCACTTTAACCACAAAACCATCATCCAGCACCACATCCCTTGAACACTGCCAGGGATGGTGACTCCACCACCTCCCTGGGCACCCTATTCCAAGGTCTGACCATCCTAACAGTGAAAAATCTTTCCTGATACCTAGTCTGAATCTCCTCTGTCCCAGGTTAAAGCTGTTTCCTACAGATATGGCAGAAGAGACTGTAGAAGAGGTAGCTGTCGAGACCAGTGAAGTCACCCCTGAGCCTCCTCTTCTCTAGACAACCTCCTTCAGTATTTGGATGCAACACTTTCCCCACAACCCCAGCATGGCCCAGATCAGCTCCCTGGGACCACAACCCCTTCCAAACCAGACCTAATCTTTGCTATGTCCAGCAGTAAGTGTCTCGTGATCCCTTGCTTTATCCTTTATTTTTATTTTTGGTGGCTGAAGGAGTCTAGTCAGTGCATGAGGAATGGATGGGAACACAACACAGGAGGCAAGAAACAGGACTGAGCATGGCTGGAATTGCACTTTGTGGAAGCTGAACATTTTTACCAGCTGGCAATCACTTCCACATCAGGTCTCCAGAGCCCTTGTTCACCCCAGAAGGTACCAGCAGCTCTTAAATGGAGGGAAAACAAAAATTTTCCACTTGGTGCCTGTGGGAGAAAGCCGCAGCCCTGGGGGATTTCAGGGCAATCACAAATGTAATACTGGGTCAGAGCAGAGTCCCTGGGGAATTTGGGGGCAAGTCAGAGTGGGGGGCTTGGGGGAGGCCCTGGGGGAATTCAGGAGAGAGTACAAGTCTGCATGGGAGCATCAGCCCCGCTGGCCTCGATGAGGGCATCATACCTCATCATGCAGTGTTCATTCCTAGATCTGCTCCTCCTCTGTGCCCTGCTGCAAACGTGGAGTTTGAGTAGCATCTAGCAGGAGAAATAGTAAAAGAAAAGGAAGTAGGAAAATAAGCTGCCAGTGTTCCAACACTGCCAGCAGTGCTTGATGACCTTTTCTGCTTCTCTGCTTCATTTTGTTTTCTCTAGAACAGCTCTGAATTTACCCAGGTTGGTGCAGTGCTCAAAAGCAAAGCGGGGTTTTTTGCTCCTGAGGTTTGGGTCTGTGAGAGGGAAAACCCCTCCTGTTTTTTTTCTTGAGGAATGGCTGTCTGTGAGGAATGGCTTCTGCTCCAGCCTCAAGGACAAGAGGAGCAGAGAGGAAAGTCTCAATCAGACAAAGAAGATGAGACCACATCTCTACATTGGCAAAAAATTGCCTGTGGCACTGAGATGTTTGGTTCTCCTAATTGCTTCCAGCTTCCTGAATGCTCAGCTTCCTAAAAAAATGAGAACATGATGTGCAATGCAGTTAAGTGACATCCAAGAGATGTCAGAGAAAAATGTTATGGGCTCCCCACAGACTGACAGCAGATAATGATCCAGCAGCAGGAACCATCAGCAGAAGCCTGCAAACCAAGGGTGGGGAGAGCAGCAGTCTTCAAGCTCGAAGGGATGCATTGATCCCAAAGGGATCTCAGTGTGTGAGTCCCATGGAATGTCCTCAAGTGAGTGAGGAGTGCACCTCCATCTCCAAAATATTGCAGGGAAGCACTGCCCTGGCTCAGACTGTGGTGTGAGAAGGTGGGCACGATTCTCTTCCTTTGCAAGGATGGCCTTCTGATGCTGAGCACTGCAAAGAGTTAGAGTCACCATGTTGCACCATTCTTGGGGAGTTTTTTGTATCTTTTATTAATGAAAATTTAGGCTTCTGTGCACCAGTGGCCAAGAATATGCCTTCTGGAAAGTACCATGTTGGAACAGCTTGCTGACCTGCCCCTGCCATGTGTTGGACATTGTGCTTAGCAGTCACTTAGATTTAGAATTTTCCTTCCCATTAATCTGGGACAAAAAAGGGTAATTCTTTCTGACTAAAAAAATGTGTCTTTCTAGATGAGCTCAGGCTCCTATTTGAGGGGACTGTGAAGGGTAGCACTGCAGCACTGGAGCTCCAAACTGGTTGAGATTCTGTAGGACATTTCCTCAGAACTGCATGAGGCCTTCAGGCCAGAAGTGAGAAAAAAAGGTGAACATTAAAAATTGTCTTGTCCCTTCAGGTGCTTTCTTTGCAGAAGCTGCTGGCAGTATCCTTTCAGAGAGGATCAGGGTGGAGAGGAGCCCATCAGAGGTGTGTCTGTGCAAGCAGAGAGCCCATCAATCCTGCCTTACAAGCACCCTCAACTCACCCTACAGCACCAGCAGGCTAAACTTGGAGGTGCCTGGTGCTTGCCAGTGAAGATAAACCCTAATGGAATGTGGTGTTTAGAGATGGGAGGGGAGAAGGTTTCATCATGCTGTAGGTTTTGAAACAGTGATGCTCCTCCTCATTGTGCAAGCAGCAATGTTTGAAGTGTGAGATGTGTTTTCTGCTTTGAGTGCAAGTTTCTCCTTTCTGTGGGAAAAGACACAGTCTGGGGAACATGGTTGCAGTCCACAGTGTAGAAAAGATGTGTCAGGAAAATGAAGAACAGCTGCAGGAGAAGGAACTCAGTATTCTGGGACAGAAATCCTAGCCCTCCGATCCCAGGCAAAGCTCTGCTGAGGCTCCTGGTTTTGCAAGGATAGAAGTAGTGTAAAAATAAGGATGAGGAAGGAACAAGGTTGGTAAATAAAGACTTCTCGTTCTTCTGCCAGCAAGTTGCGAGTGTGTTCAAGATACAGGCTCAAGAGCTAAGCTTGAGGGAAGGAGAGTTGGAGTCAATAGTTGAAGTTTAGGAAAGCAGGTGGTTGGGAATGAAATTCCTATTAGCTTATTAGGGAGTGAATTTAGTACCAGGAGCTGGAAGGCTGAAGGATGCCTTTGCTCAGCTTGAATGATTTAAACTGAGAGCAGGCAAAATTGTAGGTATGGTAGGTTAGGAAAAGCCCTGTGGTGGCTTTGACTTACTTGGCTGGGAAGTTATATTCCACCGCAGGGATTTCTTTGGTGCTGGGTTGTAACCAGGGGCTTCTTTCTCGTCTTTCTCTTGTGGCTATTTCTTCATCAGCTCCCTCTGTAATACTGCTGTTCTTGGGAGCAACTCCTGCTTTTCAAAATATAACGGAAGAACAAAAGGGCATGACGATTCATGAGAAAGGGCTTAGGAACAGCAGAGAGCTTGACATTTGAAAAGTTACTTCTGCATTTGATTCTTCATGAATTGAATTTCGGAGAATTGGGAAGTACTGTTTTGTGACGGAAGAGGAACATGTGAGCAACATCAGTGAATACTCTATTTTATCCACTGTTCTGACAAGGCTTAGAAATATCTTCCTATGTTCCCTTTCTCTATTTACGTGCTTTGTGTGATGCAATTCAGTGGTGGCATTGTTTTGATGCATGGAAAAGTCCTCCTGGAAGGAAGATCAAGCACATGGGCAGTGGCTTCCGCTCTCCCAGCTTAACCCTCACCCTGTGCACGTTTAGAGAGGTCACCAAAGACACTGATGCTGTGGTCAGTCCCCTGGTGTGTTCCCAGGATGAGTCTGTCCCAGCAGAAAGGACAGGCAAGCTCCTGACAGCAATCACTAGGCAAAGGAAGCTGCTAACTGTGAAACCTCTTGCTCTTAAAACTGAGATAGCACTTGAGGTCCAGGAGGACATGGCCACTGATCTGCCAGGTATGTGGCTGTGCAGAGCTGCAAGGCAGTGTGAGAGAATCTGGTTGGGGGAAGAACTAACACACCACTAATACACCACATATTTCCTGTGGTGTAAGACCTCATGTTGTTGAAAGTTAAGAAAATAATTCCAAGAGACAGAGAGAGGCACAGGGAAAAGGATGCTGCCCTTCTTGTAGGTTTAGAGTTGCTGTGATCTGTAGCTCTGTGATGACAGTGCCTCTGCACTGCCTCTGAGCAGTTGCTTCTGCTTGGAGCAGAGGAGAAAAATCACACTGTCTTGGTTTAGGGCAAATTTGGGAGGACACCTCCAAATGAGGTCCCTCTAGGAAACAGATTCAAGAGGCCCCTCACTCAACTGGTTTGGGAAAATATTTCCTCAGGGAGAAGTAGAAAAAAAATAACTTGTTTATTTAACAGGCAAAGCACACCCCAGCACAAAAATGAACAATACTAAACAACAGACCTTTCACTGCTCTGAAGAGATGACAAATTCAGAAGGTCCCTTTTGTGGGTTGCAGCCCAGCTCACTCAGTCTGTTCTCAGTCCCTCTGACACTGGGAAATGTCACAGCCCAGGCCAGACCTGGGGGCCACAGGTGTGAGCTCATGGTGCTCCTCTGGGTTTTCAGTCCAGAAAAGGTTCAGACAATTCCAAGAAAAAGGAGGGGAAGAAGAAAAAAAAAAAAAAAAAAACCAACCATAAAACTAACTAAAAGCCAAGGAGAGCTCTCTCCTGCTGTCCACTGCAGACAGCTCAGTCTGTGTGAAGGAATGCAGGGGAGCAAGGGCAGTCTCTGAATAACAACATCTGCATCTCTTGTCTTCCTCTTCACTCCTGGAACCAGTCTTAATATCCAGCACAAACAGAGCAGACTATTGGGGATACAAGCATCATAAAGTCATGCTTGTGCTTTCAACCTGTATCAAAGACCCATCCCTGTGCTCTCCTCCAGCCCCACAGCAGCAGGAGCACAGGACAGCTCCCTGTTTGACACAGATGTGACAGGAGCAGGAGCCCAGGGTCTGGCTGTGTGTCAGCACAGACATTTGCTGGGCGTGGGGAGTGTGTTGGTCTCCAGTCTGTCAGTGCCACTGTTGCACTGGAGTAGCTGGGGAGCTGTAAGAGGCAGAGGAGTGTGAGATCTTTTTGCATGCTGTTCAGTCACTTGCTTGCACTGGGACCAGTGCTTGGAAAGTGAAATTTTGCTTATCCTGTCCTCAGTCCCCAGAGCCTTCTTATTTTCTCCCACTGACTATCCCTGACATGCCAGCCGCTTTGATGTCACCTGCTCATGCGTGGCTTGAGTTGTTTTGGCTGTGATAGTGAAACCTGTGGGGCCACGCTTGGACTGACATTACTGTGTCCAGCCATCAACAAGGCTGGCTATGAGGAACCTCAGAGCCTTGGGCTGTGGCCAGCAGGAAGAAACCAGAGTTACTTGTGCTCCTTGCTCAAGGGGGCGTGGGTGGTAGTAAGGGGAAATGAGGGGCAACATAATTGCCCCATTCAGGAACTGGCATGTGGAAACACAGTCCAGTGGTAAGACTTCCTACCAGTAACAAAGGTCATTGCTGTCATTAAGAAACTAAGGCTGGAGAGCTGTGTAAGCTGGGATCCCCAGGCAGCCAACTAGCCTGACCTCAGTAAGTGGGAAATGAGATCAAGGGCAAAATGAGTTTACCAAGGCTATCTCATGCCTGGCTATCTTAGTAGGTTTATTTTGATAAGATAATGGACTATGTAGACAATGGACTTTAGTAAGGCAGCACTACAGGCAAAGCCATTAAGCTGGAGAACCAGGGGATTAATGTGAACATTGTAAGGATTTACCTAAAGAAAGGATGTCAGGAGGTTGTGCCTCAAGGGAAGCGAGCTGGGTGGAAAGGGGTTATTAATGATGCTCCTCAAAGGGGTGATCTTGTTTACCCAGCAGGAAAACAAGCTGTAATCAGATTTGGTCAGATTTGAAGGGCTAAGTTACTGCAAAGATTTCTCAGGCTATGGGAAGAAGAACTGATGGCACCGAGGATGAGAACGGGGAAATAGGGTGAAAAGCAGCAGTACAAAGTGCAAGCTTGCATTTGCAGAGAGTAGCTAGATATTTTGCTCCCAGCTTGTCCTCTGCCATTTGAAAAATACAGAGTAAGTGGAGTTTGATTGAGAATGAGTTCTCACCACAGTGTAGCAAAGAAGAAGAGGAAGGTGGGCACATCTGCTGAAGAAGCCAAACACAGCACCTCTGCTATGGCATTGCTTTGTCTGTCCTGGCAGCTTTTGATGAGCACACTTAGATCTCAGGCCTCTTCTCAGTCTTTGCCCTCGGTGGAAAACAAAATACATAGATGGAGGAGCAGCCAGGCAGCCTCTCCACAGCCTCAGATAGTGGATGTGGGCTCTGAAGAAAGGCAGATCCAAGCCAAAGGCACCAATATTCCAGCAGTCTGAGGGTTTCCATTTAAAAAATTGTGATACCCATTTAAAAGGGGAAGCCCCATAGCTCACACTTACAGAAAATGACTCTCTTTATGTTCAAATGGAAAAGAAACAAACCAAAGCTGGAGACCGCATTTAGGTTTGAGGTTCTGAATGTTTTCAGGTTTGGTTCTTGTTTTAGGTTTTGGGGGCTTTTGCTTTTGTTTGTTTTCTCCCTAACTCCCACTCCCACCTTCAAATGTCAACCTGGCAGATTTCTGGAATTAAGTCCTTCTGAGCTTTGCTTCCTGCAAGTCCTGAATTTGCACTTCCCATGTTGCTGTCTGATCTGTGTGTACACTACAGTGAGCTATGTCTGCTGATGCATCAGCAAGAGCAGATACACAACTGTCCCTAAGAAAGCAAATCTGCCAAGAAATGTTGCATTTGGCAAGAAAACTGCTCCAGCATGAAGAATGGCCAGTCTGTGTGTTGCCAGCACAACCTTGTTGCAGATGGAGGTTTTGGAGGTTTTCTACACTGATCCCTTTCCTGAGCACATGCACAATGAAACCAGCTGAATATTTCCTAACACACATATGGGCGTCATTTTTCAAAGGGTTGGAAAAAGCAGGGGCCCTGACAATGCTCTTCTGACCATTGAATTTCTTCTTCCATGACAGAAACAAGCCAGAGCCTAATAAGGATATTATAATCACAGCCTCAGCAAAAGAAAAAAAAAACAAAAACAAACTTTATTTTCTTGTTAGTGGTAGAAATACATGTTTCTTTTCTTCTTTTTTTTTTTTGGTGGATTTTTTAATAGATCTGTCTAAACCATATCTGATGTAAAAAAAAATAAATTCATCCCAGCAGGTTAAGTTTTTTAAATGAAGCCCAGCCACAGCCAAAGCAGAGGACAACAATGCCTAGCAGCACTGATTACAGGTAGTGCTTTCAGCTCTGCCTTTACAGAGCATATAATTATGGTTTTTGGGCATGATTTCCATTGAGAACAGTGCTGCATTTTATATACAAATCTGTATCAGAATGGCATTCACACTTACATATATGGTGCTTGTCCATATGGGAAAATTGCAGGTAGGAAGCTGGGCTGCATGCTCATTGGTTCTAATTAATTCCTTGATTACATGGTCCTATGGGCACCAGGGGTGATTTGCTTTGCTTCACTCTTAGAGGCAGGAGAGGTTTGAACACAATTATTTGAGTGAAATTGCATATAACATTTGGAGCTGATTCAATGCCCACTTTTTGTCAGCAGTCCTTTCTCTCTTTCTCAGTCCACCATGTCCTGTTGCTGATACTTGTCCAGTAAATCAAAGCAACTCACAAAGATGTTGTGAATCCAAGATGTTGTGATGCCAAGAAAAGCAAGTTTGTGTAATTCTTTTCCTTTGCAGGGTTAGCATGTTGAACCAGATTCCAAGGGGGCACTGAGGGATAAATGTTCAGGGGTGAGATTTGTCCCTGCCTCTGATCAACCATATGGAAGTAGTTCTTGGGATTTTTGTAAGCCTGCATCTTAGAAACCAAGCACATTGAGAATCAACTGTGGATTACTAAAATCAAAAGCAATGTTCTGATAAGCAAAACATGCTTACAGTTTGTCTGTCCTTAATCATATTGACAGATTCCTCAAGCTGGCAGGACAATTGCCCAGCAGACCTCACAGAGAAGGCAGATGCAAAGTGCTGCTTCTCCAGCATGGTACTTCACACCTTGATTTATTCACTTTGTGGGTGTGTTTTCATATGCACATATCATCATCTTGGCATACAGGCTTAAATATTTACCTGCTTATGTTTGCACTGTGTCAGTTTCTCATCATCACTGTGGTTTCATGATAAAGACAGTGTGAATTTCCATGGATCTCTGCAAAACCTCTAGGACCAAGATCCTCATATTTTGCTTCTGTGTGATCCTCTCTGAAGCCAACTCAGAACATTACACTTTTTTCCCCAGTGAATGCCAGGTTTACACAGGGAAATACAGTCCTGGATAGGAAACAGCCTGAAAAACACCTTCCCCTTGATGCAGTCACTTGTGCCAAATAGCAAAATGCCTGATTAGGCAGGCTTTCCAGGGATCTGGCTGTCCTGAGCTGCACCCTGGCACTGCTGGCACCCGGAGCAGCGAGTGCAGGGAGGGGCAGAGCTCCAGGGTGGGCGAGCAGGGCAGGGAGTGTGCTCTGAATGTGTACCCTCTTCAATGCTTGCTTGCTCCTGGTTGAATTTACATATTTACTTTTTTCTGTGTAATAGCTAAAAAAAAAATATATATATATATAATCAGGGTCTCAGCCACAGAGCTGCCGTTCCCTGCCAGCCAAAAGTGCTTGTGAAAACAGGATAGTGAAGGCTCACAACCCCTTATGAGGCAGCAAAGCCTGCAATGCACCCAGCACAAACAGTAATTTAAGTCACAGCACAGCCAGACAGCTGCCCATGTGCTGAAATAGTTGGTGGGAATATTAAAACCCATAAAAAACCAGCCTGTGTCTTCTTCCCAGCCTGGTGCTGCCAAGGACTGTGGCTCCCTGGCACAACCACTGCAGGCAGCCCATCCTGCTTTTGTGTTTGCAGCTCTGTCATCACTCACAGGGGTGGGAACCACAGGAGATTGCATCCTCCTTTCTGAGCATCTCTGCTCCAAGGGAAGAGCTTGCAGGAGCTGCCCTGGAGGAAAGGTGTGAGTGCCAGCCTGCATGCACAGACCTGTCACTCTTTCTGCATGGACCGTGTGAGCTGGTTTGCACAAACAGGGGTGCCTCACTAGAGCCAAGGACAGCAATCCAGTGGGTTTCTTACAGTAGTTTGCTGTGAAGTAATTGAGGAAAGCTAAGCCCAGATTATTAAGGAATTTTGTCAAAAAGCCCCAGTGCTTTGTGCAGTAAAAATCAAATATCCACCCACACAGTAATCCAAGTTACACTTGTCAAGCAATGTTGGTGCATTTTGCATTGGTGTTGCTGGGATTAATATCCCACAATTTCTCCCTATCTGTTTCTGATTTCAGAAGATTTTTTTAAACTTTTTTGGTCATTCCTGATTTTCCGTGGCATACCAGTCATGCTACCTGAA
>VRYO01001681.1:19814063-19893645 GCA_009812075.1 Sialia sialis | reverse complement strand
CAACAAGCTGATGCTTGTGCTCCAATCTGTGCCAAGACAAAGACTTTACTTCTTCAGATCTTGCCAGTTTTAGAGTCTGAAGGTTGAGGAGAGCTAGGGGAAAAACAAGTACAAGAAGTCTCTGGAGCTGTAAGAATTTTGTTTTTGTTAAGGGATTTTCTGTAACCTGAAACTTCTAGATTTTCTTCTTACTTCACAAAATTATTTTATTTTGTTATTGATGTTGTGTAGGAGACAATCAGTCTTTGTGTGAAAGGCCTAACTTCTCAGGATGCTGGGACCACTTTGGTAAGGCTGCTTTCTGCCCTTCTCTTACAGGAAAAGAAAAAAAAAAAGCAGTCATATAACTCCACCAAGAAACAGATAAGTATTACCAGCTGAATTCAGTTCATTACTCCACATATCCTGCATTCCATGTGCTGGTATTGGAACCATCAAATGCTGACAGGACAAGAGGAAATGGCCTCAAGTGGTGCCAAGGGAGGTTTAGATTGAATATCAGGAAAAAATTATTCACCAAAAGGGTTATGCAACCCTTGAACAGGCTGCCCAGGGTATGAGACTCCATCCCTGGAGGTATTTAAAATACATGTAGACGTGGTGGCTAAGGACATGGTTTAGTGGTGAGCTAAACCCAGCAGTGCTGCTTTAACAGGTGGACTAGTTGATCTTAAAGGTCTTTTCCAACCTAATTCTATGATTTTATGAAAAAAAAACTCCTAAAAATGTTATCCTACTTTGCAATGGGCTCATTTCTCAAACAAAGATGCTTTTAGGGCACTTGCTGTATCATTTTTTGATGATGCATCTCTGGAACCATATCTAGGGTACTTCCATTCAATCTAGACATTCTGGTACTAAAAGCATGCTTTTAGTTGAGATTAGCACAGATTGGAATGTCTGTTCACCTTGAAAACAGTGAAAGGTATCCCAGTCCTGTAGGAGGGAATGTGGTTATGAATCCTCAGTGAAGAATAAGCGCTGTGTTTTGGTTTAGTGTTTACCCATTCTGACCTTTCTGATGTTTCTCTGAGATGATTGAGAAAGAGAGAAAGGTTGGGGTGTTAGTGTGTGTTGTGAAATAAGGACTTGACAATTTTAAATTGTACAGTTTTCATAGTATATTACTTATCTCTATGGCCTTTACCTAGATAAATTCTTTATATGTTTCATTTCAAGTTGTTTCTACCTAACAAGTTGCAGTCTATATGTTGTTACAAGTTGTTTCTCTACTTTTACAAAATTGCTAAATAAACTATGTATCCATATCTACCTAAGCACTTTATATGTTTCTAAAATTCTGAATTGTCATATGTGTATGCATTTCTCATATCATCTGTATGTTCTTGACAATCAATAAATGTTCAAAGTAATGATGTTGGACTGCACTGGAAGTGCATTTCTGCAGAGGTGGAAAAAGTTGGTGATGTCAGTGGGTCTGCTAGCAGCAATGTATTTGAAAAGACTTCCCTTTGAGTGCAAAGGATTTCTACCACAAGTGCTGATTGCTGAAATTAATTTCCTCTGCACAGCACATACGCTGCAAAATTTCACTTGTCTTTTCTGCTTTTTCCCTAATGGTTTTCTGTGAAAGCAATGGAAAATTGTAGTTGTGCGATGCTCTTGCATCTTCCTCTTTTCTGCAGTAAATGTTTTTAGCAGAATTTAACCATCCTTTCCTATTAAATCTTAGTTTATCTTCTGCAATACTTCTATTTAAAGCTTTCTGGTGCATACAGAGGTGAAATGCTGAAGGCCTAATCAAGTGCACAAAGAACCTTTTTTCTGTGGGGATTCTGCTGTGAATTGGTGGGCTTATATTATTCTCTGCAGGGCTCAAAAAGCCCTTCTGTACTGTGATTCAGTACGTACGAATCCTTCAACTTTGTTAACATGCTAAAGATGCATAACACCTCTTCCCTTGAACTGATGGATTCCATTAATCAGTGATATGATTTGTACTTCGGGAAGATTTAAGTGATGGAAAAATTGTGACTTCTGCCTCTGATCAAAGCAGAACAAAGCACTTGGCTGCTTCTCTCTCTCTCTGTTACTGCAGTCTCTTTGCAATCAGGGAGATCTCTGGAGGAGAAGGCACCAAGAACTGTAACACCTAGAAAAGAGGAGCCCTGAGTGACAATAACATCCTTGAGTTCGCCTAAAATTCTGGCAGCCTTAGCTGGTCCAGGTTCTTCTGTGTGTAGTAAGAGGCTGTGGTATTTCCTTACTACAGTCTGGCAGCTGGTGGGCTCAGTTGCTTTCCCTGGGACTGCTCATCCAGAAGCAGGGTTAAGTCCTGAGGAAGAAATGCAGATGCAAACATAACAGGCTAGAGTTTCCTTCCAGTTGTAATATGGTAATGGCAGAAATATGTATTTAAGAAAAGCTTGAATTTAAAATGCAAGTGAGGTGATGAATTGTACAGCTGTAAAAGAGTACCAGTAACTCTGTAATGATCAGGATTCATCATTAGACTGTCAGGAGAAAGCTTATTCCCTCTGACTCAAAGAGGCAGACCCTGCTCGAGAGCTGGCTGTGACTTAGGGAAGCTGTGTATGGTTGGCTGCATTAATGATGCTTTCTTCTCCTCTGAGCACCATGGAAACACTTCTGTGAAAACACATGGTGCTGCTGTCATCTGCTTTTGCAAACCATGCTGGTGGAAAATGCAGGGACGGAGTACAAATGGACAGGATTTAGATCATAGCCCAAAACACAAAACACAGGCACTCAAAACCCTGCAATGGAGAAAGAGCCAGTCTGACTCAGTCACAGACTCCTCTCAGCCATTTAATATACAATGATTTTCTCTCTACTGAAATGTTATAACCTGCATCTGATTTCTCTGCAGAATACCATTGTTTTAATTATGTCAAAATAAAATTCTGATTTGTAATTCAACCCAGTCCATCTAACCTATCTAATTCAAGGAACCTGTACTGAAGGAAAACGAGCAATGTAGCAGCAAATTGTTTCTGATAAAAAGGATGCATTTAATTTAAATCAAAATAATTTAAACCAGCAAACCAGAAATCTGCATTTAAATAAAGTATTTTACCCTTGATTTGTATTTGCACTTTTTTTTTCTCCTTGAAGAATACCAGGTTTTCACTGGTGTGCAACCCTTTTGCTGTGATTATTACAGCTAAACAAAACCCCTTACACTGTGACCCCTTACACTATACCAGGGCTCATTTTATTTTGCAGGAGGGTGTGGAGTATCTGTGCAAAATATGCATCACATTTACTCCCTCAGGCTCTTATTTATTAAGTGGTTTGTTTTTCTGCCCAGGATTTGCTCTGGACTGGCTTTGTTTGGCCGCTTGGGTTGGTGATGGCTCTGCCCTTCCAGGCTTTAGATCAGGGATGGTCCCTGCCTGTCCCCTGCCCCATCCAGAGCTGGAGCCTTGGCTGAGCCCTCTGTGGAAGGCAGGACACAATGCTGGGGAGGCAGATGCTCCCTGCACTTGTGCAGGGCTGGTGGATGCTCTCTGGTGACACCACGACCGTCCCCATTTGGTGCTGCCACATCCACTCCCTGTCCATCCGTGCTCAGCCGTGACATCCATCACGTGCAGCCTAAGCAACCCTTCTTAAATTTCCTATGGAAAATCCATTGCTTGATGGATTACATCCTGCTGATGTAACGAGCCTGAAATGGTGATGTGGGCATTTTGTTTCATTTCAAACATAATTTTATACAACAATTCCCAAAGCAGCATCGGGGTTTGGCTTAGCTGCATTTTAACCTCCAAAGCCCCCAGCGCTGCCTGACACTCACACTCACAAGCAGGGTCCTTCATCCTGCCGCCCTCCTGGCTGGAGGGACACCAGAGCATCCTCAGGGCGTGAAGGCAGCGCTGTGTCCCTGGGGTGGCTGGTGGGGGCGGCAGGCGCTGCATCCTGACACACGCCCCACGAGGAAGCCGTAGGCGGTGAGAGGTGACTTAGGAGGCTGAGCCGTCTGCCAGCACCAAGACTTCCCCCTGCACTCTGCCAGGGAGAGTCTCAGCAGCCTGTGACAGCAGCCAGGCACCCATGGCCTGGCACTGAGCCCCTTGCCTGCTCCCTGCCCAGGGCTGGCCTCGCTGCTGCTCCACCAGGGACTCAACAGGTACCGGGGAGGGAAGCGGGGCAGCCTGGGCTTCTGCTCGGGGTTTTTGTGGTGGCAGCAGGCGGGAAGGAGAAGGACATTGTAGAGGGTGCAGTGACTCCTCAGGCTCTGTCACTCTAACCATGCTCCCCTCTCCTCCCGGCCCAGCAGCTACAGGAAGATGGTGTGCCTCTCTGCCTCCCCACCAGCGCTGGCCTTGAGCCTGGGGCTCTTCGTGCTGCTCTGCCTTGGGATAGGTAAGCAGGAGCCAGAATGGGAGTGTGGGAAGGGGCTGGGCCTTTTTGTGCTTGATGTGATGGTGATGTGATGGGCAGCAGGGGATGGTGGACCTCAGGACACTCCTGGTGCCTTCTGCCAGGGCTGAGCTCAGGGCTTGGGCAGCTGGTGCTTCACTGAGGCTCCCTCAGCCCTTCCCAGGCCCATTGCACCAGGCTGCTGGCTCCCAGAGAGGCATGGTGATCTCCCATCACAGCCAGGGTGACAGAAATGAGGGTGGTTTTTGTCCAGCTGATGTCTGTGAGGAGCACATGGCGCAGCCCCTCGGGTTTCGGCTTCAGTGGCGAGGTGGTTTCTGCAGATTTTTGGGTGCCTGGTGGAAAAGACAGGGAAAGGTGGCAGCTCAGAGTGCTCTGCACAGACCAGAGAAAGTTCTTTCTCCAACAACAGAAATCCCTGTTGAAGTCCTGCCTGGGCTGTCCCCTGTCCTTTTTTTGAGGACTTGCCACAAAGCTCACACAGATCTCTCCTCGCCTCAAAAGGCTTGGGATGAGTCTCCTCAGATGTGTGAAATGTTAACCTGGAAACCACACAAAATTCACTTCTGAGCTGGACTTCATTGTGGATGCAAAATAAGTTGTGCTTGTTGTCAATTTTAGTGTTTCATAGCAGCTAATTGTACTCCAGAGCAAACCTGGACTGAGACTTTCATTAAAAATCAACAATGCAAAATGAGGAGTTTTTCATGCTGCTACTGTGAAACAGGGAGATGTTCGATGCTGGGTTTCATTTTTAGTTTCAGTCCCTGAATTTTAAGACAAAACTTGGAGAATTTAGCAGGGAATGAATTGCAGAGCTCACTAGTAAAAAAGCAGTGACCTCGAATGTGGGATCTCTGCTCTTCTGTCTTCCCCTCACTCCTTCCCCTACTTCTGGGCTTGCAAAGCATTTGTCAGGCACAAATATATTTTGCTTGTATTTGCATCAGGCAAACACTCTAGCATGAGCAGAACTGTTTCTCTCTCAGTACTTCAAGAGCTTGTGTGTGTTAATAATGTAATTACGAGCATATGGTAATTTTCCAGTCATGTAATTTCTCTGAAAAGGATTCTGGTTTCTTGGCTAAAGGATGTATAGTTGGATGTATAGTTTGATGCATGCTAACATCCACTAGTAGAAATAGTTTGATAATAGAAAACTGAGTGTTTGTCTAGTTGTACTTTTGGGGCACAACTTTTAGCTGCTTCTCAAGCAACAGGTCAGTGGAAGTCACGGTGCCTCAGGAGCAGTACTTGGCAGACTGGTAAGAGCAGGACAGCTGATGCACTAATTTCTCTCTGTGTGTGCACTCACTCACACTCTGAACCCTTCCTCTCCAAAGATCAGCATTCCTACATCAGTGCTCCTGGAAAATACGTGGTGCAGTACCCACAAAGGGCTGGGTTTTAAAAGCTGCACTGCTGCTTGTGGGTGATGCCCTCTCAAAGTTGCCCTCAGGGACCACAAGGACCGAGTTGTGGCAAAATAGAGGAGCCTTGGGTGTGTGCCATGACACTAGCAGTGACTTCTCATGCAGTACTGAGTCACCACAGCATTTACAGGACTGACCCCACATGGGGCTGCTCACGACCACACCAAGGCACAGTCAGGGCTGTCCTTGGTATGGCCCAGGTGTCCTGATGCTGGCACACCTCCCTGATGGAGCACAAAAGGTCAGCCAGCATTCCAGGATGGAAAAAGTGCCCTCTGTAAAGACTGTGTGAGTGAAGTAGTGACAGAGGGGATGCCAGGCTGAATTTTCACATCAGGCATTAATGGGGAGGCTTAATTAAAAGGAAAGGTTGAAGGTTGATTTGAAGGTTGTCTTTCATAGGAATTTCATGTATATGCAAGCTATGCAGATCCATTTATTTTCTTTTGAATTGAATTTTGCTACTCTGATATTCACTTGAGGTGCCCCACTGAAATTCCAGTGTAATTCAGAGCTGCTTCTGGGATGTCATGTGCTGCTGGAGACACTGATGTCCATGAACAACACCCCAGTGTTTCAGCACAAAGTGGCAGAACAGCCTTGGTTACAGCACAGACTTTTAAATTATGATCTGGATGCACTGCTGGTATCCCCATGGGCTTGGTTTTGCCCTGCCATTGCACCTTCACACACAAATTGTGGGATGTTCTCAGTCCCAGCTTGTTACCCTAGAAAAATACAGCTTGGAATCCCTCAGTATGACCTTTCCCTGCCCTGTGTGCAAACAAAGCACAGGCACTGACTTCAGGGACCCAGCAAGCCCAGCTTTAAGTCCATGGAGTATTTTTAAACTTCCCTGGAGTCTTTTCTTCCAGCTGGGGACCACTTAGCTCTTGGTTTCTTCCCAGGGGTGAAATTTTTTGAGAATTTTTGAAGAAAATTCCCTACAGCTTTTCTAAGTTACTGGAGAGTTGGGAAAGGAGGGGGAATATCCACTTGAGTGAGTGAGCACTGGCTCACAATGAACTTATTCTGGGAATCCCCTTCCGAGTTACTCCCAGTAAAGAGCTCAGGGTGGAGCTGGGTTTCAGAAAGGGACTGAGGGCTGAGAAAGATTCCCTGTTTTGTGGCCACCCCTAAATATTGAAGTGTCTGTCAATGAGCTTTAGGTGCTTGCTGTCTGATTTCTGTGCCAGCTCTGGTGTGGGTTGTGCTGGGGCAGATTTCACGGTGGAGATGGCAGAAATTTTTCTTTACACACCAGATTTGCCCGCTTGATCACTGGATGCAAATTGAGTTTCTGACTAACTCCTCTTCATGCCTTCAGCTGGTGTTTTAATTTCTTTTTTCGGATGGGTTTCTGTGTCCTGCTCCAGATATGAGGGAAAAAATTACTTTCAAAAACAAGGGCAGCAGATCTAAGGTATTCCTTTTTCTGTCTGTCTGTCTATCCAGAGTGAAACCTGCTCTAAGAGCTTGTCTGGAGAAACAGAAACCCAGCTAAAGCCTACTGCTTTTTGCTTATAGAGACTGTTTTACTTCTTCTGATGTGTGCTTTTTAAATGAAAGGATTCTTTAGGGAAAAAAAAAAAACCACAGAAAATTAAACTTAGACAAGCTATGTTTTTACACACAAAATATAGTTAAAAGCCTAAATGCCAAGTTTGTAAGGCTATGGGTCAAATGTTCCTTTCACCCACATCATTTCCTTTTTCCAGTGAGATCGGAAGGAACCCAGATAGCTCCAGTGACCTCATACTGCAACAGCTTTTTTTGCATTTCTTGGATCCCTGAGACATTTGTATCCCTTTTGCCCTGTGCGTGGTGAACATTCCTGCATTTAAACATGCAAAGTTTGGAGTGGCTGTGCACCCTGGAGGGGGATAGGAGTCACAGTTGAAGGGTACAAACAAGTCATTGCCATCAAAATATGCAATCCTGCTCCTCTCTGGCTGTTGGATCCTCCTCTTTGCACGTGTCTGATGCCTGCATGATCCACTTCACCTTCCAGCTTAGCAGAAAGTTTCCTTTTTTCTGGTTTTTTTAAGACTGGTATATTGAACCAGACTCTGCAAGGGGGAACATGTGGGATTGGAAGGGAAAGGGGAGCCAGATCCCCTCTGATTGCATGGGGAAGGCATGAGATCAGTGTGAGTTTGTTGTCTGGCTGCATCCCAAGGTTGTGCCAGGCTGGGGGAGAATTTCCACATTCAGAGAAATTCTCATAGAATTATAGAGTTTGTGTTGGAAGGGATCTTAAAGCTTAATTTGTTCTAAGCTGCCTGCCATGGACACTTCCACTGGACCAGGTGGCTCAGAGTCCTATCCAAACTGGCCCTGAACACCTTTGGCATCCACAGCTTTCCTGGGCAACCTGAGCCAGGGCCTCACCCCCTTTACAATAAATATTTTATTCCTAATATCTGGTCTAAACCTTCCCTGCTTCAGCTTGAGGCCATTGTCTCTTGTCCTACTGCTACATGCTCTTGTGAAAAGTCCCTCTCCAGCTTCTTTAAGGCTGCTTTTAAGCCCTGGAAGGCTGCTCTAAGCTCTCTCTCCTCCAGGCTGAATGCTTCTACTTCCTTTTAAATGTGTTTCCCAGTATAAATTCTGTGAGCCTGTGGATGGGGTACCTTCCATAGGGTGGCAAGGCAGGTCTGCTGCATGCAGTGAAGCCTGTTCACTTGGGAGAAGGAGGTCAGTTTTGGTTTAAAATTTATTAACTTTCTGTCTAATTGTAGCTGTTCTGTCCCCTTGGAGGGGCATCACCATTGGGAGTCTCAGGAGCTCATTTGAGAATCGATGTAAATCTTTCCCAACTCAGAAATGCCACAGGCTTTGCTTCTGCTTTTTCACTGTTATGCTTTTAAAATATCATTGGTCCCAGGGGACTCCCTGAGTGAAAAGAAAGTGCTGACTGATGGCTCGTGGTGGCATTTCTACCTATGCTGTGCCTTTTGGCCAGCTCCAATTCCCACCATATCACATAAGAAGTTGTTAGAAAAGGCACACCATTGCTGTCACCTTAGCAGGCACCCTCTGGTGTTGTTTTTAATGCCCTGCAGACAAGGATTTGATCGCTGGGCATGGGGGAAATGCTCCAGAGAGAACAGAGCTTGCAGTCTGACATTGGTTCCTAAACACTGAGAGCCCTTCCCTGCCCTCAGTGCCTCCAGTTGTACCTGCCCAAACCTCTCATCCCATCCCTCTGCAGCTCCTGTGGCTTGCAGACCACCCTGGCCTGCTCTGCTTCCTGAGTGTCCTCCAGTAAATTACCAATCTCCGCGCCCTGCCCTTATCTGGGGCTGTGTGATCTCTCCTGCAGCTGCAGGGTGACTGGCAGAGCTGTCTGCAGAGCATCCTTGGGTCAGTGCTGAGCACAGACCAGCTTTTCTAACAAGGTAATGGCTGGCAAGGCTGCAGCATTGTTAGCTGCACTGGTGAGTGTTGCTATGGCTGTGGGCAAGTACTTTAGCAGGAAAAAAACCCAAAAAACAAAAAATTAAAATTTGTAATTTTTCAACTTTGAAACGGGCTTATGTGAGAGTTATCATAGTTGATTTTCCTAGTTACTGGGTACTTTCACCTTCTATCAGTTTCAAGAGAGGTCTGGCTGCTTGAGGAGACAGAGATTTAGTAAGCACTGAAGAAAACTACAGCCTCAAGCAAAGAGGAGGACCTTAATTTCAGAAACTGCTGTGAGGACAGCAGCATGCATGGCAGTGGTACTGGAGGAATTAGGAAAATTATCTGAAAACATCTTCAGCTGGGAGATAAATATAGAGGAAGTACAAAGTGATCCTGCCAGCAAGAGACAGAATCTGCAGGGGAAAAAAATAACAAATTTATTTTTGTCTGTCTTTGTGGCAAATCTCCCCCACCAGCCCCTCTTACACAAATGCCACATCTAGTTTCTTCTCTCAAACTGGGAAATCGAAAGAGTGCTGAGCAAGATGCAGGAATTTGATCTCTAAAGGAACTAAAAAATGCAATCTTCTGAGGACATCCAGATTTTAGGGGCCCTCCCTGCTTTTTTTAATTCTAGCAGGGCTGGAAATTGAGAAAGGGGGAAGGTTCAGAAAGATTCTTCTTTTGCTCATTTCTCCAGGATGTCCTTCTGTCCCCATGGCCATGTATCTCTGTGGTTTGCAGGGGACAAAGAGAGCTCTCCTGCACTCTGCAGCAGGGGGAAGGATCTGACACATGATCTAGTCCCCATCTCCAAGTGATTCTGGTGCCACATCCAGCTCCGTGCTCGGATCTGGCCTGCCTGGAGCCAGGATGGGAAAATTGCCGGTGATTTGTGCAGAGTCGCGATTTCACTCATGTGACAAACGCAGCAGACTGGACATACCCGGGCAGAGGGCTTGTCCCAGGCTGACTCAGAAAGCAGGAGATTTTCATCTCCAAAAGTACAAAACCTGAGCTAGAGCAAGAGGTGTCAGCTGGCTGGAGCTGCCCCAGTGCTGCAAAGAGCCCCTCTGCCAAAGAATTTCAGATTCCTTTTGGTCTCAGATGCTGATTGCAGATCACACTGTGGTTTTCACAGCCACATCATGGCTTCAAGGATTCCTTCACTAAACACACACAGAATAAAACAGCACTACAATGGAATGAATGAAGGCTGCTGATGGAGTGGGACACCAAAACACCCTGGGAATGTTACAATAATTGCCAAATCCATAATATAGAGCTGGGCAAACCACAGTTACTCTTTTGTTTAGGAGGAATGTGGCAGCATAAAGATGGAATAAAACCATGTATGGACTACCCTGAGGTTACAGCATAGAAGCAAGCAAAGATGAACTTTTAGAAAAACCTGTTCAGACCATTTCTCTACCTCAGACCTGCCATGCCATCATGATGCACTAGGATGAATCCTGTCACTTAGCTGCTGCAGTGTGAGCAGGTACAGGGAACTAAGGGGAATCATTGACATCACTGGTTTTATTTGGGATGCCTTCTTTTCTGCTCCCCTCTCTACCCACATTTGGGATGAGTAAGGGAACTTGAACCTGAGCAAAGCATCTGGATTTGCAGCTGCTTGAGCAGCAGGCCTGTGGTTTGTGATGAGATGTTGAGCTTGGGGTTGTGCAAGGGGAAAGGGCCACTCCTCCTTTTCCTGTCTGCCAAGACTTCTCCGTGCTTGCCTGAACCTGCTGGAGTGGAGTCAGTGAAGAAGGAGCCTCAGAGGTTTGTGAGGCACTCATGCCTGGGTTAATCTGCAGTCACAGACTGTAAAGAGGACAGCCAGCAGGGTTTTACAGCACCCACTTTTCTCTGTTCCCATCTTTCTTAGTGCACAGAGTCTTTACAGGGAAACGCAGAGGAAGGCAGTGTTTTTATGCACTTCTGAACCTGTGTCTCCACACAGAGGTTATCTGGGCATCTAGCAGGGTCCTTCTGTCATCAGTGTGCTCACAGGAGTCACTGATTTAAACACAAAGCATTTCACATACTCCCATGTAGCACAGAACATTTGCTGGCTTTTGGCTCCGTGGAAAGCCTGGGGGAAATCTCATTCCTCATTGGTAAAATTACCTGGGACAAAGACAAGATCAAGGGGGAGTGTCTAATCTTTTAAAGATTCAGCTTTTCAAAAGGTCTTGATTTCTTGACTCGTTGCCTGTTTTGCTTGGAAATCCCTGTAAAATACTGCATTGCCCTCAAAGGATAAATCATGCAAGTTGGGGGCGAATGTGCTATTGACAGAAAATGAGGGATCTGAGCTGCAGAATTACCCGCAGAGTGGGAATCCCAGGTGCATGGTCCTAGGTCCAGTAATGCCGTTAATTTATGAGTAGAGATACCAGCTGCTGTTGCAAAGATAAGTAGGGAACCAGAAGGGAAAAAAAAGCAAAGCAATGCTCAGAAGAGCAGAGAAATGGGGAACACAGGAGAAAGAGAATGGTTTTGGAGCTCCTCTTCACCAGGACTTATCTGGAGGTTTCCAATATTTGAGGCTATTTCTCCAGGGCATTGCTAGGTCTTTAGCTGCTTTTTACTGTCAAGATTTCTGTGTCAAAGGAAATCTGCTCTCATGTGCTGTCTGGCTGCGTGTGTGGTCAGGATAACAAAGCTCTCTGTGGCTGGGGAATTTTGGAGTTAAAGCTAGGGCAAAGAGTGCAGGAAATAGGGATATGGGCTGAACAGCTCTCCTGACTCTTAGAGCAAGCAAGAAACAATTCTCCTCTATACTCCTTTCTCTTCCAGTTATTCCTGCTATATGGGGAATCTGCAGCACAGGCATAGTTAGAATGAAGCAAGATTTTCTGCTCAGGGAAGAGAGAGTCAGCCCTTCCATCAGTTCAGCTTTCACAGGCCAGGGGCTTCCAATGATGGAGTGATGTGTGTGCACAACAAGAGTGGGTGGGCTTCAGAGGGGTGGGAAGAGAAGGGATCTGTTTCTAAAGTCATTAAAAATTATTTCCATGGTGAATACCTTCCCCAGGGCTTGGCGGCAGAGAGCATTCAGCACAGAAATGGCACAGAACTGGATTTTCATTTTTGCTTTGCAGTTCACCTCTAAAGTGAAAGGGGACTTTTGTAGGGCTTAATGACTCTTGATGGACTCTGGTTCCTTCAGGCTTGCAGCATTCAGGTTGCAGTTTCAAGGGTGCAGGGCCTTTTAAGGGTAGACATGACATCAGCAGGAGTTTCCAGCCCCTGCACATGTACTCCCAAGAAGGTTTTTGTTCTCCTTTTGGTTGCAAAGGAGACTCTGGGGGGCAAGGTAGGGAGAACCTCATGCAACTCATGATGTGATGTTACCCTGACATTTACTGTACGCCTACTCTTCCCCTATTGCTGCAAAAAAAAAATAGAAAATTGTTTTTATCAATCCCAAATTTGACTGGATGTTTGACTGGCTGCTCTTTCGAGTCTCTCCAAAAATAATAAGAGTTGCACTGTGAGAAAAGCGAAGATGTGGTCGAAGATAAACACACACACAAGCGCAGGAGAAGGAACTTCAAGAATCACAGCCTGAAGTGGGCTGCTTTTAAGGTGAACAGAAGGAAATGCTTTCTCACACAGCATGTAATCCAACTGCACAAGTCATGGCCAGAGGATGTTGTGAATGCCAAAAATATATGTGCATTCCTGAAAGGGCATTCCTGAAAGGGCAAGAACTCTTCCTGCAGGGTAGGTCTAGCAGTAGCAATTTAAATGCTGATGTCAAGAAATCCTGAATTTCAGGCTGCAAAGGTTGGCAAGACAAGGCAGCTTTTCTCCTGTGTGGAAGAATTTGTTTTTCTCTCATTTTGCTACCAGTTGATGGCTGACAGAGGTCAATGTGCTGAGCAGCACCTGGTCTGCCCCAGCCTGGCTGCTCAGGATCTGCAATGCATTAGAAGGGGAAGTACAGGAAGTGGGAGAGAAATATTGAAACTTTCCCTTTGGAAGACCAGTGGAGTGGCTGAATGAAGGGAAACCAGTTAAATACGAAATTGCAAATGTAATCACATATTCTATTTTATTTAACTTACATTAAAACATTCCATAGTATCTCCAGGACCTCCACAGTATTTTTTGGTGTGTTTCCTACAGATTTAATGTCAAATATGCAAGTGGGACAGGGGTGGGTGTGTGGCAGGGGAGGGAAGTGAAATTTATTTCACAGAATCATTTAGGTTGGAAAACACTGTTTAAGATCTTTGAGCCCTGCCAAGTCCACCAACTCCATGTCCCTAAGTGCCACATCTACCTGTCACATCCTGGTCACAGCCTGAGGGCTGCACTCTGCCTCTGGACAGTGTGGCTGCAGTTAGGCTGGGACTATCAAGAGTGAGCCAGCATTAGCCAGGCTTTGCTGGGAGGGTGGCAGTTCTGAGGCTCAGCTTTGTGCATTGCTCAGGCTCAGGCTTTGCACGTGGGCTCTCCCCTCCAGAGATGGGTGATCCCCATCGGTGACACACCGCCTGGCAGGACTTTCCTGCTTCCTCTCTCAGGTGTGTTTACTGAAATATTGGAATAGAAATAACAGTTCCTTACTAGGGAAAAAAATTAAAATAAAAAAAATACAGTAATACAAAAAAACCCAAACCACTGCCAGAGTCAGAATACAAACTGACACCCTGTCAGTCAGGGTGTTGGTAGCAGTCCCATTCAATGGTGGCTGCATCCCCCTGCAGTGACAGATGTGGATCAGTTGGAGCAGTGCTCCTGTAGAAGGGTGCAGTTTTCCTCTGAAGGTCCAGTGATGATGTAGAAAGGTCAGTTTTCCTCTGGAATCCAGTGGGAAAAGGCTGCTCTGATGCTCCAAATCTCAGATTTTATCTAGGTAGGAAATGTTTGGCTCCTCCCCCTGGGAGGAGCATCTCACAATGGAATGATGGAATTTTACCATCATGCAGTGGGACTCAATGGCCCCTTAACAGAAGACACCTCCCTAGAGGAAGGATGGGTTGTGGAGCACAGTCACTGGTGGGAGTTGGGGAGCACCTGTACTGGTTCCAAGTCATCCCACAAGCTTTCACAAAGATAAATGTGTTCTAGCTAGACTAGGCAAAATTGTTTGTTTGCTAATGCTGGAAGGCTGATGCCGGTGAGGCTGCAACCTTTGTGTATCATTGTAGGGTGGATTCTGGTTTCTGGGATTTTGAAAGTTTTGGGTTTGTTTGGTTTTTTTTTTCTTTTGCAAAAGAATAGCTACCAAAAATCCCCCAGCCCCCCTGACCAAACAGTCCACTGTGGCCCTGTTAGGCATGCAGAGAACCCAGTGGAGAGTGACACGGATTTTCCTGGCACAAGGCTGGACCACTGACTCATTGACTTTTGTTTGCCCCTCACCTGCAGGCCAAGCACTGGAGAAGAAGGTAGTCAGAAGCAAAGTGGGGGAGAAGGTCAGCCTGCCTTGTTGCCACGCAATCCCCAGCTCAGAAAGCCTGCACAAGTACCGGGTGTACTGGCAGAAGAACATCACAGAGGTGGTGCTGGCCTACTCAGAGGGGAACATGATCTCCAAGCACGAGCGGTACCGGAACCGGACGGAGATGGACCCCTGGAACCTCACCCTGTGGATCTCCCCCATGGAAATCTTGGACAATGGCTCCTACCAGTGCATAGTTCAGCGCAACTCCATCGTGGTGTGTGATGAGTCTGTCATCCTCTTTGTGACGGGTAGGTGGCTTTCCTGACACCTGAAGCTCTCCAGTGCCAACTTCTGGGGGTGAAGGATGCTCTTCCAAGTTTATTCCTACTGCAGCAGATAGGCTTTCATCAGGAAGCCTGAGGGAAGGTGTGTTAACTGCTTCCATTCCAGCAGCCTCCCTTCTTACCTTTCTAAAGCTACCCCAGGTACAGAATTTTTTTCCCACCCCCAACCTAACTTCCTCCCCTTGGTGCCTTGCTCTTGTGAAAGGATCCCTCCCCAGGTACCACTGAGCAGTCCTTGCTGTCTCTGGGGCAAAGCAGGACCAAGCCCTTAGTGCCTGGCAAGCTTTCAATTGAAAGAGAAATGGAGTGGCCACGGCAGCATCCCAGCCCTGCATCCAAAACCCTGTGGAACTGTCTGCACTGCAGCTCCACAGCCTAAGGCTGAATTCATCATAGAGCTTTGAGGCTTTTTTACATGAAAGAAACTGAGTTCCTTTGTTCAAGATTAATCTGAATCTTCTCTTAGAGGCCACAAAAAGTTCCACTGACATTTTCCATTTCCACCGGTGTTTTTGTGGCAGTTGATCTCAACCAAAGACAGATATACTGGTGAGATATATAAATATATACATGCATTTGAATACCTTTAAAAGCAGAAAGTTACATGAATCTTCCAGACAAGTCAGTGAAGGAACATTCCTCATCTTGAAGGAGTTTTGGTAACAAAAAAATCAGACTCCTGAGGTTTGGCCATTTTCTGCTGATCAGAGGGCAGAGAGGTCAAGGAGACAAATTTAGTGATCTTTCTGGGAACTGCTGTGAAAAAAGGGAAGTGTACTGCCACCACCCTTTTTTAACCATGGCAATTGAGGAGTTAACTGCATAAAAAACATAAAACTACGGATCTCTTTTCCTGTCCACAAACACTCCAGTTTTTTTCCAGCCAAAAATCCCCTTCTGTCTTAACAGACCAGCTGTAATATTTATGGTAGACTTCTGCTCACTTTGGAGAAGTGGGATCAAGTTATTGTGGGGATCAGGAAAGGGAATTGCTGGAATCAGGCTGGGATGGTCTGAAGGGATTTTCCAGGCTGGATGGCAGTGTTGTATTGCTCAGCAGACAGTGGGCCTGGAAGGAAGGAAGTTTTCCTGGAAAGAAAACTGTCTCTCCTCGCTTGCCACTGCTCAGCCACACACTGAGCAAATTGATTTCACTAGTGACTGGTTGCTTGCATGGGCAGAAAAAACTCCCCATGGTGAATGCCCTGTGAGGGAGTCTGCTTTGTGTATGACTTTTGGGGCTGCAAAGCTTGCTGTGTGGTGTGACAGAGTGTTAACCAAATCTCTCTTGCTTCAGCTGACTTCAGCAAGCCCAACGTAACAGCAGAAGTGTCCGCGGATTCCTGCGAGTCGACTGAGATGGTGATAACATGCTCTTCTCATGGAGGGTTCCCCAAGCCCAAAATCTCTGGAGCCATCAACAACATATCTCTGGAGTGGAATGCCAGCTGGGTGTCCGAGTCCAGCCTCAGCCCATACAATGTCACTGGAAAACTGGTGCTCAATGTCACCAAAGACATCAACATCACTTGCTCTGTTGAATACGATGGCATTTCCAAGTCTACCAGTTTGCTTATTGGTATGTTTTTTTCACGTTTTTTGTAACAAAATCATTTTGTTGAATCTGCTGAGTTGCCTCTCTGAGAATGCAATAGATTTTGTGCAAGTGTTCATGCAAGGATGACCCAGTGATCCTGTCTGTGAACTACACACCAAAATATTTTAAAGGCTGGAAGATCACTGGGGTGGGAAGGGAGAATTACAACAATGACTGACAGGCAAAGGCAGCTCTGTCTTCCTGCTGTTCTCCTGCAGCTGGGCTGAGAGCTGAACTGGATCTGCTGTCACCTGGTAATGTCACATTTGGTGTCTCCCACAGGCTGGGGCTGCCACCATCCTGTGCCCCTCTGTACCAGCAAGGTCTTGCTGCCAGCTCTGTGACACATACCAGAGAAATGTGTATGCTTTAAAAGCCACAGGCTGCACTTCAAAAGAATTTCCTCATTTAACAAGCATATTTGTCCCTGCTTCAGTGGAAGAAACTGTCAGCTGGGGTATAGACAAAATTCTGCCTATTAATGTAACATAGGGTTAACTCGTACGAAAAGAATTCCATCACTGAGCATGGCTCAGAAGTGATGGCATAATAGATAAGTCTGTGCTTTGAAAAGCTTGAGGCACAAGTGGAAACAGCATGAGGGAAGGCAGCACACTACATTCCAGATGTTTTGCAGTATAAGGGGATTTGCAAGAAAATTCATAAAACCAAAAGGATTTTTCGTTTTTTAATGCTGTTACCAAAAAAGTATTCTGAAATGTCTCTGGGTCTGATGTTTTTAATGTAGAGATAAGGGCACCTTCAAGGGAAGCTAGAGAAGCTGTATTTTTCCTATGGAATTGTACCTTATTCATCAAGGCAGCTTATTCATCTATCTTACTAAAATCAAAGGGGCTTGTGGAGAGAAGTGCCATTCAGCTTCAGAACAAATACCAGGAACTAGTGCTTTATGAATATTGGCTATTGCTGGATGTAGAGCATAATGTCCCTAATGAAGGGAGAATAAGGTTATGAATAGCTCACTACATAGAAAAAGAGAGCAACAGAAAAAAAAAAAAAAAAGAAAAAAAAAGCAGTAATCAGAGGAGAGTCCAGTCAACAGTGACACAGCCACAGCAATCACAAACCCTCCACTTTTTGACTTTTAGGATGTGGAACCACCCCCACTTTGGTATGATGTAAATGGTCCTCCAAACAAACCTTTCCTGAGCACTGAGATAGAACAGAGGCTCTGGTAAATGTAGAAAACCCCTGCAGAGCGAGGGGAGGCCTGAACAGCACATCAGGCTAATTAATGCCTTAGGAGTGCAACGATGCTCACATGTGCCAGATGCAGATGGTGGAAGAACTGAAGGTCTGTGCACACAGGTCTGCAGCAAGGACATGCAGCAAGTCCTGTCCTGTACAAGAATGGCCCAGTGCCTAATCTGAAATCCCAGTGCTAGGATGGGATTTTCCACCATTCCAATGGTGAAAAAGGCTGCAGACCCACTGAAACTGAACTCTGCCACAACACTGTTCCTGCCATGCAGAAAAAAAATCTATTCTAGTCTGTTAAATGCATCATTCTCCTTCATCTGTGAATTCAAAGGGGAAAAAAAATAGGCATAAGTATGATGAAAACAGTGAAAAAAACTGCAGAGTACCTTTGAGAACCTTTCTAGCTGTGGACTCAGACTTATCCACCAAGCCTAGCTCATTTCCCTGAAACAGCCTACATGTTTTTAAATATTTCCTGTCTCAGTCCTGTTCTGGACAAAGACACAGCTTTTCACATTCTGTGCATGTGTTAAGAATTTCAGCCCATAGCAAATGTGGGTGAATGGAAGAAATTTAGGTGCCAGCTTTGTTAGATTGTTTATTAAGTCCATTTCCAGGCTGAAGAGCTGAGTTAGAATTTGGGCAGAACCCCTGAAATTCACATACTTGCTCTTACATGAAAATGCCAATAGCTGTTGGGCCCTTTATTTATGTTTTATTTCTCCTGTCTCAGAAAAAACAAACGACTGCATTGTTCCTCCTGTGCCTCCACCTTATAATGTCATTATTGCTTCTATTATCATCTTTATCACCTTCATTTTCGCTACCATCCTGGCAGCAAGATACTTCCCAAGGCATGGTAAGTGCAGCTTTTTTTCCAAGATGTCTCTTAATGCTGATGGAGTTTCTGTGTAGGATACACATTTATAGAAACTTTACTGTCACACTAGGTATTTCTGTACCTTCTTCTCATTTTTCTCATTTCCTTTTTTTTTTTTTTTCCTTTCAGCATCCACTGTCACAAAAACTCTAGCTCATGATCTTCCTACATTTTGTGTGCAGGCAACACTAGAGTTCAGGTTTGAGAGTGAAGAGGTGGCAGGGAGTTTTGACAGCAGATCAAAATATTTCCAAAATCAGGGATAATGAAGAGGTTCACAAAGATTCATTCTTATGTATTAAGATGTTTATCCATGCCCTGTGAGCAGCTTTGCAGAGTAGTCCTCGAGAATGACAGCAGGGCTTGCAAATACATGTGGATAAATAGCAGCAGAGTTCTGTCAGGTCACTGGGGAAGCCACATCTGGGAACAAGAATCCCACACTGAGGGCTCCACACCATCTGGCTGTGGTATTCCCCATTGGAAAAGGTCACTTTCTGGGCAGCAAGGACTCAGTCCACTTACAGACACCTGTACGTTTGCCATGCTTGTGTCTTCTGATACCTGTATTTCAATTTTACATGAGTCAGATGTGTGGAGGTCTCACTACTATTTTTCTTTTCCCCTTCTCATCAACCACATCCCTTCAAAAACCAGAGTGACCATTGAGTCAGGCTGGGCTAATTTCCTTATAGTGATTTATCACAAAGAAAGGAAGCTTCTGGAAGGCAGTGACTCTGGGTCACACCTGTGCACCTCCTCATTTTCCAGCCCTGTGCCCTTATGACACCAGTGCCAGTTCTTCTCCCCTGCTGTTCCCTGGGGCTGTGTCAACAGGAAAGCAACAAGCAGCCTGAAACCAAGAAAATCACAGTTGATCACAGCCTGTGCTATTAGCTGCATGTATAATGAACTTCTAATTATAGAAGAAAATGAACTGGAATCACAAGACTTGGCTCTCAACAAATATAGGCTGGAAATTAAAAGGTTCCTTACCATTAAATTAGCAAGATCCTGGAGCACTCTGAGATAGCCTTTTATATAGGAACAGAATTGCTTTTAAAGCAGATGTAAAAAGCCCTGTGGTAGAATGCAATCACCTGCAAACAGCATGGCACATGGCTGCATTAACTGGAATTTCCCTTTCAGTCCCACTTCCATCATATGCACGGGGAGTACATTTGCTGAGTCGGGTGGTGCTATTTGGTTCAGGCATGGAAGAAACTGTAAAAGAAACTGCAAGAAGTGTAAGAAGCTGAAACCAGAGCTTCCACCCATCTTTCCAGTTTGTGTAGCTGTCCCATTTCAGTGCTGCTGTGCATGGCCACCTGTCTGGGGAGGGAACTATCTGCCCTAAGAGTGCTTCCTGTGGGTGCTGCTGCAGGTCACCTCTCAAGGGCTCTCCTGGGAGCTCAGAATAGGTCTGAGAGTACCTCTGTTGTTCTGGGCTATGGAAAGCTGAGTCAGGAGTTGATGAGAGTGGTTTCCGAGCTTCAAAGAGCTGAAGTCTGGGAAGGAAGAATAGAAAGGCAGAGCAAAACCAAACGGAAGTAAGAGTTCTCAGATGCATGATTGTTGTTGTGGCCAAAACAATCAGGTGCTTTGTTGAGGTTCACAGCCGCCTACTCTGAGGAGTTCCCAGCCTATTTTGAAGTAATTTAAGAATGAAAACACAAAGCACTAAGATTAGACATCACCTAAAGAATGGTTTAGGATTCATGTTGTGTCATTTGTGCAAGCACAGTTGCACAAGATTGGATTTGAACTACTAAAATTTAGTCATAGATAGTGAGATATTAAGGGGATCTGCTTAATCTGAGATCCTCTTAAAGCACTGCAAGAGTTTGTTGTTTTAACATAGGCATTCTTTCACTCAATAGGTAAACTGCAATTTGTGACATGTAACTTCCATCATTATTTCCTTTCTGACCTTATCTCAGCATGTAGCAACCTGGTTTTGTGCCAGGATGAGGTTCTAGCCCTGTGCTAACGAAAGCAGTTTTATCCATGTGACACTATATAGATAATATTTATTTGTAATAGAGCTTTCTATCAGATCAGACTATGACCATATTCATATACTAACAAGGGATCTTCTTTTTCAGTTTGTTCTCACTGCTGTAAGCACCAGGATTCAGTGGAAGAGGGTGTGAAAGAATATACAAAGGCATCCATGAGCTCTGCAGAGACAGCTGAAATGACATCTGTATGACCAGATCACACTTGCAGGTAGTTTTCTTCACTCTTCTCTTGGCAAAACAGTTTCTCAAATACTCTCATGGGCTTGTGCATTGTTAGCTCAAAACATCACATGTCAGGATCTGCAGTGACATCCCCGCCATTGCCCCTGTGCTCATTTTAGGGGCTTCCCAACTGGGGCCTGTCCTGTTGGGCTCATTTGTGAGTTACTCATCCCTACCTCAGGTGCCACAAGTGGCTCCATCCCCTGGAGTTCTGGCTGATTCCCTGGGAGCCTTGTGCTTGATGTGATGCTTCAACTGGGGAACATCACTGATGACAGAAATTGAGGATTGACCATAAGGTGGTAAAGGAGATGAGAAGTAAAGAACAACTCCAGCTTTTCTAGTATGATCAGACACGCCAGTCTACTCCTGAGATATGTCCATTCTCTTCAGCAGCTGGAGGAATGGAGAAGGATAAGTTTCCTCCCTCAAATTTGCCCAGAAAACACTCATATTTTAAACTGAGTTACTTTTGATAATGGGGTGTTACAAAAGATGGGCTGGGGAAGTCTGGCTTGGCAAGGTTTTATGATTACAAAGGATTATACTTGCTTTGGCTTGAAGCTCAGCAGTTTTCAGGGCTGTGTCCTCCAAAAAGACACTTAAGTGAGGAGACTTAAGGGAAGATTAGCAGCTAACTGTTCTTATTCAAATCATTATCCAGGTGACTGCATTTCCTGCTCTCAGGGATTGCCAGGGTAATGCCTTCGGACTTGCCAGGGTAATGCCGTAGAGCAGCAGCTGTGGGATCCTGGAAGTCATGAGTTTGACAAACTGTGCACTGCAGAACCTAGAAGTTTAATAGTTCAGAGATGGAAAGGAGGGGAAACTTCATTCAGGGCATTCGTCTCATTTCCAAACCTGACCACCCACTCATGTTTTCCTCTGGGGAAGGCCCTGTCTGGAACAGATACTAGCATGAATTTTGGGGAGTTTTGTGATGGGAGTGGCAGGAGTTCACCTACAGAATAAACCCATTCTCTTTTGTTATAAAAATTTGCCAGGATTTTCCTGTAGGTGGCTGGTGCTTCCCTACTCCAGCTCCTTGGACAGCTGCTGTCTGTGGCCTGGGATGGAAGCTGTGCTTCCTTTCAGCCATGTCCTACTGCTGATAAAAAAGGGAAGCGCGTTCATTAGTAATCCTCACTCGGCTCATTACTAATCCCCACTCAGTTCCCAAGGTTTTGCAGGAAGAGCTGAGGCAGGCTGCAGCTCAGAACAGCCCCGAGTTTAGGGACCAAGAGCCCTCTTGTGGAAGGCTCTTGCAGGTGATACCTGTTTGTCGGCTCTGCAGCGTTACTGGGGTACACATTCAAGGTGTGAAAAACAAAAAGCTCAGTGAAATCTTCTCCTCAATCCCTCAGGTTCTCCACGCTGTGCATCCCACGCTGCCGACTCCGCTGTTGGGTGTACAGCTACGCTTGCTGCACGGACACTTTGGCTCTCTGCAAGGGGGGCCAGCAGGAGGAAAAAAACTCTGCTCACCACCACGGGCTGCCAACACAACCTCTTGTGAACAAATGCAAACCCCCACCCACGCCACAGAGGCTGTGTGATGGCCTCCTTACAAACGAGGTCGCTGGGATTCCAACTGAGAGGACCCTCTGGCAGAAGGATGTCACCAGTGGCACAACAGGTCAAGGCTTCAGGAACCTCTGGCTTGATGCTGTCTCTGTGAGAATCAGGGAGCCCATGCCCAGCTACCCCTTCAGTGACACGGAGCTGCCCTTTGGGAGACCCCAAATCCTGTGCCACCAGGCTGGTAGTGTGAGCAGCTAAAACTTCTTTTCTACTCAGCCTCACACAAGTACCTGTTCTTCCCCCTGGAGGACTTTGAATTTGGATTCAACCATTTACAGATAAACGTCCCTTCTCCCCTAAAGAGCAATAGTGGACACGTTTTTCATGTAAAAAAGACACCTTGGAAGTGAGTCCATGCTTATTTGCAGTGCTATGAGACTTTTTAGGGAATGACACACACTGGCAGCACTCCTAAGAGCTAATTAATATAGCTTATCTTCTGCAGTGGCACAAGCTGCCATAACTTTTCTCTGCTGAAAGGACAGCCTTGCCAAGCCAAGCACTGAGGCACAGCTCCCCCACTGAGTTGCTGTGTGAGGGCACACAACCTGTGCACATACAAAGCCAAGCTTTCGTGAGGATTCCTTCCCACCCACACCCATTGGAACTTGTGTGACACCCAGTGGTGACCTCTACTGTAACCAAATGCAACTCAGGGCCTTGCTTCACAAACGGGTCTGCTGCTGTGTGCACATCTGTCATGGGATACTTGTTAGGGAAAGCTCTGCGGATTTTTGGGAGTTTCTCACAGCAACATGTGGACAATTACTTTGCACTGAACGTTGCTGCTTTCTGCCAGTGTTCTCTCTAGCCAGCCAGGACTAGAAGGAATTTCCCTACAGGATGCTAACACTGGACAGGACTCATCTGATCCAGGTGACATTCTTGCCTACTATGTAGGATAAAATGGTTTCTCATTTTCAGGGGAAAGGAGGAAAATGCCCCAACCCCCAATAAGCTTCCTAAGTAACTCTGCCTACTAACCTAACTCAACCCTGCCCTGAGTTTGACTGAAATGTTTTTCCCTTTTGCTCTGCAAGCTGCACCAATTCCTGCGCTTCTCTATCCACAATATCAGGGCAAATCAAAGTTTGAAAGCACAATGCCATCCTCTTTGTGGGATGCATTGTCACTTGAGCTGCTTATCTTCCTAAGACACAGCAGAGATATAGTCCATCCATTTAATTTTTTCCTACTTGGTATATATTCATAAACTGCTGGAGAAAATAGCAGGATTAAAAGTAGTTTATAGGATACTGAACTCTGAGATAAAGTAAAAAATAAGACAATGCTCCCTTTCTGCTCCTGCAGAGTCAGGCTGTGCCATCACCTTTTTACTGCTTTTCCATTGTACCAAGCATAATGGGAACTTCAGAACATTCTTACAGAGCAGTTTTTGACAGAGAAAAGGAGGTAAGCTGGAGGATAAGGAAACAATTGCACTCATGTGTTCTGGTTGCAAACAGAACACAAGTGACAGAAATCAGGGTGTTTCCAGAAGGCAGCCTGGCCCTATTGCAGTGATGTCTCACATTTTTCAGGTTTCCTCTTCTTTCAGCCTGTGCTTGTTCCAGCACAAACCACCAGCTTCTTGCAGGCTGACCACCCTCTTTGCTGATTTCCAACACTGTTCTTCCCTGTAACCACACTGCAACTGCACCTTGCCAGCCACACCACAGCTCTGCCACTTGCACCAGCATGTTTTCCCTCTCACTGCCCCATGCTCTACTTCTGCTCCTGACCAGTGATTGCACAGCCTCCTGCAGAAGGGTTTGTCTTTTGCACTCCGTCAAACCTTTCTATATCACCACAGACTCCAGTAACACTTTCAGTAACTCCCTCCGAAGGAAACCAAAGATTTCACTGATATATGCCTAGCATCAGGTTATTTTTATATGCTTGGGGGCAGGTTATTTGGTTCATTTTTCATTAAGCACTAATACTCTGGACCATGTTTTCTATTCCCTTATGCTGTATTCAGTGAACTGCACATAAATGGTTTCTGTGAGACCTTCTCAGCTTTATATCTTTGTCATTGTAGCAAGTGAGCTGCTCTGTTTCCCATGGGTGTTTTGTATGTTTCCTGGGGTTCCTCCTTTAATTGTATTAAAAATAAATTGTAAACTCAGTTTCCTTTCCTTAGTAATAAAAGATGTCTGTCTACACACTGGGTAGAACCTCTGTTATTCATGTTGACCACCGTTTCACAGCACCCAGCTAGGTGATGCAGGTGTTGACAAAGCTGTACCAGGTACAGCTGGCATCAAGACACAGCTCTGTCTGGTGTGCTCACAGCAATGACAAAATGACACCCAACTTGTGACTTCCACGCCCCTCACATCTGTTAGTTTACCAGAGGTTAGCTGAGCAGTGTAGCTACAGATCATCTTTCTCCAAAAAGGAGGCTCTCTGCAAAAGCAAAAGCCAGTGCAAAGCGTTCTCACTGTACTCCTGCTACCTGGGTTACCTACCCTGAAAGTGGAGGGTGAGTAATTTCAGTGCTGTGCTTTTGCTGAGGGTGGAGGAAGTGGGGATGTGAAGACTCACTTACAGGTGTACGTAAAAAAAAAGCTCTGAACCAATTCTTCACTCCCCACTTGGGCATCTAAGAAACAAAGAAGTGCAGGGAACTAAATTCAGCGAGAAACTGAGAAACAAATGGCTGCTAATCTTGAGTGTAGCTGGAAGTCTCTGCTCCCCCTGGCTAATAAGCAGATAAGAACAGGTAGCAGCCCTCCCTGGTACAGACAGAAAATCCACACAACTGCTACACCTTGGCTCTGCCTTCCCTCCCATGGAAGAACATCCCTGCATCACTGGTCAGGCACAGGAAAATTAGTATTCTTTAGGCATCACATCAAATACCACCAAACAGGAATAGAGACAGAGCAATGACACAGCTAAATGTCATCAGAGCTGCTGTACAGATAAGAGTGTGGGATATTGGGTGGGGATGTAATAGCAAGAAGAAAGAAGATAAAAAAGAAAAAGATAAGAAGTCACTGTGTAAGCACAATGACAAAAATGTGACTCAGAAAGGCCTATTTTCTTTTTTTTTTCGGGGGGTAGGGGGCAAAGGACAACACCATTACTGTCACAAATACATGCAGTACTTAAAATAGGAAGAGGGGAAAGATATATCCATAGCTCTGCTTATGCAGATCTTTCCTTTACACATAGAAAAGGAAAATCAGAGCTGGTTAATGACAACCCTGAAATACACATTTCTTCAACAGGAAAATGAGCTACACTGGGGTGTTTAAAAAAATTAAATGCTCACTTCAGGAGTCAGAAAATACAACATCTTCTTGAAAGCAAACTGTGCCAAAAATCTGCTTTGGGTGGGTGGAATACACTCTGTGGGATTGACTGTTCATATTTCAATCAACAGTAATTATTTGGAAAAGCATTCAACCAGAACAGATTCTTTCCTTATGAGAAGAACACCCAAAAATCCTGTTTGGATGTAATTCCTTTTAGAAGGACAAAAAAATTTCCAACCAAGAAAGGGAAGAGGAATTCTGACCTCCTGCTTTGGGGGGACAGTGATGGGCCACCTCACCCTTACGAATGCAGACAGTACATTTTACAGTAACTCCAGCACCACCCACAGGCAACAGCTCCGACTTCACAGCTCATCTCTGGAACAAAATAACAGAGTTGTAACTCTCGTGGCTCTTGCCTTTGTTATTGCCTGGGTAGAGGAATGTCTGGTGGGATCTTAGAGCTCTTCTCAAGGAATATCACTCAAGGATGCTTCTCTAGTACCAACACTGTATTAGCATGGAGTTACCTACTGTGCTGACACAAAGAGCTCATGGACACAGTCACCACTGCTGGATGGCTTTATTGAGGGTCTTGAACTATATTTCCCCCAAAGGTCACCCCCAACTTTCCAACTTGCAAATGAAATTAGAGGCCTTATTGTTAAAACTGTCCACGGTGCAAAGTCTTCCACCATCACCACCAGAAATAAGTCATGTTTTCTGTGGCCCCCTCAGGTTTCTATTGAGGAAACCAAATCATGCCTTCTCCAGGCTATTTCCATATAATTCCCAGCTCCTCCACACTGACTGCCAAATACCCCAAGTATTTGTAGGAACCACGTTCTTCAGGCACTCTCTGAAGAGCACCTTTCACCAGGGCATAATTAACTTTTGCAATCAGGGCACCTTTAGCACATGAACCATTCATAGGCTTCTTTATCTTGAGTATTTCTACATCACTGGTGGTTTGGACATTTTCAGCAGTGAAATGAGTTCTAGATGAGGCTTTGGAGCCCTCACTTCCTGACAAACCTAGATGATACTTCCTGGTCTGTAAAGTCTGTATTTCCACCTTCTCAGGTGGAACAAGTTTGGCCCTCCCAAGCTCTTTGTGCAGTGATATCCATCCCTGAACAATGTTTTCAGCAAAACACTTTTTCACAGGATACAACTGCATTCACAGACAACTTCCATGATCCCTTGACAGAAGGCTTTTACAAGCAGGATCAAAATGCTTCTTACAATACAGATGTGGAGAAGACTCAGTAGCTCTTCAATTCTCTTGCTCTCTCCATCTCTGGTCTTCCCTGGGCATTGTCTTCTGTTTGGCCTAACATTTCAGTCACATTGAGCTTGGATTGCCTAAGGAGAGAAGAGAGAGTGCAAAACAATTTCATGCCTGTATCTTCCTGACAGAGACATGACTCTAGAATCTGAGCTCTTGAAAATTTCTTCCAAAACTAGCAAGTAAGTTTCAGTAATTCACGTGACTAATGTCATGGCCTTTTTTCTCCCCAAGCCTCCAGCTATCCTCCTTCCCTCTCTTTAACAGGGATGGAAAGAAGGTAGAATAAAGGAAAGACTGGGAAGATTAAACCAGCATTTCTAAGACTGGTATGTGAACAACACCAACAACCAAGAGAAGAAGTGAGGTTTAGAAAGCCTAGTGTGTCGTGGTTACTCTAAATGTTTGAAGCCACAGACCCAGACACCCTCCTAGCCCACGAGTGGAAGGGGCAGAGCTGTTCCTCACCACTCTGCCAGCCTCTGTTCGTACAGCTCCTGGCGCTCGCGACGCCTCTTCTCCTGCAAGGTCTCACCAGCCAAGCCATACATTGCCATCAGGAGGCCTCCTGCAGGAACCCTGAAAGAGGAAGCAGAGAGTTACCAGTCACCCAGGGGACACAAAACAGCAATAACTTATTGGAATCAGCAAAAGGAGCATGCAGGGGCCAGATGCTGCATGAGGGGAGCGTCACATTCCCCAGAACTCACATCACATCAAGACTAAAGTACTCCTGTTCTACTGTCACCCACCAAGCCCAGCATCTCTTCAGCTGTGACCCACTGAAGCCCCTGAGACAATGTATTTTGAATTTACTCATTGACAGGCACACACAGGACAAAGAGCTGGAAGAATTTATGGTGCCCACTGAAGATCCCACAGAACACCTAAACCATATTTCAGACAGTGACATCCCTGCTCAGCTTCCATCCAGCTCTGGAAGTACTTGTGTTTTCACTGGTAAAGCTCCCTGCGCTGCTTCCAGGCATGCCCACAGCTGACACCATCCTGATGGTGCCAAGAAGCACAAATAAAGCCCATTCTCTTTTTCAGGTAGGATCCCCAGGTTCACTTGTGAGGATATTTACAGATCAGCACTTTGAGAAGAAATCCCAGCCCTGCTTGAAAAGTCAGATTTCTCCAGAGTTAGAGGTCATTGTGCACAAGCACAGAGCCTCTGAGAGAGAACCATGGGTTCCTCCATGCCCCAGGGAACTTTAGGAGACTTATGACTACAAGATACACATGAAGACACATGTCACCTTACAGGCCAGCCTTGCAGCTACTCCCTCAGTGTTTCCTAATGACTGCTGCTTCACATTTTAGCTTTGGTGGAGCCTATGTTGTTCCCTCCAATAAGCAAACAGAAGCAAATAAGATGCTCTGCTGGGAGCACTGAACTCTCACTACTGAGAGAGCAGCAAAACACAAAACAAGAAACAAAGAAGAAAAGAAAAACAGTTTAAAGGTAGGAAGAAAAGTGATCATCATGAGGTCCCAAGAGAGACAGCAAAAGTCCCTCAAGGCAAGAGAGGAAGGGAAGCTCCTGTAGCCCCACCTGTGATTCCAGTCTCAGTGTGTGCAGTCACAACTCACCCAAATGCTGTTCCGAACATGATGCCACCTGCCAGACCCTGCAGGCCCAAGTGCATTCTGAACAGGGCTCCTGTGAAGGCTAAAAAAAGAACAAACCTACTGAAACTAGAAAACAGCTGCCACAGACATCTCACCAACAGAGGGAGTTGATTTGCTGCATTTCTCTTCTCCATGAGCTGACATCTGCTTTTAACAGAGCAGAAACCAAGTGCCATGGCTACTGGGACAGACCCTCACCACACAGTTACCATGGTCTCTGCACTGAAACATTGCACAAAGTTCCTTCTACTTCAGAAAAACTTTTTCCTGTATCATAGAAGTATCTATGAAAGTAAAGCCAAGCTCTCTCTAGGGTGGAGCATGATCTCCCTCATCCTTATTTTCTGTGCAACAACAGCTAATAATAGTAGCTGCCATGTAAGGCAGAAAGGATCAGTAAAGCCTGTAAAACTGAACAAGCAGATCATTCACCCAGAGCCCTGTTGCCAAAAGTGGGCGCGCAAAACTTAGCATGAAAAGGGCAGCCTATAAACAGTGTGTAGAATTGTTACCAAGATTGGAACTGAAAAATGCTTTCTCTGTTAAATAGGTGATTATGAGAACAGGTTAGGCACCAAGTGTTGCCTTTCACACAAAATACTGCAGCAAGTATCTTGAAGATGAACTGATAACCACAAAACTCCCCAATGTTTTCAGCAGTGTATCAGTATCTGTTACAAATAAAGACACATAGCAGGCAAGCAACGGAGCAAAGTCAGTGGAACAAAAAGCAAAACTCAAGAGCACAGAAGCTGCTGGAGCCCAAGGGATGTGGATACTTGCTTATGCTTTTCTGCTATGACCCTTGCTCACAAGAAGCACACAAGGTTACAGCACTCTTACCTCCTGCTGCAGCAAAATTACTGATGGTGGTTTTATCGCGGTACGCAGACAGGCCTGTGCTCACCACGCTGCAAAGGTAAGGCACACAAGTGGGCAATTACAGAATCACACAACAGCTAGGCTGGAAGAGACCTCTAAGATCATCTAGTCCAACCCATGCCCTACCACCTCAACAACCATGGCACCAAGTGCCACATCCTGTCTTTTTTAAATATATCCAGGGATGGTGACTCCACCAGAGTTTCTGGAAGCGCTTTCTAACCCAGAAACTTATTCTTTCAGTGAAAAACTTCATCCTAATATCCAACCTAGATCTCCCCTGGCATATTGAAAAAGAGAGGCAGCAAAACACAGCCTGAAATAAAGCTGGATTTCATTAAGCCAGCCCTTAGGTTGCCTCTAACTGCCTGGTTGCCCATCTGTTCAGAGAACACACATGCCAGCCACAACTTCTGTGACTTTACTGCAGGCAGCTGCACAGACACAGACCAGGGAATATCAGAGCTCCTGAACTGGATCTGAGACACTCTTTTTAAATCAAAGATTTTTTTTTTTCCCATCACACAGAATCATAGAATCAGAATGGTTTGGATTGGAAGTGATGGTAAACCAAGGCCTCACTGTGGGCAGGGACACCTGCCACTAGCCCAGGCTGTTCAGCGCTCCATTCAGCCTGGCCTTGAATACCTCCAGGGATGGGACATCCACAACTCCTCTGAACTACCTATTCTAATGCCTAGGAATGTACAACATAGTCAAGCATAAAATAATTAGAGCAATGAAAAGGTCCTACCAGTCAGTCCTGATGTAGGACATTACCCCAGAAGCTGATCTCTGTGTCAGTAAGATCTGGCCTTGTAAACAGTCCCCAGTACAATAGCCTGTCACACTCATGACGCCAGCAGGGTCACCTACTCTTGTGGCATCAGATTTCCCCTTGGGACAGGTAAACCAACTCCTCCTAAAACATCAGCTAAGCCCCCAAGCACCCTGTTCTCAGTGCAGCAGCCACATACTCCCCAGATCCTGCATGACACTGACAAGCCAACAGCAATCCTCCTCTCCTTCCCAACATAGATAAACCCAATCAATTTGGCTTTTAATTGTGAAAGTTTTCACAACTGCAGGATGAAATTTTCAACCTGGGCTTTACAGAAATAGTGTTGAGCAGCAAATAGCTTAGTTCAGAACTTTTTCCAAAGAGCTGGTGAAAAAGGGGCTGATCTGACTGCAGGGGAGACACCTGGTGGAAGATGACGAGGTTACATGTCAAATCCAAAGGAATCCAGGAAAACCCAAAGAAATCAAAACCTCCAGGAGAGAAAGCAAACAGCACGCTAACTAAGCCTAAAAACATATACTAAACTAAAAGGAGCCACAGAAGCCAAGAGACAGTGAGGAAGAAATTCAGAAAGGAACAAAAAAAATGGGAGAGGTGGAAATACAAAATAACATCACTCAATACTGTGGGATCTTAGAAGTAGGAGAACTTAAACAGAACACACCTGCAGAGAGAGTCAATGCAGGTTTAAATTTTTTAATTTACTAGTTCGAACAATAGGGAAGGAGGTATTTCTGCTTGCTCACAAGACCCTGCTTAGTTTGATGTTCAATTGCCTGAAATTGCACTGAAACACCCAAGGAGGAAAATCAGGGAAGCAGAACACTCTGCATCGGTTTTGTGTGTGTAGGAAAAATCTGAAGGCCCAAACAGGTACATAAAACTGGTAGGTCTGATACTCAGCAACTGCTCAAGAACAAGACAATCCCCTGCAAGTGTATGAGGACAAGAAAAAAGAATTGTGAGTAACACCAGTGTATGCAAACTAGGAGTAATGAGACATAGCAGAAAGGAAAAAATCAGTGTGGGTTAGAAAGCGCTTCCAGAAACTGTCAACACACTTTAACACTCCCTCAGAGAAAAAGCACCAAAAGAGATGAAGCAAAAGCAGAAAGCAGCTGTCAAGAAAGGGAAGAACAGTATTCAAGTCAGTAAGAACAGGGATTAGATGTACAAACAGGGCTTTTCCACGTTGAGGGTTTGTGTTGACTCATTAGAAGACGAGAATTCTGGGGCAATTCTAAAAGGTTAAACCCTGTTCATGCTCCTGCCTGATCAACCAGGAGCTGCAATCAATCACCAGAGCTGTGGGCACTGCTGGCACGGAAAGCTCTTGGCCCCTGGTGCAGAAGGACGAGGACACACAAGGCAGCTCTGCCCCTCTCCATCAGGGAACACTCACTTGAATATGGTGGCAAAAGCCGCAACCCTCCAGCTCCAGCGCCAGCCGTAGCGGATGAAACTGCGGAGACCAGCACGGTGTGCAGATTGCTGAGGGGACACAGAGGACAGGTCACAGGTCACAGCCCCCTCCTCCTGCCAGCCCGGCTGTGGGACTGATGGCCCTTGGGACTGGTATCCCAACTCTGATCAAGCTTTTCGGAGGAAAAGCTGCTCCTAGCCACCAACAGGAAAACCAAGAACCAATTCCAGTTTGGAATGGAATTCAGCTTTTCTTTCTAATCCTGCCGCTGAAAGACATCTGGGTGTCCTCTTTGACAAAGCAGTAGAGAAGGGAGGAAAACTAGAAACTACTTCACTACTATGAGTTCACAAGTATTAATAAATAATAACCATCAATAAATAATAGTAAGTAAATAATAACCATCTACATTAAATGTTAAGATTCCATCAAGTTCTGCTGTTTAATGCTGGCACTTAAAAGTTTGGAAAGGTTTTATAAAACGTGATAAACAGAAGCTTCACAAAAATTAAAAATGTTGCAGTTAATACCATGAAAGTAAATAAATTTTCTCTTCCACTGTTTGTGGCTTAAGACTTAGCTTGGGTTCAGATGTACCAGGATATCACCAGAGTGAAGCCAGGCAGTGGTAATTTGCAGGTCACCACATCAGAGGTCAAATTTAATTGTAAGTGATGCAAAATTTACATCAGACAGATACTTAAAGGGGTTTTCTTCCTTATAATCCAGGTAATCAACACTTTAATTGAATGACAAGCACCTAGAAGTTCAAAGGCATCTATGAAATGTCATTAAATGTTCTTTGTTGTGCTGTTATTCTATAGGAATTTTAAATGGTCTAAAAATTACTCACATTAATAAGACAAGAATACAGTTTGATACTACGAATTCTCCTGTCAGCACACTAAAAAGCAGAAAGCCTTTTTGAGACATACCAATCAGCGACTTAACAGGACGGTAAACTTTGTTGCCAGCTTTCTCTGTAAGCAAGGGACGCTGCTTGGAAACTGACCGCACTTTGGATAACGGGGCACCGCTAATCCCCGCAGCAGCTGACCGGGCCGGCCGCACGCCCTTACCCACTCCCAGCAAACTTTCTGTCCCAGAAGCGGGCAAACACACGCGTTCCACAAACACGAGCCCATCCTGCGGGCTCCCACACCGCGCCTCCAAGGGCAACCTCCAGCGCCGGCGCCTCGCCAAGGCCGAGGCCTCGCGGGGCCGCCTCAGGCCCGGCCGTGCCCGGCGCTCCCCCCGCGCACCCCGGGCCGTACCAGGGCATCGGCGCGGTTCTGGAAGATCTCGCCGCGGCTGCTCTCGATGAAGGCCTTGCGGGCGCTGACGAAGGCGGGCAGCCCCCCGTAGAGCCAGCCCACCACGCCCGCCGTGAAGGCCGACTTGGCGATGTTCACCGTCTCCTCCGGGAACTGCTGCTGTTCGCTGCAAGGCAAGGGCAGCGATGGGCGCTCGGGGAGGCACGGCGGTGCCGCCGCGACCCAGCCCCGCAGAGCCCCATCCCGCCCCGTCCCACCCGAGCCCGGCCCGGCGCTCACTCTCGCCGCCAGAGCTCGCTGAGCCGCTCCCAGCCCGTCTGCGGCAGCGGCGCGGGGCGGCACAAGACGGGCGCAGCGGCGGGGGGCTCCGCCATGGCCGAGCCGGCGGCCGCGGCGGCAGCGGGCGGGGCGGCAGCGCCCCCTGCGCCCCGGCGGGGCACGGCACGGAGCGGAGCGGCTCGGAACCGCTCGGAATCGATCGGCACCGCTCGTGTGACACACTGCGCTATTACTGATTAATGACTCCAACTACTGACCCGCCTGTGCAGGGCCAGGTTTGTCCCCGCCTCCCCCGAAGAGGAGCTGAGTTTTGGGGGCTGTGATGCCCGGTTCATCAGACAGAGGGAGTGCAGCTTTTGAGGGGCTTGGATTTGCAAATCCTGCACGGCGCCGCTCGTGGTGCTCATTGCCTTCCTAAAACTCGCCCTGTGGTGAACCCTCCCTTCCCTCGGGGAACATCTGATGGGGCATTCCTGGCTCGACTCTGCTGATAGAGATGCAGCTGTCCTGTGTGAGGTGTCAAAAACCATCAAAGACTCATTTGAGAGGCTTTTCTCCAAAGGAAAGAAAGCTCCCCACCAGGAGAGTGCCTGGGCCTTCCCAGGGAGCCTGTGTGTATTTTAACCCATAGGACTTGAATTCCTGGGATTCTTTCCCCACTCCTGATGAACCATCACTTCGGAAAAGTGCAACAAGCAAGTCTCATTGCAAGATCTACGGTTGGAACAACTGGGGCTCTGCAGACCTCTTATTACCCTTCTGATGAACCAACATGCACCCAGCAAAACTTCTTTTTTGTTTGTTTTATTCCAAAAAGCACTTCATTATAAATGGTTTTAAAATGTCATACAGAGCTAGTATTCAGTTTCTTGGAGTGCTGTCTCTCCCTTGGCTAAAAATTGAAAACCAGAAAACCCTTTCCACTCTGGCACAGTTTTCCTGGGAAATCACATTCTTTTAATGCCCCATTCTGTTTCCTTTGCTGGATGGGATAACCCCAGCACTGGTCCCAAAACCAACACATTGCCCCAGCACCCAGCACTTGACCAAGAGGGCCATCTGCTGTGTCCCTGTACCAGGGCTGCAAGGCCTCTGTGAGGGCATACGTGCATTTAAATGTTATTGTTTCATGCAACTTCCTTCTTGCTTGATCCACACTGACTGCAGACGGGCCTGAGAGCTGTTGCTATCATCCTCTTCCATGATAATGTACTGCTCTCAGCCTGTTTTACCATCTAGGGTGCTCGCCTGGGAGGCTCCTGTATCCCTCCTGTCACCCCACACTCCTCCTGTCTGGCTGCCAGAGAAGATGCTGCTCCCTCCCAGCCTCTCACCTCAAGGGACACAGAGCATTTCAGGAATTGCAGTCCTTCTTAGCTGAGAGGCTGTGGTGGGCATAAACACAGTGAGCACAAGCAGCCTGTGACCAACTCAGAATGGGTAATGTGAACAGTAGCTGCTAATGTGTGACTGAAGGCGTTCCCTCATCCAGGCTGAAGGGGATGAGAAAAGAAGTGGCACTGCTGTGGGGAAGAAAAGTGAATACTGAAGTGAGCAGATGTATTACCAGTCTCAAAAAAACCTAAAAAAAAAAAAAAACCAAAACAAAAAAACCCCACCAAATAATCCTAGAAAGATTACAGAAGGTGATCAGAGTAGACTCTGCCCTTTTGGGGGAAAGAAGTGCTGAATCTACCTTTGGAATACTTTCTCTGGGTTCCTAAGGGTCCTAAGGTTTGGCCAGGCAGCTGGTGAGAGATAATTGACAGGGGCTCAGTTGTGCAGGGCTGTTGCAGGCACACAGCTCATCTGTTGGCAGATGAATCACCTCAGCTGCCAAACACATCACTGATGATGGCCACACCACCACCTGCTGTTCCCCTGTGAGGTAGGTAGGGTAACTCTGCAAGGATCAGTTATCCTTTCAAGGGCATGTCAAAGCCTTACCATCAACTTCTAACACCAGACATAAGTATCAACTCTAAGCTATCCAAAAAGGTTACCCCAAATCCCAGTATCTGCTTCTGTCAGAGAACACCTAATACCCCAAGTACTATCACCCATCTGAGAAAACATTTGCCAAACAAAGGGGCAACTATTTACCAGCTGAGTGCAGCTCAGTCTGTGTCCCTTCCTATGATTTTTGGTTAAAAGTCCAGTAAGGCTTCTCATTGACTGAATGGGCTTTAGGATCATTCTGAGAGGGGTAATAACTAAGTCCTAAATGCTAACACCCCTCCTCTAGGCATGACTAACCACCCCATTAAGTAGCCATAATCCAACATGCTGCTTAGCATTCTTCTGGTGACAATATCCCACTGCCTGGAAGCAATGTCCAACAGCTTACTGCTGTTCTCTGTAGTTCTAGTGTGAAAGGTAAGTTTGAAAGAGCAGGAAATAAGTTAATACTGATCTTCAGATTTCCACAGTGATCAGTTTGAGCTGAAGAGAAAAAACAGAGAAGTCTCTACAGTTCTGTTTTCAGCTGTCCAGAAGTGATCTCACTGTAGCTCTTCCTCCTTTTCACTTTGTAAGTCAAGGTTTGGGAATATTCAGACAGCAGATGCTCCCAGTAGCAAGAGATATCCTCCATCTCCAAGTGCTCAGTGATGAACTGACGTCCCCTAGAGACACACAAGGCACAGTCAGGACTGTTTTCTAGCTCCTACAAGAGTCATTAGTTTTGGTTTGCATGTATATCAACATTCCCTCTTGTTTCAAATGAGAAACAACACGCACTGCTCTGTACCGTCTATTTTAATTTTACAATTTTCATTCATGCTCACAGCTCTGACAGTTGCAGTGCTTTTGCTATTCTCAAGACAGTATTTGCTATCTGGGATAATAAATATCAGATTTCACTTATCACATACAGCTAGAGCAGCACTGATGCATGCTGCTTCAGACCAGCTTGGATAGATAATGTTTACAGTGCAGACACAGCTCCCAGGAGCCAGCTCATCTCATACTGAGAGCAAAGCTCCCAAATTCTGCCAGCTTTCCACGGGGCTCCTGACATGGGTCACACATGAACCGAAGAGCTAAGCACAGCATCCTGTTCTCTGCTCCCCCCTGCTTGTTAGGAGTGCTCCAGCCCTCCTGTTGTTATTGCAGAAGATCAGTTATACTGCACCCTACTAATATTGGGTTGTCTTCAATGGGCAACCCCTTCAAAAACAGTGTAAGAAAATGTTCTGGAAGAAGCCTGCCTAATATCCAGGAAGGACACACTTCTTACCTCTCTGAAATTTCTTGTGCTATGGCATCATTTTCCTTTACAAACTGCAAGAGCTTCCTAAAATGAAGACACAACAAAAAAAGCTATGAGACAATTGGCTCAGTGAAGAACATCACCCCTTAGCTAAATTGTTAGGGAGGGTGAGGTTAAGAGTCTACAAGTGGGTGAAACTGCTGCTCACCTCAGAGCACAGAAGAAACGTCTCTTCTTGATTGTTTCACATCAGTTCTGGACAACATCCTGAAATCTGGGAGCTAACACATTTTTGGCCCACTGATAAGTTCTTCCCCCTTATCTCTGCTGGCCACTTGCAAATTTAAGTGTCTAGTGCCTGCTGATTTCAGTGAGAGTAAAAGACTTACTCCAGTGAAACTTACTCCCCAAGTAATAGCACAGGATTCTTTGGGGGCAGTGATCAAGAGAAAACACAATGACCTCCAAAAGTCTTTGCCTGATACCTCAGAGTGGAGGCACTTCATGGCCTAACACAAACCATCCCACCTTCCCAAAGGCTTCCCCATGGTAAGGAATGCTCCATGGAGCAGCCTCACACCTGACATCAGAGAGGTCTGACCGCACTGGGATGTAGTGGACCCAAGGCTTCAGCTGGGGGTAGAAGAACTCTAACCACTCTTCTCCAACATGAAAGACGAGGGAGCCACACAGGAAAAGGTGTTTCAAGCGGAAACTGGCCGCCACTCCTCGGAAATTAAACAGGTACCTTTAAAATGAGCAAAGAGAGTGACCTGGTTACGTGTTTTGTGTGAGGAAAGGCACTAAGGTGTGCAAACCATCCCAGACAGGCAGCAGCTAAGTAGCACACCAGTCACTACAACAGAGGAAAGTCATTGATTTGAAGCTGCTCACAGGAAAGGTGAGCTCAAGTTAAGGGTATGCTGGGTGAGTTTCTGCTGCCTCTCAAAACTCACTGAGAAAAATAAAGGTGTGAGGCTTTACCTCTGATAAAGGTACCTGACTGTGACAAAATGAAGGAGGTCTCATGGACAATTGTTAACAAGACATGGAAGGTCACAAACATCAATTCCGTGATCCTATGGGGTCACACAGATTCTGTCAACCACAAGGAAATTCTTCCCAATTCTCTCTTGCCTTGCAGTGAAGCTTTTCTGTTCATCATGGTGCTTTGCCACAGCTATCTCAAGTTATTTTTTCCTCTGGGATTCTGCTTTAATCTGAATGTAATTGTTTCATATTACCTTGGGAATGCAACCCTAAGAGGTTAAATGGGCCAGTACACAACAGATGGACTTCACAGATAACAAAGAATCCACAATTTTGTTTTCAGTATTTTCTGCCAAGTTAGTAAAGCGGGCTTGACTGTGGCAAGGGGGTATTTCTCTTAGCAAACTGTATCTCATAGGGATGTTTGTTTGCTTACTTGTTTTCTTTATCAAACCCACATTTCTCCTATTATATGGAAAGCTGCTTTTCCTACGGGTAAATCTCCCCAGAACATACAACTGATCTTTGAAGTCAAGCATTTTGGTCTGGGGTAAGAGAGATCTTCCTTTAATGAAGCTATTTTGGGTGAGATGGAGCTTATATATTATATATATTTTGGGCAAGATGGGAATTACAGCTAAACTTAGTTCAGCAGTAAATAACAAGGAATAAATCTGAAATTACATCCTTTGTATTACCTAGGATCTCAAGGCAGGGACGAGGAGCTCCCTGTATTAGGAACTCAACAAATACATGTAGAGATGTAACAAGAATGATGGTCTGGAAGCAAGGAAATGCCTCTGTCCAATTCCAGACACAGCTCCCACCATCCATGACCTCAGCCAAGGCAGCCTGCTGTAACACCTACCCTGAAGGGAGCAGACAAAAGTTCATGTTGACCCTGCCACCCTGGGCTACAACCAAAGTGTGTGAGAAGGTCTCAGCCTACACCATATGATGGTCTCGGGAGCATCAGAGTTGGGCAGTGTATGTGTAACAGAAGGGAGAAATCTGGGCTACAGTTCAGTGAAATACAAAATGAGACAAGTCAATCACATTTGCACAAAAACACAGATTCAGCCAAATGACTGAGCTCTTTTATCAGCAGATTCTGGCTGGCAGAATCACAACTAGCAGAAGAAAAAGCAAAACATCTGACACACAAGTGCATACACACTAAGAGTTTACATTGTACATAAAAACCTGTGAGAATGCTACACCAAAAACCACTCACCAGTGTAGTTAAAGAATAAAAACCTTTGTAAATCAAAACCACATTCGCACAAACAGCATAAAAAAGTATGAATTAATACTAGGTCTGCTCAATCAGATTTCAGGTTCTCTCTTTTACTACATACACCCAGTGGCAGCATTTGCCATCCTAAGCTCCAAATTTTCAACTGTCTTTTATCTGCTCACAAGCCTTCATATTTACATGAAGCTGGTTGTTGAATTATACCTTAAAATAAAATGAGAACCTACACCATGCAAGGAAAGACTAACCCACAGCCCTTGAACAGCTCTTAATCAAAACTCTTACTTGTATTTGCAGTGATCAACCAGTGGAATTTCCTTTGCAGGAGGCTTTCCTAAGGTGTCCTTAAAATAAAGAGAATTTAAAAAAAAAACAAAAACAGTAAGCTTCAAATGGTGATTTAACTTGTTTTCCTTCTCAGTTAGAAACAAAGGTGATGTGTCAAAACCTTCCATTCCCACTTCTGAGAAAACCTTCTCTGGTGGGCTGTTAGAAGGATTATAAAGAATTCCTGGCCCTTCAAACATGAAAAAAAACTCAGTAAATTACACACTGCCTGTAAGTGAATGCCAGCACAAACACATTAAATGATAATGTTTTGTTGGCAGCTACAGAGTGGAAAACAGCTTGGGACAATGGACTGTGTGAAGCCAAGTGTAACTGGATTAGCCAAGACTGTGGAGAGAGCTGGACTGTAAACTAAGTAAGAAACTAAAAAGTTACCATCAACAGTTATCAGAAAGTTATCCACAGTAGGATCAAGAAAAGGAGAAAACAGAAAAAGGTTTGAAGACTGACAACACGAGAGAGGCAACTCAGAGACAGAAGGGGAAGGGTTGGCCAATTTTGTTGTTGTGGGAGAGGAGGAGATTGGCAGAGATTCATTTTCTTGTGTGTTCTTTCCTTAAACAACAAGCGTAGAAGGAAGAAAAGTGTTTGGCCTGCCAGGCTCTAGAGACTCCTTCCTTTCATCTGTCAGAGAGGTGCGGCCGAAAAGGCAACTACTCACCTCCCCCACTCTAAATGTTCACCCACAACTCTCCAGCAAGATGTTTCTCTCTCATCAAAGCCATCTTGCAATGCCACCCTTTCTGGCCTTCACACTCGGAAGACAGACAAACACCCACACACCTTTTCAGATTTCCAAGCCTGGTTTTTAGTGTACTCGGCATCAACAAGTTCCGGGTTTTCTCGGGACAGCAGGATGAGGGGATCTCTCTCAGGGCTTGTTCTGAAAAATAAATGCTGTCACTAATTGCCAGTTCCCATGACCCAACAGACTACAGGTCTCAAGGCACTGCTTCTTTTTGAGGCTCACCTCCCTGTGTGCCCCCAAAACATTATGAAGTGTGTACCACAGTGTATTTCTGTCCAAGGATATATTAACAGAAGAAAATGAGTTATGGGCATACCAAAATTATTTGAATGGCCATATATCTAACAATATTATTTAAACAATTCCCAGGACAAATCCTGCGTCCTTTATCCTGATGGGTGCCAAATGTTTGAACTCCCACCTTAGTCACAGAGAGTTAAGAGATGCTCAGCATCTTCAGCAGTGATCCCTCTGACTGGACTTTAAAACACTGCTGCTAAACAAGGTTATGACATCCCCGAAACACATTCCTCATCTGGGACTACCTGGTAAGCCATCAAATCCTTCCCTAATGGGGAAGAGGAAGAAATAAATATGGGGTTTAACATCGGAGAGAGGCCAAAAATAATCTTCTCTTATCCCCCACCACTCAGGTAGCTTAAGGCCAGAATACTTTTCATTCAGTGTGGAACACTTGCACAGCAAATAAAGCATTCACATTAGCAGGAAGCATGTACAGCAATATTAAATCTTTAAATTTGTATCAAGCACCTGCAGTTTCCTTCACAGAACAAAACAAGTGGGTTCCTGAGGTGACAGTTTTAGTCATTAAGAACTAATGTGGCAAATCCATCACGACTTCTGTTTCCAATATTAGGTGATTATAATAAACTAGTTGCAAATGGCAGTTCTTGTGGAGAATAGCTAATAGTGCAACACTGTACAACATGTCTCACTTTTGGAAAACACACTCTGAGTTACACTTAATTAAGGATTAGGTCTTGGAGACACGGAAATTTCTACATACAGAGAGCTGTCACAGCCTCTGTTGATAGAGTCTTCTGTTGCAGGAAAAAATGCTCACCTGGACCCTCGGAAATAGCCCTTAGAGATCTTTTTCTTCCATGGCCATTTTTCTGCAGATCTGAAAATATTTTTTATACATGGCAATAAATTATTTAATATTACCATGAAACAACACTCTCATCAGCTTTCACAGCATGATGTCTTTTCTATTCTTCATTTTTGATGGAAAACACTTTCTTCATTATAGCATAAAAACCTCTCAGCCAGGTCCAATGAAACAGGTTTTTCTATGAATATTGTGTTTAAGACAACATAATATAGGCTACATTCCAGAACACCTTTCAGGCAAAACAGTGTATTACCCACAGCCCCCAACCAAACTTTGAAGGGTATTAAAAGTTTACCTAAGGTTTGAATCCACTTCTTGTACTGTGGCTTTATTTTGCTGCACTTCATTGAATATGGATAGTAAAAAATTACTAGAGAGTTTCTAATCAGTCATTTGCCACTACAAAACAAAACTACCAATCAAGCAACAAAAAAATCCCACCTAGTGCACTTAAAACAGAGGAGTTCATTGTTTTTCCTAATCACTTTAAAGCTAATCAAGTCCTTCCAAACAGCTGTTCAACTGGGGTTTTTTCTGCCAGTGCAGTCACCTGCCTCACCAACTCTCAGGAGAACTCTGCCATACGTTTCTACTGCACCTGGTGGAACATGCAGCTAATCTACCTGTGCAGGTCAAGCTTTGCATCTCCTTATAACCCAGTAACAACTGAAAATGCAAGGATGAGTAAATGCTTTTTTTTTTTTTTTACCTCCATTACACTACAACACATTAAGCTTTAGCTATAAATAATCACATGGATCTTCAGATTTTGAAGAGCAAAAGATTCAACCTTGCATTCAGATGTCAAGTCAATTACATAGAAACATTTTTTGCTGTTTCGTTTCTGTGTTCACACACTGTTGCATGCTTGGTTTGTCACTCTCCGTGGAAAGCATGCCCTTACTCTGCTAATAAGTCAAAAGATCCTGCAAAAGGAAGACTTTCAGCCAGTAGTTTAGCCCAGTAGTAGCTCTTGATTCTTAGGAATGATTCCAGGTTTTTCTACTGCACAATGACACTCAAGTAAAAGCAGATCTAAAGAAGGCTTTCCTTTAGCTTTCCAGAAGCTTATACAAACATCCTGGATCATCCCTGCAGTGAAAAAAACACAGCTCCTACAGAGGTAGTTGAAAAGAAAGAAAAATATTTCTGTATGTCAGGGGAGATTTCTGCAGGCAAAAGATAACTGCTACTTCTCCCCAAACCTGATAAAAATCTGGCCCTTACAGCATGAAGAATGTGCATAGTTTGTCCTCCGCATTCCTCACTAAAGGGCTGTAAACAGAGGAGCTAATTATAACTTCCAGTGATATCATCCAAGCTTTCCATGGAGGATTCCCATACAGCACTCAGACTGTAGGTAGTTAATGTGAGGCCAACAGACCTATGGACATCAACACTAGCCCAGTGCTGCCCAGTACAAGATGGATTTTTGTCTTCCACAAAACCTCCCCCCACACACAACCATTTCCAAAACATACCTCCTGAGGTCCTCTCTCATGAGGTCCCAGCGCCCTAAACCTGTTGGGTAAATTGGCCAAACAGCTGGTCCTCCTTCCCAAAATGTCCAGGCAGGATACATGATATCATTGTATTCAGATGTCTTGAGAAAAAAAGAGAGTAATTCAAGAATGAGTAATATCTACTTTGGTTTACTGCCTGTAACAAATGTTGCAGTTACAAAGCCCACCAGTAACAAATGCTCCTTCTGGGAACTCGGTGGCTTTCTCCATTATGCATGGAAAAGAGGCCATAAGAGCTTTACAGTCACCATTTGCTGGTGAATCAGAATCACTAGGGTTGGAAGGGATCTCTGGAGATCATCCAGTCCAACCCCCCGGCAGGGTCACCTAGAGCAGGTTACACAGAAGCACATCCAGGTGGGTTTGGAATGTCTCCAGAGAAGGAGACTCCACAACCTCCCTGGGCAAGGTTCATATTAAGATAGCTCAATACTGAAATGCTTCAATGATTTTTAAAAGGCCTTGTCTTGCTGTGTGGTGACACAGGAGTCTCATGTAGAAAATAACAAAAGAGATCCATGATGCACTTGGCAAAAGACCTGAGCTCAACTCACTTTTCTAAAGGCTTGTGCCTATGTGTAGCAACAAATTATTTCTTCTGATAAGTCAAGAGGCATTACTACCTCCTTAGAGACACTTTGACATTAAGGTTTCCAACACTTCAGTTCATTCCAGGCTTCCTAGAGATCACTTAACAATTCACCTTAACAGGTCATGTAAGAATTCCAGTTCCTCACTCCTTTTTTGGCTGCTTAAGCCCCCATATATTATCAGTGGGAAGACCAGAACTTAAGACTAAACCCTTCTATGAAACCAGACTACAGGCAACTTCCTTGCACTAGAGGTAAACTTCCTGCACAATTATCCATCTATCTGTCACCTGGGGAGTCCAAGGCCACCAAGGTAGTCAGGAAATTAGTGCACATGACTTATGAACAGGGGCTGACAAATGGGTTTGTCTGTGCACAGGACAAAGAGGCTTGAGGGAATGTAAATGTCATCTCCTACTGCCTAATAGGAGAGTTCAGAAGGAGGCACTCTTTTCTGAAGTGCAGAGCCAGAATGAGTAGCAGCAGGCTTTGATTACAAAAGAAAAAATTCCAGCTAGACAGTGGGAAATACGTTTTCATTCTAATAACAGGTCAAACTCTGTGGATGCCCTGTCCCCAGGGATGCTCAGATCTGAGCAGGATGCAGCCCAGAGCTGTTCCTACTCTGAGCAAGGTTGCTAGACTGAGATCCCTTCCAACTTGAGTAAGTGTGTGCTTCTCTATCTGCTCAGTCTTGCTACAACCAGATACTGGTAACAGACCATGACAGCTCCATTATCAACTTTCTGAGATGCAGAACAGGAAAATACTTCAATCCCTTATACGTTCAGCTTTAGAAAGCACATAGGATCAGCACCCTGAAGTCTTCCTAACACTGACTGCTGAAATGTGAGCTGTGCCTGGGTCACTGGGTTTCAGTTAAGATAAGGTTGAGGTTACAGTTCAGACACTGGACAACAGTGAGTGCAGAGCTCAGTTTCTTGTAGGCCTTGCAGGGCACCCAGGGGCATAATGATGAACACAGCTGCAAAGATTAAACTCCTGCAGCCTGCTTTGCAAAAACTTGGGTTTTGCTGGCTAGAGTTAAGTTGTTCAGTGGTCAAGAGGCAAGACAACTTGGCTTTACTGCTGCATCCAGCAGCAAACATGGTTATTGCTTGTACTGAAAATCTAGAGAGAATTTTAGGATCACTGAGGAGTAGGCAATAGTTATGGATCATATTATGGTTCAGATTGCATGAGCTGAAGATTTAGGTACAGTGTAAGATGCTACAAGTTAGCAGAAACAGAGTTGGGTTTGAACTAGCAAGACCAAATAGTTCATTGCTTCTCTTGCATCTTAGTGTCTGCCAGACTTCAGCCAAGATTAGGATTTGTCATGAAAATGAAAGATTGGGGAATGCACTATGGAATACACAGGGCATTCACTATGGCAAAGCAAGATTAGTCAAAGCTTGAGGTGTAAGAACATTTTGTTGGAGAGGATGAGACACTGTGCCACAGTCAGGTTTAAGAGTGGGAGAGGCAGGAAAACATGCAGGAGGGTCCTTGAGTATGGGAACAGAGAATCAAAGAGCAATTGTCTCCATGCATGCGTGCACCTCTGCATGTGTGTGCACATTTTCAGGTGGAAAACGGAATCCAGGAGAAAAGGGTTCACAGAAGATGACAAGATTATAGAAACACCCATCTGTGGCACCACAAAAAAAGGATGAAAATATTCACATTAAATGAGATTACTGTATGACAACTGACACGATGAAAAATCCTTAATATTGCTTATAAACTATGGCTGCAATTTTAACAGAGGTATTGGGAGGAATACTGGCACATATCCCACCTAGCTGTGCATCATTTCACTGCAGAAGAGGTACACTTTTTGACCTGGAAGAGGAGCAAATGAGGGGAAAAGCTGATCTATCAAATTGATCTGCAAGTCTGTGTGTCAGAAAACTGGAAGTGAAAGGAAACAAAGGGCAAGAAGGAGCAAGCAATTTTGCTGCAAAGAAAACCTGCAGAGAACCATCCTCAAAAATATGCTACCAAGAGAAAGAAGGATATGCATGGTTTGGAAATGCTCAGCTTTTAAAGGTGTGTGTACCTTGCTGAAGGAGAAGACTGGGATAATGGGTTTCATCCACTTGGGAACCTGGGGGTAGTCTCGCACATTGATCACCATTTCCATGTCAGGGAGGCGGTGGATGATCCCCAGAATGAAGTGCTCAACTCCACTGCATCTGTGCAGAAATGACACATGGCAAAAGAGCTATAAGGAGGCAGAGTCCTGCATTCTCTTGCAGGCATAGAGGCACGAGAGATGGTGAGCCTAAGCCACACCATGATGCAAACTGGGAACTGCCTGCAGCAGCCTCCAAGTCCCTCTGCAGTATGGACACCAATGAGGCAACACATTCCATTAAATCTGGCCTGATCTGAGCTTTCTCTGGGATGCCACAACCAACCAACCCTTTGTACACCAAAGTACAACAGTGATACTTTCCTATGATGCATATAAGCCTAATAGTTTATTTCCTGGGCTCCTGCTCTGATGAGGAATTCAGGCCTCTGAAATATCATTGTACTCAATAACTTATAACTTGGCAGTGTTGGAAGCACTCTTCTGTCCCAGCTAGGGAGAGCAGATCCTGTGCACAGCTCTTACCTTGCAGGGAACATGCAGTCCTGCTCACGATACAGTTTGTTTTTGATTATTTGGTAGTGGGTCCCGAGCTTCCGGCTCACCACGTCTGACATGGTCTCCTTGGAAATGCCGCCTCGAAAAAGAGCCAGGTCCTGCTTCCAGACACTGAAATAAAACCATCAACCTTTATTATGTAGCACAGGGAAGATACTGTGTATTCAGTTGTGCAGAACTTCTAGCTAAAAGCAGAACTCTGGGGAGAGAATTTAAGTCATTTGGAAGTTCCTCAGAGACTCATAGGTCCAAGGTTCAAACTTTCACCTATGTGCTGTTTGCCCGAACACAAAGCAAAGGAAAACTCCAGTCCTTTCTCACAAAAGTACCTAAAATACTCTGGCATGTTTTGAGTAAAACCCTTCAGCTCACTTGACTCTTGTGCTCTTGCCCTCCATGAATGATGGGGCACATCAAGACCAAATTCTTCACACAGTGTCATGCTATACAGACATCAAACATGTAGGTAACAGCAGGGAATACCATCACCCAGCAGCACTGGCTGAGTGAAAGCTGGCCCAGGAGGACAGGCCTATGCAGCACATGTCCTGAGACTCCTGCACATCACCAGCGAGATCCGGGAACACAGAATGGAAGCACAAACCTAATGAATATAAGAAAACACAGAAGGAGGATGCAACTTATGTAAATTTAGTCTAAAAGTCCTGTGATATAACTGCTTGGAGCATGTAATAAACACTATCGGATTGTAACAGCCAAGGAAACATTGTTTGCTTTTAGGTAGACATTGCATCATTGCCTGTGTCAGGAATTGCCATCGTGCAGACAGTCTGACCACAACAGCATGAGCAGCCTGGCAGGGATGCTAACGGGGTGAGCTTGAGAACAGGGAGAGCTGCAGCACTACGGCACATCCACAGCTATCCTCGCTTCATGTTACTATTGCCTATCGTGTTCTGCAGGAGATTGTAACCACTCGGGAAGGTGTTTGGCCCAAAGGTGGGCAGGAGCTGGTGGGGTGTATGTTTAAAGATTAGGATATGTCTTTAGGCTGTATCTGGATTGAACCTCAGGAAACAGACTGTAAGGCTCAGCTAAAAGAGATTTTCCTTCATCAATATTTCAAGAGCAATGAAGATCAAAAACTCCAAACAGTGTACAAATAGTTGCTCAGTATGACTCATCTGATTTTAAAAGTCAATATAGCACTCAAACCCCAAAATGAGTGAGCACATCTGATACTTTTAAATAGGAGGCTTGAAGCTGGGCATCTGTGTTTCTGCATCTGAAATCTTAATCCTAAAGGCAGAAGAATATGATAAGCCCTAAATTCCTTTTCCTCTTTTAAATAAAAATGCTGCTTAAAGGTATCAAACCGCCCCAGTCCTACTGAGTGAGAAGGCAGAAGTGGGCTGTTAAGAGAAATGTCGCTATGTGTATGGTTTATTGTGTGCTCACATATACAATGTATGTTCAGTTGCAGAGGGTAACAAGGCGTGTGACCAGCGGCAGTCTCATAGCTGCAGATGTGACACCTTTGGGCCAAAATACTCCCTAGCTAATAATCCCCAATTATCCCAGAGCTGCCTGAAGTATTCCCTCCTGTGTCCGGAGACCTGCGCAGTGGAAAGGAAACCGGTCTCACCTTTGGTGGCAGCTGCAATTTTCCTTTACACACGGCTCATAGGCTTCCACAGCTCTCTTAATTTGGTCAGTTATCGTTTTCCACTTGGCATCTAAAACACACAGGAAGGAAAAGCCAAAGGATTCGATCCATCCTCCAGCAGAACAAGCGGCGGGATGGGGAGGCGGGGAGCGGGCAGCGGGTCGGGCGTGCCTTGCAGCCCGCGCTCCGCCGCGGGATGCTGGGGAAGCCGCCCTCCCGGCCCCCCGGCCCCGCTCCGCGGTCCCGTGCCGCCGCCCCGCCGCTCACCTGCCGCCAGGGCGGGCTGCAGGCGGCACAGCGCGGCCGCCATGGCCCACAGCGCCAGCGCCGCCCTCCCCGCGGCCATGGCCGCCCCGCCACACGGCCCAAGATGGCGGCGCCGCCCGCCCCGCGCGCCCCTGGGAGTTGTAGTTCTGGAGTTCCCGCCCCAGCGCTGAGGGGGCGGGTGGACACCGCCGTGTCGCGACAGAGTCGCGATAGATGGGGCCGTGCTGCACGAGCTCTGAGTGTGCACCTGGGACAGCCCCCCCGCAAATATCCTCCTAGCTCCGCCCTCAGGGGTCCTGCCAGCTTCGCACGGGTCTGGGCGCTGGCTGCTGGCCCTCACTCCCTCTGGGCGTTTTTGGGAAATAACTTCCCTGGACTTCTGCATTCATCGAGCAATTGCTGTTGCCAAAGCCCAATTCCATTTGAACATCTAGGGTAAAGTCACAAATCTCATGGTTGCAGTATAAATTTCTTTGTCGTTGATTTGTATGAATTTCTTCGCTGCTTCAGGTCTGTGAAGTGCAAGGAATCATAGAATCATCGGATGGTTTGGGTTGAAAGGGACTTTAAACATTATTTAGTTCCAACCCTCCTGCCATGAGCAGGGATGTTCTCCACTAGACCAGGTTGCTCAGAGCTCCATCCAACCTGGCCTTGAACACTTCCAGAGATTGGGCATCCACAACTTTAGGTAACCTATTCCAGTGCCTCACCACCCTCACAGTAAAGAATTTTTTTTACCTAATATCTAATCTAAATCCATCCTCTTCTAGTTTTAATCCATTCTTCCTTGTCCTACTACATGCTCTTATAAAAAGTCCCTCTCCATCTCCAGGTTCTAGAAGGCTGCAATTAGCTCACCCCTAAGCTGCCTTTTTCCAGGCTGAACAAACCCAGTTCTCTCATCCTTTCCTTGTAGGAAAGCTCCTCCATTCCCACAATCGTCTTGGTGGCCCTCCTTTGGACTCATTCCAACAGGTTGATGTCCTTCAAGGGTTGGATGATCTTTAAAGATCCCTTCCAACTCAAGCTATTCTATGGCTCTGCGAAAGAAGACAACTGAGAATCAGTGGTTGAGCGCCATCAACAAAACGTGTAGAACTTTCAGTCTGCAAAACGCTTTGTAAGAATATAGTTTTCAAAGCTACTCTCCACTTAGTGTTTGAGTTTGGGTCAGCTTGGTCATACTTGGCCATCCTTCAGGAGACAGGCTTATCAGCTGGGTGCTAGATGCAATACCCATGCTGATAAGCAGTCAAATTATCATAGATCAGAGGGGCTGGGGATAAGCAGATACCATCCAAACATGAATCCACACCAGTCAATCAATGTTTCTTTCTGAGGCTGAACATGGGAAGGTCTGTCCCATCTTCATAGGGTCTGTATATTCAAATGTGAACACTGAACATTCATTTTTTCCTAGCTTGGTGGCTTTGGATTTCAGGAAGAGGAGCTGTGATTGCTCATTGATAGGAAGGAGCCACATTTACACTAAATTTTTTTAGAGTGAACTCTGATTAGCCACAACAGCCTCCAACTCAACTAGTCATAAAGGCCTCTTCTGTGTGAAACTGAATTAGTCCTGTAGGTATTTGTAGATTTGGGTGGAGAAATGATTACCAGAAAACAGACCAAAGAGGAAAAGCATGTGCTGACAAGGAGTATGATGGTTTCCCAAGGACTGCTAAATTCCAGAGACCAGTAGTTCTACTGAATTTGCAAGAGCTGATAAAATCCAGGCACCAATCTGTGCAAGGCCACAAATGAATATTGGGATCAAGCCTGGCTGCTTGACTGGAGGGCAGCAGCTCCTACAGACAAAGTCTGTGGGATCATGTGTGCACCCAGTGAAATAAGTCACTTTGAGGGACTTTGAACACCTGCTTGGAAGGTGTGTGCCAGCACAGCCCACTTCTGGGGTTGTCCCTATGAGGGAATAAGTGAATCTTTGTGTTTTATCTGCTATTCATAGTAACAACTTCCTAGAATGAAAACCTTCTGGCTGTCTCATCCTAAACTCTTGTTGCGTGGCCAAACATTTTTAAGCAAATCAGGAAAATTAATCCTTTCTTTTCATCTTCTCCTTGAGATCCTCTCTCTTCCTTTTGATTTCTCTATAAGGGTCTGCTTTCTTTCTTTTCCTCTAGTCCTTCTTAGAGCTGCAGTAGTCACAGATCCAATTAGAGACTGGCCTGAAGACTTCCCCAAAAGTGTGAACCTTAGTAAGGTAAAACCAAAAAATTTTCAATACTCTTAAATATCTATATTTGCCTCCACAGGTTTCACTCAGTCTTAGCCATTTCTACATTAGTTCTAGCAAAGTTTTCTGTCTTCCCTCTTGGGTTCCAGACCAGATTTTCCTGCTTCTTTCCTGGCTGACTGAAGAGACAGCAGCTCACTCTTCCAACACCATTTCTGTTTGTTTCTCACAGCTCTCTGCTAGTCTCCTACACACCCAGTAGAGCTGTAGCAAAGGTTATTTCGGGTACTTTCTCCGAAGCAAATAGTAGGAGTGGTAGTCAGCATAAATGTTTAATAGACCCTGAGAGCTAAAACTTTAAGATGAAGCTCCTTTTGAAGCTACATTTACAGCCTCTGCTCTCCCAGGCTTTGTATAATGAAAGCACCCTAGGCCACTGTGGTGTGGTTTTGGCATGTGCTGTAATTCCCCCCAAGCACCTTGGATGGTTGTAAGCCTCAGAACCCCTTGACTCTCACTTCAAACACAGCCTTTGCCTCACCTTCTCTACCTTCTTAATTTCCTGTAAATCCAGAGCTCCGTGCAGGAGCATCTGGCTCTGATCTTTGATACCCTCCCTCAAACACAGCCCCTCCCTCATTTTTTTTTTCTCTGCCAAATCAAGCATAAACACCCACAAATTTACTTTCATCCTGTTCCATGTGCCCGGAGTGGAAAATCACTTGGCTGTAAATCTGGTGTCCTTGCTTTACATATTCAACACAGGTTAGAAGAAGGGTGCTCGGGAAAGAGTTTGGTTCTCCAAGCTGCTTGTAAGATTGAGTTGACGAAAACATACTTTTTACATGTTGAGTTTCTCTCAGAGCTGTGGTCTGGCTTTTCTTTACTACTATCTGCTTGAGCAGGGGTGGCAGTGGAGGCTGTTCTCCTTTAAATCATCCTTTGGTGCCAAATGGAAGTCCTAGGCTTCCTGAAATTCCTCAAATAATTGGGAAAAATTTCCCATGGAGAATGGGCATCTCAGCAGAGGGAAGAAGGAAGCTGTACAGGCTGCTGAGCTTCAAAACCTGTGATTGACATTACCAAGTTCTCTGGGGATGGGCCCAGTCTTTCTCACAAGAAGCCACACAGCTTTCGGAGAGTCAAGATTGTTTCCAGTTGGTGAGATCCTTGTGGAGCTTCTTTTTCCCTTGGCTCTGAGCCGTGTCCCATAACATGCAGCGCTGTGGAGGTGTCAGACTGTGGCTGTCAGGATTCAGGGCTGGCCACAGCTGCAGTACATGGCTTGGAGATGTTTGGTATTGAATATTCAATTATTTTATGCAAAGGAGGGGAATTACAAAAGTGTTGCAGCAACTGGAGCGCTACAGAGAAGTATAGTAGCAGATTAGGACACCCAGTAAGGGTTGGGGTCATGAATGAATGCTCAGACTAAGACTCTGCAGGGTCTGCAGAACCTCAGGGTTGGACTGGGCAAAACAATGCTGGAGACCCAAAAGTTCAGTTTTGATGAAACCTCATCAGAGTGTGCCAGTGAAGGAAGTCAGTAACCCAACCCTCAACCCAACCTGAGGATTTGTCAAGGCAAAGGAAACAATGGAGCTTCCAACAAACAGTGGGAAAGGCATCTGTAGCTCAAGCCCAAGGTCAAAGTTTAAGTAGTTGTGCATGCTGTGTGAGCAACACAAACCAACTACATCTGGTGCTTGGGACAAGATGCAAGAACTACAGTGGTTTCATCCTTTGAAGGATTTGTATGTGGCAGAGGATTGCTGTGCTCATGATAATGATGACACTGTGATAAAATTTTTTTTCATTTGGCAGCAGAGTGTAGCAGCCCCAAAGAGGAAGGACACCTATTTAGTGTGAAATGAGTATGTAAATACACTTATAAATATATCTGAGGCTTTTTATTTGTACCCCTTGAAAACAGCGCAGATAAATCCATCTCTCTTGGAGGAGTTAAGAAGACTCCTGCACAGAAGGGTGAACTGAGTCCTGATTCCTCCTGAAGACCCAGCAGTTCTCACTGCTGGTGTCATTGCTGCAGATAGTATTTTTCCTGAAGCCACCATCACTGGAGAATTCCTAGATGTTTGTGACCCCGTAGAAATGAAGTCATTGGAGTTGTTAAATTATCAAAGCATGGAACTGTAATTGTGTGAGCATCTTGTGAAATGAGGGACTAAAGTCACCAACACCCCCGCACAAACCAAAAACTGGAAAAGGCAAATTTTTTGTGGTGGAGCAAGAGGGATGTTTGGAAAGTTAAAAGCCCTTAGTCTCATCAAGAGGATGTATTCAATATTTGTACCCATTTCCTTTTGCATTTGAGTCACAGGACATCACCACAAGCTGAATTTGAGCACATTCCTACAGAAAAAGCCTTGGCATTAGGCCATGGCTGTAAAGACTTTTAAAAATCTGTTTGAGAGGCCATGTTAACTAAAACTGATCATAAATCACTTTTTGCCATTGCCAGTGGGGATCTGGCAAACACCTTCCTGCAAACAGAACGTCTCTCTCTTTAGCTACAGTTGTATAACTTGCAAATTGAATGTGAACCTGAGAAAGATTTAGTAGTTGCAGGCACACTTTCCAGAGCCTTTGACAAAAATTCTGTGGAACAAAGTCCCAGGCTAGATTATGGATATGTCAATTGGGGAAAACAAAATAGAAAAACCCAGCCTTGTCGGTTTTAAAATGAAATGCAGAATTTTATTGCTGGTAGTTTGCAGAGGACGAGACACTGCAGGATGTAATTAAGGTTCTACTAGAAAATGATTTGCACAGCTTATTCTGTCCCTGTTTCAGTTTAAAACGATTTAGATACCACTTCTCTGAGGCATGAAGAAAACTGATCCTTGAAGTGTTGCAGGAAAATAAAGACACAGAAAGCCATTTAGAGCCTGAAGGCAGCGTGAGACATCTCTGCCTCCCTCAATAGTCAGAAACACAAGTGATGTGAAATGGAGGAGTGCGTGCTGGTGGAAAACACTCACCCTCTGGAAGGAAGTTAGGGAAGCAGGCTGGCATCAGCTTGATGTGGGAATCCTGAGCAGCCATTTTCATATTGCAGGGTAGTCTCTGAGGGAAAGCATCACAGCTTTGTAAAGGAGCAGGTCGCTGTTATCTCTTACTAGTGGATTTATTCATAAGAACATGTCTGTCAATGGACTGCTGGTCTGTGCAACCTTGTGTGTATCCCAGCTAATCGCTGGTGCCTAAATTTACCCCAACAGGAGAAAGCAATGCTGAAACTCTGCCAGGAAGGGGGCAGTATCAATCTGCTGCACTCCTGGCACTGCTCAGTTACAGTGGATTGTCACATCTGTGCTAGCAGAAACTGATATTATAGTGAGGGTGGGATTGTTTTGATAAGCAAATGGAAAAAGTTAAACAAAAACGTGGTGTGATTTTGTAGCCTGGGATTGGCAGTGTTTCACAAGTGATAGAGATGCACAGTGACAAGGAGACTCAACAACTGAAGATGGGGTGTGCTCTGTGGAGACCTCAAGATCACATGAAGGGGTTTTCTGTGAGGAATAGATTTGCATTTCCCAAATTCCACAGGCCAGTGGGAGAGTGTAAATTGCTGCCTTCCACGATGGTGGTGTCAGCTTAGAGTGGCTGCAGTCTAGAAAAGCAAGCAGCTTTTTAGTGGGCATTTTGCTAACCATAGGATGGGTTCTCCAGAGGACATGGGTTAGCACATGGGACATCTGTGGCAACAGGACATTTCTTATGAACAGACACCTTGTCTGTATTTGTGTTGTCTATTAGCTGGGTGTAGATAAACCTGTGTCCCTAGGGAAGTTTTGAGGATCTGTACCTTTCAGAAGCTCTTGGAGGGAGGTGCCATTGTGCAGAGGTTTGACAGACAAATGATCCATGCAGAGCTCTTTATGTTCCTGGACAGCATGTAACACGGGAGTTCTTCCATGCTATTTCAGCCAGCAACAAAAGGTGTGTTCAGGTAGAACATGCTGAGCATTGACAGGGCTTTGTTTCCTCCTAAAATCCCAGTGCTTGTCACTGCCACTGTCATTGCTGCAGCTACTTTGCTTCCTGAAGACCATCATCACTGGAGAATTCCTAGATGTTTGTGACTCCATAGACATTAAGTCATTGAAGTTGTTAAATCATTGAAGCACAGAACTGTAATTGTGAGCATCTTTGTTACAACTTTTTTGCAGAGCTGCACAAAAATTCTCTGTCTTAGCACTGCTTGAATGTAATAGAATTTCCTTCTGCTAATAAACTGAGGCATTAAGTTTCTAATTTAGGGATGGGATAAAATGAGTTGTGCTGTGATTTCTAATCATGGGAGAACTCTTCTAATGTGCACACATTCAGTGTTTGTCATATAAAAATGGTTCCTTAACAATGCCCATTGCAGCTAATTTGTAACTACACAGTGTAAACATTGATTTCTAAAGTTTTTTAATAGATCCCCAAGCTACTTAATTATCACTTACTGACCCTTGTTTTCTAATGGTGATTAGTTTAGTTTCCTCAAACTTTATAAGAGCTGGATCTCAAGTGGCAGTAATATGGACAATTTCTTATTCCATATTTAATAGCATAGGGGGTCTCCAAAGCATTAGTAGATCGTGTCTTCTCAGAATTTGGCTTTACCTTCACAGTGATAGCCCCCTTAGCTGGACATTTTGAATGTTCTACCTGATTCAGCTTGTATTAAAGTCATGGAGAAGAAAATTCAAACCAAAACTCTGGGATTTTAAACTATTTGATTTTAAAAAATCACAAAGTCTTGCTTATAGCAGGTTTCTTTCAGGTTTGGCACAGTTTTTGGTCTATAACCTACTGGATTCTTCAGCATTCCTGTCTATATGAGATAAGGAAAGAGACCAACCTGGTTTCTGAGAACAATTTGCCATGAAGAAAGTGTGTAGGCTAACTTAATTCCTATGGCAGTTTTATTGACTTGAACAGTTAGCAAGCTGAACTTCTCTTTTACCCTTAGTCTTCCACTGCACTCTGCACCCCCCTCCCTCTTTAAATGACATTGGCTGTAAGGTCAAGACAAAAGCTGCTTTTGACTCCCTTGAGGTAGAAAATTGGAGAAATGTTTTTGCTGATCAGAGAGAAGAGCTTGTGGAAGAGACTTCCCAAAAGCAGAAGTTGGGTTTTTTTTGTCACCTCCTTTCATCAGAGTTTTAGAAAGGTACAGGTTCAGAGAAACCAGTCTGAAAAAAGCAGCGAAACTTTTCTTCTTATCAAATATGATATCACTGAAAAGCCAGAAAATAGGACTGAAGGGGGCATTGGGATGTTTTCCAGCCCATTCCTCTATCTGATAGCATGGATACCTCTGCCATTCTTGACCAACATTTGCTCTTTTCTTAAAGATATGCAGTGATGGAGCCTGCTCAGGCTTGTAGCAGTTTTGGGCTCATTTTGGGCTTGCTTTCTTGGTGAGTTCAAGGCCTGCCTTCCAGTGCTGACACTGTAACTCCTGTGTAGCCAGTCCTACCCCTGTCTACTCCATTTGAATAGCTGATTTTTCCTAACCAACTGTAGAATTTTTCATGTCTTGTTTGAATTCCATCCTTTTTTTTCTTCCCTGACTTTCTCAGATAAATCAAAGATGTTTTGAATACTAAGTCTGTTTTCCAGCATATTTGCAGCCTCTCCCAACAAGGTGCCATCTAAAAGTTTAATAAGCTCAGCCTCTGTTCCTTCATTCTTGTCATTAATGAAAATATTGAATAATACAAGTTCTAGGAGAGTTCTCTTCAAAAATCTTGCTTGATGCATCTTTCCTGTTTGATGGAGAAGGAGCAGTAACTTCCCTGGATATGAGATTTCCCTCTCCCCCAACTGAGAGTCAAGAACAATAATTTTTGCATATTGTGAAACATTCTAAGTTTCAAAACTTTTACTAAGAAAAGTCTCCAAAGGCTGGGCAAGAACAGAATGCCTAACAGCAGAATTTATTCATAGCTTGGAGAGGATCTGTGCTTTACCCATAAAGTCCATAAACATTTAAAGGGAAATTATCTGCTCAAGGAAATTCTTTAAGTATTTATAGTACCCTGCTAGACACCTAGCATGACAAGACACTTCCTGGCCTTAAAGCTGGAATGTTACAGAAATGTTACAGAAACAGTCTCAGCAGATTGTTGATGAGAAGGAAAAAAAAAATCCACAAAACTGTGGATTTAAGCCTTTTGGAATAAGCATGACCTCTGTAGAACCCTTGGAAACTCCTTAAAGGTTTTATTACTTTGAAAAGAGCTCTCGTGGTTTGGTACTTTTGACTTTTGGGTTTCATAGTGGTTGTACTGGGGCACAGTGATCTGCATGTAAGGTCTTTCTCAGAAATACTTCTAAGGATGCTTAGACAATTAAATGGCCGACAGGAGGGCTTGAATTTTTCAAGACAATGATGCCTTGTACCTTCCGGATTTAAACCAATCTCCAACTGTTTGGTATCAGGAAGACACTCTGTAGAAGGCAGATGATACCAAATGGTTCTGCTGCAGTTCAAAGGGACCTAAACAGCTTGGAGAAATGGGCTAGTGGGAGTCTCAGAAAGTTCTACAAAGCAAAATGCCAAGTTCTGTCTCTGGGCAGGAATAACTCCAAGCCACCAGAACTGACCAGGGACTAAGAGGCTGGAAAGCAGCTTTGCAGAGAAGGACCTGTGGGTCCTGGTGGACACCAAGCTGAACATGCCAGCAGTGTGCCTTTGGGGCAAAGAAAACCAACATCCTGGAAAAACATCAGCAGCAGGTGGAGGGAGGTGGCCCTTCCCCTCTGCTCAGCACTGATGGGGCACATCTGGAGTGATGCCCAGTCCTGAACTCCTGAGAACAAAACATACATGGGCTACTGGAACAGTTCCAGCAGAGGACCTGGAAAGTAGTTACAGGCTTGGAGCACTTCTTACATGGTAAAAAAGGCTGAGAGGGCTGGGGCTGTCCAGATTTATCTAAAAAACACTTTTTTTTTTTTTTTTTTTGTACTGTGATGATGGATTGAATACTGGAACAGGTTGTCCAGAGAGGTTACCAAGTCTCTGCACATGAAGATATTAAAGATCTGACTGGATACAGGCCTAAGCAAGCCACTCAATTTGAAGCATCTTTGATCAAGGTTGAACCAAGCAATTTTCAGAGGTCCCTTCCCAGATTTTGTGTGTCTTGGGGACACTCTTACATATTCCTCTTGACCATCCATGTGTGGCATAATCAGAAACAGGGCACTGACTTGAGCCCCGGTTTGCACAGAAGTCCAAAGAAGGAAATTCACATTTTGATGTAAGGGAATGAGAGAATGGTGTCTATTCTTTGTGTCTCTCACACTTAGCAGAGACACCTCTGTGTGTGCCAAATGATGCCAAATTTGCATTTTACACATAACTGATTCTGGAAAGGCAAAAGGAAGCAGTGAAGAAAGCCCTGTGAGATGTCAGTGCACACCTTTCCATGTGTACAGGTCTGGATCCATGGTCAGGAAACCTCTCACTCCATTAGACACTTCATCCTCTAGTATCATAGTTAGTGTTTTCCTACCATTATGTTTTTAATTACAGGCATAGATGGATATGTAAATCATCCCTCATCTGAACTAATGAAGAAGCAATTTCATTATCTTTGCCATAGTGGGAGAGGACACTGAGCTCTGACACAAGGTACCATTGGTTCAAATGACCTGTTTGAAAGATATATGATAGGGAGCTGTGGAGCTGCCACCTGAAGGTCCATGGGAAGAGCTGAGAGCATTGCTCAGCAAGGAACAAGAGCTTGCTCCAGAGGCAGACTTCAATTTCTGTACAGGGAAACCACATTCAGTGTGCATTTCTACAGGTGTAGGGAAATGGGACTGGAACAGAAGACAGAGGCTGGGTGTCAGGGAAAGCTTTGCTGCTACAGCTGATGTCTTCTCCACATAGAAACATCCCAGCAGAGCCTGGAAAGCTGGACAGTGAGCAAACAGCATACAGGATTTTATGTCGGGTGCATTAACATTTTTCTCAGCTTCTCAGATAGAATATTTCTTGTTCTGTCTGTATCTTATTTCAACATTCTTTTTCCCCAAGTTTTACAGTCTTGGTGTGCACTGCAGTGACACTTCTGTGGATATAGTCTGTCCAATAGGCCCTGATATGCAGTTAATGCTGCTTTCTGAAAGTATCTATAGGATCCTGAGAATTAAATAATTCTTCAGTGCACAAGTAGGTCAGAGGGGGTTATCTATTGCTCAAATATAAGATTCCTCTCCTACTGTGGGATGCAGAACCTAGTGCTCCTACTTAGGTTGTTTTTAATGAAGAGCTGCTTGGGTTACCCTGTAACGAAAGAAGGCAGACATTGCAAAAGGATCATTTTAATGGTACCTAAAGTCTGATGGGTATTTCCACACCACTTCTCTATATCACAGAGCAGCAGTGGTCCAGCCTTTCTACACTGGCACACAAAAATTCTGGAGTGAATTTGAGGGCTGGTCTGTTTGCTGGAGTGTAACTGGTGCTGTGGGGGGGGGAGAGCAGCAGAAGAGGCCAATGTATCACTGCATCTGGATGCCACAGAAAGTTCCTGTTGTCAACAGCTGCCCTCTAACCAGGTGGTTTGGACTAGAGCTGCAAATGATGTTGGCATCAGCATGTTCTGGCTGCAGAGGCATCAGCCCCTGAGTGCCACCTTCTGTGGAGCCAAATTGGCTTTCTTTGGGGGCATTTCCAACAGAATCCAAGATGCAGTGAGCAACAGCTGTCTGCCACTGTGACACACAGACAGCTCTCAGTCGCTTACTCTCTCCCTGGCACAGCTGGCTGCTGAGCTCTCCAAATCCCAGCCCTGCCATCCCCACAGGACCTCTGCAGTAAGATAAAATGGCCTGCAGGTCTGGGGTGAGGCTGCTGGAGCTTCTATTATCCCAGATCTGAGACTCCAGGAAGAAGGAAGAATTTCTCCTTCCCAGAACAGTGTTTCTAATTAGTTTTAGTTTCAGGCAAATAATTTTTGGATGAACAGGCAGGATGATAATACTTAAATGTGCTCTTCTTTGGGGCCCTGTGCATTGTTGTGCATTAGTCTCTCCTGCCTTGAAAGAAGAGATGTCTGTATTTACAGGTTTATCTAGAGACAACATTATATCCACGTGGAGTAGCATACACTGAAACTTGAAAATGTACCAGACTCCCTGGTTTGTGCTTTTTTTACCTTTAAGCCGTTGGGTGTTTCTGATTTGTTCTTTACTGTGCCCCCTTTGAAAGGAGAGAATGTTGTCTTGCAGCCTTGGGCAAGATGTGCTGTGCTATACCAGCTCTGAGGTTCAGTGCCAGCATCAGTGCACTTTACCTTGCTCTCCCCTCCAGTCCTTCCTTCCCTTCCGAGGAGCAGGGAGGAAATGCTGCCCCTGCCATTAACCTGTATCCATTCACGATATCCATCCTGCCTCGGTCTCCAGCAGAAGTGGAAGCAGCCCCTGCTGCTGGAACATCTTCAGCTGCAGCCCTGCTGAGGTGCCCCTCCTGCTGCTGGAGTGTAAATCCCCAGCAGCTCTTTTAACCACCCTTCTCATGCTACTTGAAAAATAACTTTCTCTTGTCATTAACGCTGATCTATAGCCGCATTAATGTGTGAAATCACTGGGTGTGAAAATAGTGTACTAACCACTACTTAATGTAATATTACCACAGTAATGTCTCTAAAAATATCTTGTCCACTTGATTGCTTTCATTGTGAACTAGAGATAATGTACCACTTACAGCTGATGATTAAAATTCATAAAGCTTTGGTTCTTAATTACAGCAACTTGCAATCAAAGTGAAATGTCAGATCCTGAATGTTGTTTATCTGTATACAAATTCTCAAAACCAAGAAAATATAAGGATAGTCTACACAACAAAGCTGAGCTGCTTTGCTTTAAGGTTAAGTAAAATAAATACACATGTGAGTATATATTGAGACAGGCTGGAATCAGTGAGCATGAGATCTTTGACAAGGCAGAACTCCCCTCGTATGAAGTGCTCATCTTTGGAAAAATCTATTGATGAAGATGGAAATGTAAACTTCATAGAAAACTGTTGTGGATGGATGGAAGTAACTGTTTGATGTGCTGTGAATAGAAATTTTGCAAGTCAGGCTCAAGGTTAAACCAAAGATGCAGATATCTGAAAATGCAGAAATGGATTCCCACTGCCATTGAGAATTACCATGGTAGCTGGCAGGAGAGGACAGTGTCCTTGGTTTCCAATGTCAAAATGATCTAACTACAACCATGTTCTTGGTCAGCAGTGGCACTGCATGACAAAAATCACTTTCTTTTGGGTGCCCTAGGCACTCCATTTTAGAGATATGGTAATTTTTTTTCAAGTTATGCTAAGCCCTGAGGGTTTGCAGTGCTTTGAGATGTATCTTACCCTAAACTTATTAACACAAGCCCTAACTCCATGTCAGCATAGCTCCTTCCCTTTGCCTTTTTTTTTTCTTTTTGGTTCTGGTATGTGAGATACAGGCATAGCTGAGTGTAGGAACTACAGTTCTATTCCATTTATAGTCCTACTGGCATCCTTCCTTTGTTCATCTGTCCTGTGCCAGTCCGGAAAAATCCAAACCAGAGGGAGCCAATTTGTTATCATTTTCCAGCATCATTAAATAAAATAACATTAAAACAATAGGATCATTTCTTTACCAAATCTGAGTAGCTCCATTTATTTCTTCTGATTCAATGTCAGTTTGAAGGAGATCTGAACCATTATTTGTAAACTTCTTCAGAAAAGTTTTGTTTGGTTGGTTGGTTGGTTTTTTCCCACAGGGTACTCCCACTATCTCCACACTAGAGTAGATTAAAAAAAATAATCTTTGCATAAATGGGACTCAAAGCTTGACAATGACATTCATTTTCTGAGGATTTCTATAACACATCTCCCTTCAGGTGTTACTCCTCCTGGCACTTTTGGGCACCTTTGCAGTGACACTGATGAGGAAAATGCTCAATTTTAGAGCTGCCCCAGTGTACCCAAGTGTTATTGCATTGGCAGTTTGTTCCATAGACATTTGCTGTTTGCCTACCTTTGTTCCAGGTGAACATTTTTGAGACACAAGAACCATTTCCTCCACTGGCTGCATCACCAGCTCTGATTCATTGGGTCTCACCCTGGAGTGGTCCTGTTGGCTCTCATGGCTTGTGATGGTTTTGTAGCTGCCTGCTGCTGTTTACACCACTTGCACATCTTGAGCAGCACAGTGAGTTTGCAGAGGGGAAGGATTTGTCTGGTTCTGTGGTTTGGTGAGCTCCAGGCTTAGCCACCAGCAATTCCTAACAGCTCCACACTTCTGCCACTGCTACTGGAGCTCTCCTGCTCAGACAGCTTTTCTCCACATGGATCCTGCTTTAGTTGGAGTTCCTGGCTGCCCTTCTGTACCTGGTTCATGAGTGCCATCCAGAAGACATGCCTAGCCACAAACAAAGCAGAGGCTTCTGAGCAAGCAGAAACAAAGTAAGTCACCTTCTCTCCCAGTTCTGTCCCTTCCCAACTTCAGGTTAAGACCTTGCTCCTCTTAAAGGATCCTCCTTGCAGCTTTCCTCTGCTTAGTACCTGATCCCTGTTTTGGTGTGTAAGGTGTACGTGGCACAGTCCAGGCCAAAAAAGAACATTCTCATAATTAAAAATTCTTATTCCTCCTGACATTTCAGACAGAAAACTAGCAGGAAATTTGCTGCTAAGGTCCTGTTCATCTTTAACGTGGCAGATCACTTGGCCCCTCACATCTCGAGCAACAAGTTAGCAATATATTATTTTCTGCAAAATCTTTAATATCCATACTTTCTACTGCCAGTGGCTAGTGGTTTATGTCAAATAGCTTGCAGCTGTAACCAGCATCTGTATGCACCTTTTAGTCAGCTTCCAGAGCTCCTAGTCTTTTTCCAGAGCCTCCACCAGCTCATTTCAGGTATCTCAGGAGGCAGTGTATTCCTCTCAGCTTCCTTTTCAGTCCCACTTTTGGGACTGCTCATGGTCCCTGGGAGGTTTAGGTGCTTCTCTTGGGAGCTCACAGTGGAGGGAGATATCCTTAGCTAACCTGTGTCTGTGTGGAGCACAGAGGTGCAGATAAATGCCCCAATTTTCACGGTACAGTTGCAGCAGGCAGAATGTGGCACAGCAGTGCAGAGACAGGTAACCTGGAGCTGCCTGGCTTGGGGGAGGAATCCAGGATTTTCTGAGCAGTCCAAGCCCACTGAGGAACGTGTCCTCTGGAGGCAATGTCTGACAGTTATCCCACTCGCACATGTTGAGAAATTTAATGTGGGCACAGCGGGCTAGGTTTGCATTTTGCCTGTTGCCTCCTCACACTTCCCAAATGATGCAAAAAGGTCCAGGCATGGAAGGGAAGGCAGCCCCTGGCAGTCATGCCCCTGGAAATGCTGCAGGTTCCTGCTGCCATATGCTGCAGGTTGCTCGGGGAGGGAAAGCTCTCTTGTGCCTCTCAGGTTAGCCTTTTATTCCTTGTAACAAGTTCGGGTCTGGTGATGACAGCTTTGCTCCTAAGGGTGAGAGAGTTAATTTAGATTGGGCACCTGTTGCTTCCTCATCCTCTCTGGCTGAGGATACATCTCCTTTAAATGCTGTATCCATTAACTACTCCGTGAGCAAGAAATCAGACTGTGCAAAGGAGGCAAAGAGGTACAACATGTAAAAAACATGTCCTCCCACTCTGCCTTTTCCACAGGATAGGCAATGTTTGACTTCACACTTGAGGAAGCAGCTGAGAAATCCTTCAGATGGTTAAACATTTCAAATGGTTTGGATGGCTAAATGTCCTAGATTTTTAAAATTTCACAGAAGTACTTGAGTTACAAAGTGGACCATGAAATGTTTATGGAGATGTTCTTACCCTCCTGCTACTGACATCAGAAAAAATAATGGAGTAAGGAACAGGAGGTGGGAATTTTAGGTTAACAGGATAGTAAATGAGTGATGCTATTTCAAAATTAATTTCTTATCCTTTTAAAGGAAAGGCTACACTTGTCCAGTTTTAGTTTCCCTTGTTTCAGGGAATATTTAATTTCTGTGAAAATTTGTCCTTTTGATTTAATAGCATTTCTATTTCAAGTGAAGCTTTCTCTCTCAGAGGGCTGCGGTTTGGGTGACCCTGGGCTGAGGCTTGGACTAATCAATGGTCACCAGGGGATCCAAAAGGGAATATTGCCAGTGCTGGTAAATTACTATTTACTAAGAGGCAAATTCTGGAAATAGAGTTTCTCATTCAGCAGCGTGAAGTGAGCGATTTTTCTTTCACTCTGCAGTGAATATGATGTTGGTGAAAGGTCCTGGCCTGAGCACCCTGGGAATTGAACCCTGTGCAAGCCCTCAGCAGAGAGGCAAAGGATCCTGGCTACAGGCTGCTCTTCTCATCCGGTTTCAATGATGGAAGAGGAAACTGAGTTTATACAAAACCTAGCCCAACCCCCAGAAACATCTCGCTTTGTTTATGTTCCGAGCTAAGCCTGTGACTCTCGCTGTTTGGAAGAGCTATCCAGACATTTCTCCATCTGACTGACTTCACATCTATTCCTTGATCTCATCGAGAGATCTGGCTTTTAGCTCCCGCTCATGACGACGTCCCACTTTTCTCTTTCTCTCTCTCTCTCTTTCTGTGCTCTCCAGAGTCTGAAAGATCCCTGTATAACGTGATTATGCAACCATGCAAATGGACACGGTTCTTTTCATTTACTGCAAACCCCGCTTCGTGCCTCCCGTTAGGAAAATAAAATCCTCTGCGAGAGACACGCCGTAGAAGGTAGCAGGAAGGGAGTTGTGTGTCTGGGTCTGAATGCTCGGAGGTGGTATTAGAGATGGAAACAGACTATTTGAAGTAAACCAGTGTGCCACCATCTCTCCACAGGAACCAGCATCAGTTAATAGACTCAGACAGTTCTCCTCTGAATCGTTTCCCCCTAGGAAATGGCAGATACTCGCCTTCCTGGTTGTTTTCCTCAGCTGGAGGTCTCCCCCCCGCTCCCGCCCAAGCCGAGCTGCAGGGAAATGAGCGGTGCGGCTCTCCCCGAAGGCCAATTTGCACCCTCCCACTGTAAACAGGCAGCTGCTTCTCCACTTTGCGCCCAGGCGGGAGGGCCTCGGGGGGCACTTAAACACTCCCCGCTGCCGCTGCTGCGCCCGGCGCCCGGCCAAGGGCTCCCAGCACCCGGGCCAGGCTGGCGGAGGACGAGCAGGAATGTGGGACTGAGTCCCTCGCACACGGAGGGAAGGGAAAAAACGCCCAAAGCTTGCACTGCTTGCTTAAAGATTCAAGACACCTCCCTGGTCACCCCATGTTATCCTTGTAAGTGAGGATGTCCCTGTGCACTGCGGTTGGAGTACGAGCTGTTCTAGCCTCTTTGCTGAGTGCCCCAGTCCCTCTACCAGGGTTTTGTGACCCTTATCCCACGGGAAAATCCCATGAGTCGTCCTTGGAGCAAAAAAGGGGCAGGCTGAGCCCACTGCTGTGGGCTGCCAGTTTGTGCCCGTCTTCCTCCCGGCAGCATCTTCCTCACTGCCAGGCGGTGGTGCAGGGTCTGCATCAGCTCCCTCCGAGCCTCTCCTCCAAAGCTGCTTCTCCAGCTCACTGCCACTTGAGGAGGGTCTCCTCTATCCAGAAAGCTCCTCGTATGGAGGAGACCGTGCTCCCGCGCAGGCTGGGGCAGCAGCTTGGCAGCTACAGCGTTCTGACAAGCGGCGGGAGGGAGGGAGGGAGGGAGGGCTGCAGGAGCGGGGCCAGACTCAGAGAAGGCGCAGAGCAGGGGCCCCGGCAGGGCAGGACGGGGAGGGGGCTCGGAGTGACCCCCGGGATTGGGGGATTCGGAGGGATTCCCGGGACTGCCGGCTCGGAGGAACTGCCGGGATGGGAAGCTCAGAGGGACCCCAAAGATGGGGGGCTCGGAGGGACCCCTGGGATTGGAGGCATCGGAGGGATCCCTAGGATTAGGAGGGGCTCTGAGGGATCTCCGGGTTTGTGGGATCGGAGGGGTTCCCGGGATTGGGGGCTCGGCGGTGCCGCCCTGCAGGGGGAGCTCCGCCCGCAGCTCCGCGCCCGGCCCGCAGGGGGCGATGTTGGGCCGGGGCTGCCCGCAGCGCGCATCCCTCTCCTCTCCTTTCCCTCCCTTCCCTCCTTCCCTGCTCCTACCTTTCTCCGCCTTTCCCCCTTTATTTTCATTACAGTTAGCCCCCCTTTGTTTTCCTTCCTTTCCTTCGGGGGTCGTGCAGTGGTCTCTCCCCTCGAGTTGCACGCGTCTCTCGCTGCCCTGCTCTCCCTCTCGTCCTGCTCCCTGTGTCAGCTCTGTGTATCCTGGCGTGTTTCTCTGTTCCTCTCCCCGGCACTCAGCCCTCCCCCTGTGCAGCTCTCTCCATGAAATGGAGCTGAACAATTGCACCGGAGCAGCTTTTTTTGTTCCTGCCATATGTCCGTGTGCCGAGGCACCATTGCTCTTGTGGTATTTTGGATGCATTCGTGCTGGAAATACTAGGACAATAACAAAACTGCGGATTTCTGCCTCTGCCTTTTTGGATCATAATGAGATTTGAAATCCAGCGTGAATGAGATGTGATGGATGGCTGTAGCGATATTTTGAGCCAGTTTAGTTCAGAGTCATCTGAGATGCTCAGGCTGGATAAAGAACAGCATGGCCCTGAACATTACCTGCCATCCAAGCACCAAGAGGACAAACCTAATTGCTGAAGTGACATTATCCTTTCGCTTTTTTTTTCCCCTTTCCCTTTTGGAGATAAATATGGTTCTGCCATATTTATCAAAGAACCAATCAGAGAACCTCTAATAATTGCTCAATTCCTTAAATATGAAAAGATGTTGCCTGAAATGACAGTCTGCCATCAGTGCACACTGCCCCATTCACCTGAATACGATGTTAGCTGAAGCTGCCTCTGCAGCACCAGACTGTCTCCCCTTGTCCCCTGATCTTCCCCCTGGAAATCCCTCCTGGAGCACCTCATAGTTCTGACCCCTCTCACACACAGGGAGGCACAGCCTTGTTCCCTTCTTCTGTTAAAAAAGGAGCTTTGAGGCTGGGAGCTGTGCTGCCCTGTAATTAATGTACACTCAGCAGTGACAACAACTTAAATGTCAACATTCCTAGTTAATCCCTTGCTAACAAAATGTGCCTGGAAAGAGATGGTTCTGCATAATCTCCACTGAACAAGATCTTATTTTAGCAGTACAAGTACTTGGGAGATTTCTCCAGTTTGACCAACGAGACCAAAAGATTGGCTTTGATAATCACAGCTGTAAATGATGCGTTTGATCCTCTCAAGGAAGGGAATGGCTGCATGTGGCAGAGCATACAAACCCTGCTCTGCCCAAGCCCTCCTCCAGAGCAGCAGCAGGCTGGCCTTCCTGGGTGGTGTCTGTATGACAAGGGATGTGATTTCTGTTCTCTGATGTTCGCTGCTCTCCCTTCTGTTCAGGGAGATGCCCACAGCCTCTCCCTGAGTCACGTTTTCCAGGCTGAACAGCCAGCAGGGTTAGAAAGGAAGTTACAGGGAAAATCTTATTTTAATACATAAAATGCTCCTTGTGAAAGCATTGAAGCAGGGACAACAAGCACAGATATGATGCTTGGATTACTCTGTGTGCTGAGACCAGCCTCACATTTATCCTGGGGAGCCCAGGCAAACCCTGAGAGTGTTGGTGTTGTCTACCTGTGGCTGTTTTAAGCCTTCAGGGTAGGCAAAAGGCAGAGCACCCAAGGTGAGGAGATGAACCTTCTTATTGTTCAAAGCAGCCTGATGTTTTCAGAACCCTGGCTGCCCACAGGCAGGATTCCTGCGCTTCCAAGGCTGGCATCCCCAGACACAGATCAGTAGGTTTCTCCCCAGCAGGCTGTGGAAGCAGAGGGGCACTGACACAGGATTCCTTGCCTGGGTGGATTGGTGCCTGAGCTCTAGGTCCAGCCTAGAAAACACTGGTAGGAAAGGTGGTGGGCCATTCTTCTGGGCATCACTCCAATTTGACAGGCAGTCCTTGCAGCCCCAGGTTATTTGTGCCTGTGGTGGGCAAGCACATGTAGAGGAATTTGCCATTCTGCCTGTGCTTTTCAATCACTGGGCTCCTGCACACCAGCATCACCTCACACAGAGAGAAAATATCCACTTCTTCCCTTTGCATTTTATGGATTTTGGTTTTGCTTTTTCACTTTGTCACTTGCTTTTTAAAGGATGTCTGAGGGGTGCTCTCCCCACCATTATTTCAGTCTCTCATTTCAGCCTGACTGTACTCACGCTCTCTTCCTCACACCGCCTCTCTTTTATTCTGCTTTGTTCTTCCACCACCACCTGTCACGAAAGTCTCTTCCTTCCCTACTGTGTTATCTTCTAGAGACCTATCCATTCCCTCTTGCTCAATTCCTCATCAATCTCCTCCATTATTTTCTAAAGTATCTTCTTTGTCTCCATCTTTTCCACTGCCTGGCACTTGCCCATACCTTTGCCACCCCTCCCCAGCTCCCCAGCATGGAAACACAGCTGGCCAAAGTCACAGCTCCCCTGTGCCTGTTGTACACCCCAGCTGTGCAGCAGCACTGCTTTTCACAGCCCTGCTGGTGTTCACTTGATGCTCTGTGTGGATAGGCTGTGCACCCACTGCCATCCCTGTGTTGGCAAGCTCAGCTCAGGGTAGGATTGTCCCTGGGAAGGCTGCTCCTGTCCTTCAGCATCTCCTCCCATGGCACTTGGAGACAGGTTAGAGGGCTGCCCAGAGCTTTGACAGCTGTGCTTATGGGTGGAGCTGCCCTCTGTTCTGCAACCTCTCTTTCCCTGAAAGGAATCCTTCCCCAAGGATGTGTTTACCCCGGTGTTCCTTACTGCTCCTCCACAGGGGCTCTGGGGGCTGCAGTTGTCCTTCTGCACTGCCCCTACTCAAAGCTGCCTCCCTCTGCCTTGTCTGCTCCTCACCTCTGGGGCCCTGAGCACTGCTAAGGCCACCATGCTGCTGGTCCCCTTAATCCCAGGAAGACGGAAAAGCAAGGGCCTCGTTCAGCTTCAGCCAATGTGACAAGATGTGACTTCTGGGCTAGGATGGGCTCTCTGATTACTGAGTCATGAGTCTAAGCTGTTTGAATCCCAGCAACTGCTAGAGATGGCTTTGTGTAACTCTGAGGCCTCTTTACCATCTTGCTGAAACAAGTGTGCAGCATGCAGATTCTGGGGAAACTGGACATTTTGGAAACCTCCATTCTTCTGCAGAACTTGTAATGCTTCCATCCTTCCCTGCTCTCACCTTACTCCTATCTCTTTCCATCCACTGTGACTGTTTTCTATTTCTACTCTTGACAAAGAGTTGTGGGCTTAGAGGCTGCTCCTGTAGCTGTAGATGCAAAATGCCTGCTGTGTGGTGTTTGTCATGAAAGAACAACCCCTGGAAATTAACTAATTCACAGACCTAACTCATTAACTCTGCAGCCGCAGAGCTGTGGAGGAGCTTCTGTGTGGTTTTTGTGCCGAGGACACTGTGCTGGGGGGAGAGGGATGGAAGGGAGGTGGAGAGAACCCTGTCTGTGATCCCAGCTCTTCTCCTAGCCTGTGCCATGGTGAGAAAGTAATTTCCCACCTCTGTCCCCCTTTCTCATGCCCTTGATCTCTTCTCCAGCTCAGCTGATCAGGGCAGGAGCTGTTTCTCATTGTGCCTGTTCGGTGCCTTGTACAGAGAGGCCTTGACCTTGGTGGGGGCACTAATCACTCCTGTTGTAGAAACAGTAAGTACTGGAAAGACAAAGAGTTATGGAGGCAGATAGCTCCAGATGTCAGTTTGTTCCTGTCTGGACATCCTCCCTTTGCCACCTCTGCCTCCAGGAGGATGGCTGCACGACTTTGAGAAGCGCAGGTTGATTCCTCTTCCATCTCTTCTTTCCTCAGGCCCAAACCCAGTTCCACCTGGAGCCAGTGGCAATATTCCTGGCAGAAACACACTGGAGGTGGACAAGGCTTTTCCACCTTATGCAGCATAGTTTTAACACCAACCCACATGGTTGGAGTACACTGGAAGCCAGATGAGGTCACTCAGACTATTTCAAGGCTAGATGTTTGATAGGAGAGGTTTCCCTCTGTGCATCATCCCACAGAGTCCACACTGCCTGCCCTGGCTCACTCTCCCCTCCATGCATGTCACTGGGGAGCTCTGCTGGCCATCTCTGCATCTGTGGATGGGATGAATCTTCTGCCCAGGGGTCTGCTGAGAGACTGCCAGGAGCTTCCCTGACCCACAGGAGAGTCACCCCTCCTTCTGCCAACCCCCTGCCCCCATGCAGGCAGCACAGTAACCACGGCTTCTCCTCGTTGGGGTGGTGGTTAGCACTGGGGCTTGCTGAGTAATGCACAGCTCGGGTGGGTTTCTGAGGCTTGGGGCTGGCAGGATGTGCACACCAGAAAAACCCCATTCTGCTGAGTCCCAGTGGGTTGAGGTGGTGACAGCTGGTGCTGTTTGGGATCAGGGATCATGCCTGATGTTGTGGCTGCATGCACTCCCAGCTGACACTCAGGGCTGAGCACTGCTGGGAGTGCATCCAGCATGCAGCCAGGCAGAGGCACTCAGGCTGGGGACCTGGAATGAGGAAAGGAAGCAGAATAATTGCTGGACGAGGAAGGAGATATATTCAGCTCCTCTGTTTAAGCATGCCTTCCCACAGGATTGCTGGGCTCTGCTTGCCAAATGTGAGCTCTGGCCACCAGGGACAAGAGAGTGGGAGCTTCTCTGGCAGCTGATGGAAACTCGAGGAGATGGCTTCGAGCCAGGCAGTGCTCACTGAGAGGAGAGTGATGGTGGCTGCTGGACTGGGGTTGTGGGGATGTGTGTACTGAGGCACACCTGGCATGGGGACAGGTGACAAAGCACACCTGAGAGCACCTTGGGATGAACTCTCTGGATTCCCCAGTCAGAGGCAGACCTCCTGATGTCACTCATTCCTCCGTTTGCTGCCCCTGGATACTGCAAATATCTTCACACAGCAAAAGGTGGTGCAAGGATGTCCTGCCAGTGAAGACCCAAGTCACTGTGTCCATGCAGCACCAGGGAGCCCTGCAGAATGCAAAGCTCTGGCCTTGATCCCATGAAGTCATGGCACCTTTTGGAGCCATGCACAAAGTTATAAGGGCAAGGCTTGTTGCAGAAGGCACATTGCTGAACCGAGGCAGCAGGGCTAGTACTGGACACAAGCCAGCTCGTGTCCCATGAGCTCTGCTATGCCTGCATGCTCTGGTACAGATTTAGCAGCAGCAGAACCCTGTGCTTTGTACTGCATAGGTGTCAGGGTTGCCAAGGTGGCAAACACTGTGGGACCATGCAGACTGGCTCTGCAGGGCAGTGGCTAACCCACCAAATGCATGAGGTGCTTTCATAAGGTGTCATCCCCATCACTGTAGATGTGTATCCAACTGTAATTCCCAAGTACCTGCAGATCTGCCCTGCTTTGGCAACCCTGCCTTGCTTCATAAGGATCACTCTGGTTATTGCTGTTGTTGGTGACTGTGAACCTGTAGAGAGCCCAAACACAAAGTTATTGGAATGTCAAAACTCTCCTCTTTGTAACTTCACCCCGCAAGAATTTAGGGTTCTGTCAGAGCAGATGGTCAGATGTCAATTGTGAGGGCAGAGCCAGAGATGAGAAGATGTAAAGATCAACCTGGCAAAACCACTATCTGTGGTTCAAGACTTGTGCTTTCATGTCCTGCCAGGCTACCAAGGCTGGAGGTGATGTTTGTCTCCCATACCTGGCTGGCACACAACTTGGAGGCTGCACTCCTCTGCACACAGAATCTGCCAGAGGTCTGGAGAACCAGCTACTCACTGGTCCTTCCCATGCCCACTCAGGCAAGCTCTTTCTTTTGTCCAGTGCTCAGAACTGTGCATTATGCCGGTCTGAGCTTGCCCCACAGCACCTCTGCAGTCACCCAGACAGTCTGGATACAGCTCATGCTCAGTCTGGAGCACAACAGCACAGAGCCTTCACTGCAGTAGAGGTTTTTTTTCAAGCAACTGCAGTTGTTAATTTGCCTGACACCTGGCCAGGAAAAAGTCAACAATCAAACACCATTTAGCAGGAAAACCAGTAGATATAACCCTTTTGGACTTCAGCATAGCTTTTGATTGTGTTTCTCACAGTCTCCTTCTGGACAAAGTGTCCAGCACACAGATGGATAAGTGTGTTACACAGTGGTTGAGCAGCTGGCTCAGGTCGGACACAAGGAGTTACAGTGGATGGGGGGACAGCAGGCTGGCTCCTTTCTAGGACCAGTGATCTCCAATATTGTCATTAACAACTTGGACACAGGACCAGAAGGAATGCTGAGTAAATTCACTGACAAGACTTAACTGGGAGGAGCTGTTGACTGCTTCGAGGGCAGACACAGCCTGCAGAGAGACCGTGATAAATTAGAGATGGGTGATCACCAGCTGTATGGAGATTTACAATGGCAAATGCCAGACTGTGCACCTGGGACAGGATAACCCTTGTGTGGACAGCCTGGGGAATGAGAGGCTGCAGAGCAGTGCCATGGGGGTCCTGGTTGATGGTGAATTGGATCTGAGCCAGCAGTGCCATGGCAGCCAGGAGGGACATCCCTGTCCTGGGGGGCACCAGGCCCAGCGTTTCCAGCTGGGCAGAGGAGGGGATTGTCCTGGGGCAGCCTCACCTCCAGTCCTGGGGGCAGCTTTGGGTGCCACAATGTTAAACAGACACGAAGCCACTGGAGAGAGTCCAAAGGAGGCCACGAGGATGGTGAAGGGACCGGAGGAGAAGCCTCCAAATGGCTGAGGTCACTTGGTCTGTTCAACCTGGAGGAGACTGAGGGGAGAGCTCATCGTGGTCTCCAACACCCTCATGAGGGGAAGCAGAGGGGCAGGCACTGCTCTCTTCACTCTGTGACCAGTGGCAGGACCCAAGGAAATGGCATGAAGATGAGTCAGGGCAGGTTTAGGTTGGACATCAGGAAAATGTTTTTCACTCAGAGGGTGGTTAGGCACCAAACAGGCTCTCCAGGGAAATGGTCACAGCACCAGGCCTGACAGAGTTCAAGAAGTGTTTGGACAATGCTCTCAGGCACATGGGGTGACTCCTGGGCAGTCCTGCCTAGGGCCAGGAGTTGGGTTTGATGAGCCTCATGGGTCCCTTCCAACCCAGCATTTTCTGTGATTCTTTGGTTCTATGATTCTATGAAGTTTTGATTCCTGCACTGTCCCCACTCATGGCACCCAGCCTCTCCACCCTCTGACTCTAGCTCCCATCTGAATGCCCCACCTTTCCTAGGTTTCTTTGAACCATCACACACAGGTACATCCCATGCCCCTACCTCATCCCAGCTCCTGATCTGTTTTGCTGGCTTGATGTGTTGCCCTTGAGCTTGCCCTGCAGCACTGCAGCTTCCTGGGGGCTTCTTTGTGAAAAGTGGGGCTGGGGAGATCACTGGGACCAGCAAGAGAAGACACGAGGGACCCTCCTGCAGCACAAAGCATCCACTCACAGGTGACTTTGGGGCACTGAGAGTGACTGGCTTAGCATTTGAGCACTGTCAGCTCCAGCCCTGGCTCCACCGGCAGCGAGAGGGGGGTGTGTGTGTGTGTGCAGCTGCAGCGTTGGGCAAGAGATGCTAATGGGAAACAGAAACAATTCAAACTGCCTGGTGGTGGGAGAAACACTAACAACATTATGGCTTGGAGCTTGTAACAGTCCTGCTAGTGAAAGAACTGCCGGTGAAACTACAGTTTTTTTCCTTTTCTTTTTTTCATTAGGACACAGAAGTTTTCCAGCTCGTTATACCAGGGCCAGCAATATTCTTCAGTGCCAACAGGAGCTTGGGTGAGGCAACATTTTTTCTGCAAAGGAAGAAGAGCAGGACGTTGTATCCCTTTCCAATGTGCTAGTGACTAGGAGCACTTTATGTCTCCTCAGGCCATGGGCAGGCAGAAGTGCAGGGGTGTCCCTGGCAGGGCTCCAGTGGCTCTCAGGGGTGTGCTGTCCCCCTTTCCCAGCAGATGCCTGCAAGGCAAGCACATTGCAAATGTCACCCTCTGCAGAGAGAGGCTTTGAGGGCTGGGGCAAGTATTTTTTTTCCTCTGGGAGGTGGCAGAGCACATTCTGGATAATCATTTCATGCTGCTTGGGAGTGGTGCATAGTTTGGTTTTCTCTTTGGTTGTGTTAATTGTGTGGTAAGGTGCCTAGAGCCTTCTATTGGCATCTTTATTTATTTAAATACAAATGAAGAAGGCACTAAATCAATTGTTCTTTTTTCTTCCCTCTCTCTTGCCTTATCATTGTTTCTATCACATACTCTTAGCTGTACTGGGCTTTTGCTTTTTCAGCTGAATCAGTGAGATCATTAAGTGAGAGTCCCGGGCTGAATTTCCTGCAGACTCAGGGAGGCTGCCCTGAGGAAGCACACCTTACATCCCTGGCTTTCCCCTACTGCTATTTCACTTACATTACACAGCACTTCCTAACTTTACTTGCTGGCTAAGGCTTCAGTCTGTGACCCCCTCCATGCCCTAACTGTCCTGCAATGCAAAAATAAAGAAAAAAGCTGCACAGTATGGCAGCAATTGAGACTAGAATACATTTCTCTTACTCCTTCAGCTACTCTGCCTTTCATCTGGATGGGCCAAATTACATGACTGGACCGACCCCTTCACTGTTTCAACCTCTAGCTCTCATGGCTAGGAGCAGAACCCAGTATTCCTGGATTTGATAATTCTCCTGCTATTTAGCAAGTAGTTTGTAACCAAATGGTAAACTATGAGTTGAGGCCCTCTCTTCTCGCCAAACTCCATAAAATTTAATTACTCCTGGAGTTCAAGTGGTGGCATGTTTTGTGAGAGCTCTGGAGGCCTAGTATGCAGCTTTCAGATAGACACTGTAATTGAGCTTCTGCTTTTTTCCTCTCCTTTTTTTGTTCCTAATTCACAACAATTTATTCAATTCACACATTGAAACCTTGCTGGAAAACTGTATGTCAGCAATCTGCTCGTTGTGGTCTGCCAGAGATCAAAATACCTGTATGCTGCTTTGAGGGCATTTGTTATGAGTATGGACTGCAGAAATCAGAAGTGTGGGGCTCTGAGGTATCTGCCTCTCTTGTTACATGGCAGGAGCAGGATGAAGGCAGCCTTGGTCCTTCCCAGAGATCCAATTCAGTCTGCACTATGCAGAGCTGAGAGCAAGGAATGCTCTTCATTAGGGACTGAGGTCCCTCTGCTTGGAGTCTTGTTTGCTTTTAAACTTTGACTCTTTTTTGTCTCTGGCCAAATCTACTGCAGAGGGATGCTGGCCTCATTGCTTGCCCTAAATTCTATTGTACTTACCTCATTACTCTCCTAATGACAAGCTGACAAATGCCTTTGCTTGATTTACTGGCAGTGTTACAGGTGTGTGGAACACTTGTCAGTACCTTGCTACTACATGCCTAATTTTTCAAACGGCTGGGTGTGCTAGCTTCCTTTGCAAGCTGTCTCTGCACACTTACCTGCTGTAATTCCCCTGCCATGGCTTTATCACATACCTGCAACCAGAGCTATGCCCTAAGATTTCACAGAGTTCGGGTTGGAAGGGACCTTAAAGATCATCCATTTCCAAACCCTCCTGCAGAGGAAGGGACAGGGACACTTTCCACTAGACCAGATTGCTCAAAGCCCCATCCAACCTGGCCTTGAACATTTCCAGGGATGAGATATCCACAGCAGCTTTGGACAATTTGTTTCAGTGCCTCACCAACCTCACTCCACACATCCAAGAAAATGAATCAGACCCTGCCTGCAGGTTTTGATGTAACTGGCCTTCTGGTAAGAACAGTGAAAGTGCAGCAGCCCTCCAGCTGTTTGTGGGTATTTATGGGTGTGCTGGACCAAGGAGGGTCCAGCACCCACCCTGGCACAGGCAGCAAGCAGAGGTGTCCCTGGAACTGCTGGCTGCACAAGTTTGCACCCCACCTTTTAACCCTCATCTCTTGGTGGTTTTAAACCAGACAAGGACATTTTCACTGATCAAACCCCAGGGAACAGAGCTGGCCACCACCTACAGAAGAGGAGAGCATCACTGAGATCAAGCCAAGGCTCTGGAGCAAGGGAGCACGGCTCCAAGTGAGAGGGCTCCAGCCACGGGCTGGCAACTGCTGGGCAAGGGAAGAACACCAACATTTCGCACACACATTTCTCCACCAGCTGGGCAGAGCTCTCCTGCTCTTCTCCTGGCTGTGTTGCTAGGAGAGGAGCGCTCTGCCCTCCTCATGGCTATGAATAGCTCTCGCTTGTTTATCCAGCCCAGCTCCGCCTGCTGGTTACAACCACAGCCGGCACCACCTCACGGCATGACACCACCGGGAAACAATGCACTGCCAGGGAACAGCCCCCTCCGGCTCAGGACGCTCCGGGATACCTCTGCTGCAGCCTCCCTTCTCTTCTTCGCGCACCGCTCGGAGCATCCTCTGCCTCCAGCAGAACGGGCTGAACCCGGCCCGACCGGGCAGTGTCACCCCCAGAGAGCAACAGGACCTGAAAAATCAGGGCTCAGAAATATGGCTTGAAAACATGCACACACATTCCAGTGTCAGAGCCTTTCACGAGCTACAAAAGTTACTTTTCCTATTTTAGTGAAGGCTGATCTTCTTGCATAAGCCCATTAATTGAAGACCAGGGACTTCAAGAAAAATTACAGATGGCTTGGAAATTGGCAATAATGGGATTCCTGAGATTTTCTTGAGAATGTTTTGTCTGAGGTCTGACCAGGAATGAAACCTCTCTAGCCAGTTTCATTAGATCCATTAGATGGTCTGTATTGACAAGGGGAAATAGTGATGGGGCTGAGCATGGAGCACTGCAAAATGCGACCACTTCAGGACATTTACTGCAAGGGACAGAGGAACAGGCAGCAAATAAGAGCATTATGAGACAGGATGTGTGTGCACAGGCAACCACAGAAAGCCATGCAAGTTCAGGGTAGCAGAGCAGACACAAAGGTGCAGCTTTTGGAGCAGCCTGGGCACTCAATGAGAAGAAAAGTGCTGGGCAAGGCAGAGCAGCATAGATCAGAAGAGATACGGATGGTTTCTGCACAGGTAGAACAGGTGAACCACCCCTTTTTTTCAGCACTGTGAGCTTCCATGTGCCTATTTCCTTGGACAGCTTGTCTTTCTCCACCTGGGAATTTGCTTGGGATGAAATCTCAATAGTGCACATGCTTATCCAGAATTTCCACATGCCCATCAGGCCCTTCAGATAGTTGGACTGCTGAACATCCTGAAATTCAGGATAGGTTGACTGTACAACTGGGAGGTGAACTCTACAGCATTCACACACTATGTCTAATGAATCCAAAAATTGTCAGACCTGCTGTGCATATGCTGTGCAGATGATCTGCATATGCACAGTTTGCCCAGCGTGCTCTGAAGGTGTCTGCTCTACCCTGTGCTCACAGAACATCTACATGGTGCAGGTGCATGTATTCCTACTTGGAAAATGGGACAAACATAGGGTTTATTTTACACATTCTTTATGTATTTGTAGAGGAGGGAACAGCTTCAGTGCAGGTAAGGAAATAGGTATATTCCCTGTGTGTGGGGTCAGATTCTCCTATCCCATGCTGTTTGTTTTACAGCAGTCACCTATACAGAGCTGGGATTGGGGCTATTTAAAACATTGTACATGCACATAGTGAAAAGGGTTGTTTTTCCTGCTGCCCCCCAAATCTTCCACCATGATCTAAATTTACAGAAGTGCAAGAAAAGCACATCACAATTCCTACTTGACAGACGAGCCAAATAAAGGGAAGCTCCTAGTCTGCTAAAGCAGGGTCCAGGTGGAGTTTAGACACCTGAGTGCAAAATGTGATCCTGCAAATCCTTGTTTAACTCATGTCATGTGCTGGGGATGCCCAGACTCCTCACACCCACCAGATTTGACAAAGAGGCCCCATGGCTCTGTTCTGCACTTACCTGGGAAATGCTCCCACCTGACAAGGCTAAGCAGTAGGAAAGGCCAGACATGAAATTCCTCTTTGCCTAGGGGAGCATAACTCCAGGATGGGCTCTCTGTGAGCCTCTACAGAGGATATATGGAAGCCCCAGCCAACACTTCCTTCTCTCCTGCAGGGCTTTCCTGTCTGCATGTCCCATGCATGTGCTCCAGCTCTCAAGGTGCTGGCTGTTTCGGAGAGGGCTTGCTCACCTCCTCTGCCACAGGCATTATGATTTTCCTAAAAACGTTGTGACTTCCCTGGGCACACACACATTTAGGAGAGGAAGCACCCACAGGAATCAGCAGCCTGGCTGTTTGAGCTTTTGGCAGAGAGGAGGGGGAACCCCATCCTCCAGTCCACCCTTGGGTGACCACTTCTAACTTTTTACCTTACATGTCTTTAACCAGAAATTCCTAAGCAGGAGCTGGGCAAAGGGACCCATGTTTTCCTTCGTACATGGAGTGCCACGAGATCAATGAGATTAAACATGTGCTTACATGCTGTCCTGAATTGCGGCCATGAGGAGAGCAATGGGAAAGTAAACAGAAGGGAAACGTTATGGAAATGAAGGAAGAGGGAAAATCCACCCTGCCAAGAGCAGCAGCTCTCAGCAGTTACAAGAAGATATGGCCTCACCCAGGGCTGGTTAGGCATTAGGAAGTCCAGGGACTGGAAAGGAAGACCAAATCATCTTCATCACAGCTGAAAAGTGACTCAAAAGAGTGAGATTTGGAGCAGTGGAGAAAGGCTATCCACTGGGCACGGCCATTCCCAGAGAAGGTAAGGTTAGCTTAAGTTGTTGCACACCATTAGTAGAATGTGGACACTTGAAATGATCAGGCTTCAACCTGTGACAACACAGGGAGGCTTTTTTCCCTTTAAAGACTCCAAAACCAGGAGATGAATGTCAGGCTCTGCAGAACCCTGTGCACCAACGGGCACAGCTGCTGCCCTGTGTTCCTTGGCAAAGACTGGGAGATGAAGCTGGACATGATGACTACTCTGTCCAAAATCTGGCTTTGCTTGCAACAGGCTGAGTGTGGCAGTCATCCTCTCTGGAGGACCTGCAGAGCCAGCTCCCAGCACCTGCCAAGGTGAGAGTGCTTGAGCAGCCTGTTTGGGGGGTTCACTGACACTGTGGCCAAAGCTTTGGTGTGAGTGTTTCCTACCAGCTCTCAAGTGCCTGACTGCAAGTGGTTGATTTGGCTTTCCTGCAGGTCAAATTCCAGACTCTGCGTTCTTCCACCTTTTTATATCCTTCACAGAGCCTTCAAACCTTTCACCCAGATCTCTTGGAGCTATCCTGCTTTTCCAGCTGGAAAATTTGTAGGTGTGTCTCTGATTTTCCAGCCTTCTCTCCTGGCTTTGCTCTTCCCCGTCTCCTTTCTCCTCAGTCAACCTTGGTCGTAGTCTTTCCTCACCATTTGACCTCTATTTCTCTTTCCTGGGAAGAACCTCATTTGCATCTGTCCTAGTATCCAAGCTATAAATTAGACCTGGTTAAAATTTCTTTCAGCAAAACTGCAACTTGAATAAAACTTTTTTGAGTTTTGGGGGAATTGTAGGAACTCTGTTTCTGGGAATTGGATTTTCTATTGAGTTCAAAAATGTGCATTCTCCCTTCTGTTACAGGTTCAGAAGATGACCTTGAGTAGGTCACTTCATCTGCCCAAATGTTTTATCACTTATTAAATTTAGATAAAAATACTCGTCTGGGTTAGTAAAATGTCTTTGAGATCATTGGACAACAAAAGCTATCCAACTGGTGATTATTATGATTATTATAATTACTTTTATTAAATGAAGCCAACTGATTCTTGTGCAACACTCTTCTGGGCTCCACAGACCTTTACTGCTGAGACTCAGAGAGAGAAAAAAAAATTCTTTTGTTATCCCTGGACAGGGATGTGTTTTTTGAGATTGAGTTTTGTGGTTTTGTTACGAAACTTATGACAGTCGGTCATGTGGTTTGCTTTCTGGGCCGACTGAACCCTGCTGAACCCGTACGCGAGGCAGCAGAGTTTAATGATTCACAGGGGCTATGTTTTGGTTTGGCTGGTGCTGGATGGAGGCCGTGCAAACCGGCATGGCCAGGGAACCCTCTGGGCTGAAGTCACTCAACAAATTTAGCTCAAACCTCTGCAAGTCCGGACCCAATGTGGCCCTGCTGTTGGCCAGGCCCTTTATGGGTGCCATGCCTTGTGACACCTAGATTTCTCACTGGACAGCTGGGCTCTCCCTCTGTTTACAGCAATGGGTGGCTGCAACATTTTTTGGGAGTCCACGAGGGCTTGTTTTTTGGTGGTTTCTCCCTCGCCTTTCCCCTTGCCTCCCAGCACCGCGCTGCTGCGGGATGAGATTGACCCCGAGGCCCTGGGCGTTGGGTCTCCGCCGTTCGGCGTGCCCGGTTATTTGCACGGCCTTGGCAAGGGGGGAACCGGGGCGAATTGCTGGCCGGCTCCTCGGCAGATCCTCGAGGAGCCGCAGCCCTGGGAGCCATGGTTCTGGCGGCGCTGGCGAGGGTGGGACGCGGCGGACCCGTGCTCTTTGCTCGGCGGGTTCAGCGCTGCCTTTCCTGGAATGCCGCGATCCCTCCCGGCCAGGGCGAAAGCAAAGCGGGCTCCTGCCTGCCACGTTCGCGGGGAGGCGGCGGGCGCCCTTCTCCCTGCCCCGCGCCTGTCACCGGAGTTGGAGTTCGCATGGAGGAGGCCGGCGGAGGAGGAGGAG
>VRYO01001681.1:19786865-19813063 GCA_009812075.1 Sialia sialis | reverse complement strand
AAAAAAAAAAGAAAAAAAGGCAAAAGGGAGAGAATCCCTGCTCCTCACACCCGGGCTTATCACAGTATCGGTACTGGCTTTGGTTAAATTCGAGGGACATTTTTTTTCCTTGTGGCATGAGACACAGAAAGCCTCCTGAAATGCTAGGTGCATCCTCACGAGGTCTTTTAAGTTTGTCGTGTGCCATCATTCAGGTTTCATTGATTCTAGTTGTTTTGTTAAAAAATAACCTACAAGATTCTGAGCTGCACAAATGTTCGTCATCCTAATGTCCTGGCACAACCTATGCGAGGCAGGAGCTGGGAGAGGGGGAGAGAGTGAGGATGTGTGCTTTCCCAGTCAAGGCTGGGAGGAGAGCATCATGTGTTGAAGAATATGAGCAGGAATGGGAGATGGGGGAGGGAGTCTAAATTGTCCTGAGACCCTATTCAATCCAGCAAGGAAGATGGAGGATCTTGCTGCTGTAAAAAAAAATGTACGGCAGAAATCTCAGCCAGCTTCTCTCTGACTTGTTACCTCCCTTCAAAAAATAAATAAATAAGCAGGAAAAGAATCAAAGCAAAACCCTGTGATTTGCTGTAACGTTTTCCATGATACCTTTATCCCACATGCCTTATAGTCAGTCCAGTGATGGAGGTATGTGAGAAGCAGGGAGAGAGACTCTGAGGTTTGTCGTCACAGGAGAGGGAGAAGTATCAGATCATGTTTGAAAGGAGACTTGTCAGGCAATGAGGTAGGGAGGGAAAATGCCTCTTCTAGGCAGCTGGACCTGGGGAGAAGAAGGAGGCGGCTCCAGCACCTATGGTTCTGAAGCTGGGTGGAAAAATCTGGAGAGGGGATGTAGACAGATGGGGGAGTGGGGAGGAAGGATGTCCAAGGAAGACCTTGGACCGTATGCTTTGGAGGGCTTTAAAAAGAGGGGAAATTTAAAACTGAATCAGGGCACAAGCGAAGCTAAAGCACAGCTAAGCTAAGTGTGAGGTAGCAGGACTTTCCAGTATGGAAGAACACAGATGTTGAGTTTTCTGACTTGGCAGAGTTTGGGGCATTTGGTGAGGGGAAGAGATTTTTGTAGCTAGAGTGATTGTGACTTGGGCAAGAATTGGATTTGAGAGAATGAGGAGGGAGAGCATGTGGCTTGCCTTCTCCATAGGTGGCTTCTCTGGTAGAGGGGTCTTCTGTTAAAATATCTTTGTAAATTTCCATTAATTTTACTGGAATCCCACCGCAGCAAGGAGAAAGTTGTCTGTCTCTTATGAGGAGTGTGGGGATGAAATAAACCTTTATTGCTTTATTGATGTTTCCACACACCCAGCACCTCCACACACATGGAAACACCAAGTTTGTGCAATCACACCTGCTTGTGTCGCACATCCTTCCTCTTGAGGGGCAATGTGCACATCTTGTGAGCGTGGTTCCTGCACAGACATGGCCCAGCTCTTGTGTTTTCCTCAGTTTACAGGATAGCTTCTTCCCTCAGCCTGGTAGCAGTCGTGTATGACAGCCGACTTTGCGATAGCACCAACTGCATGTGAGGTGGCTGAGACTTAAAAACCAGTATGTGACATGTTTTAGCTTTTCCATTCATGGCAGCATTCCCATGATGGAGCGGGGACATACCACAGGCATCTCTCCTGCACAAATAAAATGTTACACATGTGCACGTGCAGGGGACAGATCTCAGTCAAATGTACCCCAGGTCACTCTCTTTGAGAAGAAGCTGAAGCAGCATCAGCTCGTTGCAGGCAGAGCTCACAGGCTGCTCCCACACATGCAGATCACACGTGTGCATGCTCCACCTTTCCTCTCCAGGATCACCTGTTTGAATTCCAGCTGGGCTGGCAGCACAGGGAAGTTTTACACCCTCTGGATGGGGATTTGATGGCCTTTCTGTTCCAGCTTGGCGCTGGACGGGCTTGAGACACAAAAGCTTAACAACAGGGAACACTAATGAGCCCCTGCTTGGCATGCTGAGAAGAAAGGCCAAGGGCTGAGTGGGCATAAAAACAGTGGCATGGAGCCCCTTGGCCAGAGTCTGAGCCTCGGCATGAGGGCTGGGGAGGGAGCAGAGCCTCTGGAGTCAGGAACAAGACAGCGCTGCAGCAAAGGCAGGAGAGGAGACCATGTTGGGGGGAGGAAAGCAGGCTGCTGTTTCCACATCATCTGAAAACTCAGCCTGCTGTCAGGACAGAAGGAAGGCTTGTGCATATTTTATGTCACTTTTCTCCTTCTAGGACAAGCTGCTGATCTGATCAGCTATGCACTTTAAAATCCTTGACGCGCCAATCAGCAAGTATGACTCGAGGCCAATAACCAGCCTTGGCCTCCTGCCTCTGCTCCTTTGTGGACATCCCATGCCGCCCTTCCTCGGAGAACGTGTGCACAATTAAACCCTGCACAGCGTTCCTCAACTACGGCATGGGATGTGACGATCTGCATGGAGACCGGGACAGAAAATGGCAACGTTTCAGGGCTGGAGGCGGGGAGGGGAGTTGGCCATTTCTTATGCTGCTTGCTGATGTCTAGAAGGAGTCTAAATGGCTAAATCGGTTTTCCTTGGAGCTGGTGGTGTGCTGTTCCAGTCAGCTGCTCTTGCTTCAGGGGTCTTCGGTGGCAGCTCAGGAGTTGGTGGGCCTGGCAGTAAACAAAATCTATTTCACTCCTTCAGCCTGAATTTTTTTGGGGGTTGTCAGACAAGAGATTTTTCCTCAGCAGTTAGTTATTCAGTGCTGCTTCTGCATGGCAGAACCACTTGAGCCACTGGCATTGCTGCTGCCCACTGGAGATGGTGCAGCACTGGTGCTCCCTGCCCTGTGCCTGAGGGTGCAGGCAGCCCAGGCACCGAAGTTTTGACAGCAGTCTGTCACACACAAACATGTAACTCCTGTGTCCCATAAACCAGCTCACTGCCCTCAACACCATTTTGGGACACGTGGGGAAGCAAGTATTTTTTCTGTGTTATGCAGAGTTGTGACCCTAACTGAGTTCATGTTGGCCTTGCTTTATCCTTCGCTTGTCCCGTGTGAGAAGTGGAGCTGGAGGTCTGACGGAACTCCTGGCACTGTTCTGATGGGCAGCCTTAAGCAAATTACCTTAAAGCTCTCGTGGAGCTTCCTGCTGCAGTGTGTGAGGTGGGGTAATGCTTGCCCAGCACCCCAAAGGGTTGTGTGTGCCTGTGCAGACACCACGGCACACCAGCCCACGGACAAAGCCTGTGGTTTTGCACCGAGCGTGACTCATGCAACGATAAATTCTGCTCGAAGTACGCGCACACTCGGCGCTCTGTTGGACAGTGAATTCTGTTTTGTCCTTCCAGCAGCAAACAGCACAACTTGCCAGTGTCATGGACTGGACATGCATTCCCATAACAACAATATTATAAACATATGGTAAACCTGGTGTAACAACTGCTGTCCGTGTCTCCATGCAAAACAAGGAGCTGGTTAACAAAATCTTTAGGCTGTCTGAGGCTGTATCTCCCCAGACTGTGATCTCATCAGCTTTCCCAAGCTAACCTCAACCTGGTCACTGCTTGGATTGTAAACTTGGGATGGGTGGGGGGGTGAGGGCAGCTAGCAGGAATGGCTGTTTGTGATTCAGTCCACTTCCCTGTGACTCAGAACTGAACCATCCCTCGGTGGAGTATTTGGGGATAGTACTCTTCAGATGTTGAACAGCAGTCTAGTTCTTAGAAGTTCTGCAGTACCCGGGCTTGCTTGTTTGCATCTGGGTTTTTTCTCAGCATCTTTTGTGAAAACAAAACCCTAAAAACTACTACTGACTATTAAGGACGCCATGGTAATTTTTGCCAAAAGAAGAAGGGGGAGTGGTCTTAGCCCCGGGCACTTTGCCAGATTCAAGCTCAGGAAATTGCAGTCTATCTAGGTAAAACTCCCTATAGTTTAAATGAAAAAAAGTATTCATCTCTTACTGTCTTAAAGGGTAAGCACTGTGTTCTCTGGAGCCTTAAGCAGACAGTTAAACATTCTGGCTGGAGAGGTGGTTACAGTTGCTTGCTGGGAGAAGAATTTTTTATGCAAAATCTGGGGCCTTTTTTGCATTTTTGGGATGCTTCTAATTGCAAAATGCTGTATACATTTTAGGTTATTGCAAAGCTTGAATGAATATGTGGCTCAACATACAAATGCAGGGAAATATGCTGGTGTGGTGTTTGCACAGGGAGCAGGCGCAGCCAGCAAATACACATCTTTTCTGTGGCAGAAAAATAAGGACCAGTTTTTTAGTCTTGCGCGTGTGCATCTGGGGGCTGGATTTTGTATGTTTAGCAGCAATTGCTTTTGTAAGCTGCTGCTAAGGCACGTAACTGGCTGTGTGCAATTGCAGTAATGGAATGTGAAAATGCAACTGCACACAGACCTGTAATCTTGCATGCAAAATACTGCTGGTCTAGTTCTCCAGGTACCAAAAAATGGTCTGAGATTGTACTTGCCTTTCCATTTAACTGTGTTCACCTGCATTTTTCAGGTGACAGCTGTGTGTATGGAGTGCTGAATGATTATCCTTTCTATTTTTGCTCTAAGAAGAAGGAAATTAAATCTTTACTACTGATCATGGTGCAGTGCACGTGTTGTGATAAGTCCAGGATGGAGGTGGCTGGGGGGGTTGCAATGAAAATTCCATAACGCTTTGAAATCCTGGGAAAGATGCATGTGTGAAGAAGGAGAGCAGAGTGAGCTCCTGTTCCCCCTACAGATGAGTATTCAGCTGCTGAGTTTGTCAGTGCTGTCAGGATCTGACCTTACCTTCTGCCAAATCCAGTACTTTCAGGGCCCCCTAAAACAGAATGTGCCTTAGGGCACAGGTGGATGCAAGGCTGAATATCCATGCTGGGAAGGGTGTCCTTGAATATTGCAGCCCAGGACCCTCAAAGTGTGAAGCAGGTCTCCTCCTTCTCACTCAGTCATGTCTCAGCCCTGCACCAGGGAGATGCAGGCAGCTGTTGTGGGGTGGGACACAGGAGAACAGCTCACTTTCTCTGCACTTCACTCTCCAGCTTCTCTGGTGACAATGATAACAAAGGGCTGCTCAGCATTAGGTGATATGGATCTCTCTCTGCCCACTAAACTTGAGTCCTGCAGGCTTCTCACTAGCCCTCGGGGCTTGGGTGTCACTGCACCCTTCCAGCCTGGGGTGGCCTGGGACAGTACCCTGGGGACTGACAGCTGAACTTTTTCCACGAGTTCTGGAAGCATGGATTTCTTCTTACTGAAACCCGTGATTTTATTTTGAGGTTAATTCTTGCCGTCCTGGGTCCTTGACTGCAATCACTTCCATTTTGCATGCTGCTCTTTGTAATTGAATCTATCGATGTATATTTAATCCACTTGGCACCGTGGTTGGTAACTAGGCACTGCTTCCCAGCCTTCTGTCACTTGTTTTCACAATTACTAGAGTTGGGGTGGGTGCCTGTCGCTCAGCTCTGTGCCCAATTGCTAGACTGCCTGGGAAGACCTGTGCTTGACAGTCAGGTCCACAGCTGGTACAGCTCCTGTCCTTCCATCTGGATCTCAGCCAGGTGTGTAGGACTTGGGTCATGGAAGCTAAGTCTGTTGGGTTTAGTTCTCTTCTCTGCTACTGATTTGCTTTGTGTGATCATGGGCATGTCCTTTAACCTCAGATGCCCTCAGCTGGGTTATCTACTTCAGAAAGGTGTTGTAATGCTTAATTATTGCCAGCTCTTCAGAAAACCCCTGTTGGGAAAAAAAATGCATTTTATTCAGAAATATCGCTGACCTTCCTGGCCTTTCTAAGCCACCTTGGTGGTGCTAGGAGATACTATTTTTCCAACTTCAATAATGTTTCTTCCATTTTTCATCTGTACATTCACCCACTCTCTCAGCTGCATGTAAAAATGCCAAGCTGTCTGAAGCCGTGGAAATATTTTTATAAACTTGACAGCCACAGCAAACATTCCTCCTTGGCAATAAACAAACAAGGTACACAACCTGCCATTAACATCAATTTATAGCAGAGAGACCTTTGTCACTCATTGATGAGGGAATCCTAGAAAATTCTTGTGCTAGCAAGCCATAAAGTAGTGTTGTCTGAGATTAGGAAAATGCTGGGTCCTTTGGGTTCCTGTGTGCAGGGAGTAATTGGGAAGTTGTGTTTGCCCAAGTGCATGTGGGAGTTCAAGCAGGCACCAGGTATTTGGTTTATTCAAGGCTCTTACAAACTATGTTTGGCTTGGATGTACGTGTGCTTGGGGGCTTGGTGTTTGTTTGTAGGCACAAAAAACCTGTTTTCCATAGTGGCAGCTGAAACACAAAGGTGGTACAAATTAAACTGGATAAATTTTAGACACCTGAAAAAAAAAAAGAAGCTGCAAACAAAAGACATCAGTCGGTGTTGCAGGAGCAGAGCCCCAGTCATGCAGCCTCCTGTGCACCCTCCTTCCATTTTCCTTGTAGCTGGGAGGGTTGGCAAGTGCCTGAACCCACACTGCAACATCTCCCTGTGGGCAGTTCCCCATGTAAGCACTCAGACAGTGCTCGTTTTGGTGTGTTCTAGGTTAATTTACTCTGAAAACATTTAAACACAGATCTCCAGAGATGTTGGTGGTGCTGGCAAAAAAAAAAAAAGCAGCTACCCCTCCTGTTCTTAGTTACTTTGGGTTGGGTATCTCTTAGTTTTCTAGCAAGCCCTCTTCCTACCATCTTTCAGTTGTGGATTCTCTGTGGTGTGCTCAGGAGAAGAAAGTCTAGACTGTTTTTCACCTGTGTCTTTGATGGAACACTCAAAGCTTCTTTCTACCACCTCACTCATTCACTGCCTCTCTGTCTCTGTGCCGTAGTTCCTCCCTTCTTCAAATGAGGATGACAAGTCTTCACTCTGCTTCCACAAAACCTTTGAAAACTAAGGAGAAAAACATGCAGGGCATTTGTCTTGCCTCTCCAGGAAATCATAAATCCCTCCCCTCTCCCCTCACCCCTCTCCCTTCTCCTTTCTACCTTTTTTCCTCTCTCCTCTCCTCTTTCCCCTTCTCTTCTGGTTTTAAGAGTTGTTATTATTATATTCTGTCCCTTTAGGTCTCCTCTACTTCCACCGCTCTTGCAATCTGTCTCTCTCTGCTGTTTCCATATCCCCTTCTATTTGCAGCTCTCTTCCTTCTGTTCATGTCATTTTCTTCTCTCACCCTGTATCTTCTACCCTCCCCCACTATGCATGCGCTGCACACTCCTATCGCTTCCCTCTAGTTTATCCTCCAAATTCCTCCCTTATGTGTGTCTCCACCGCAGACCCCTTTTTGTTGTTGCCGGCTGTGTGTCCCTGCCTGGCTGCCTGGCCAGGCCTGGGGGAGAAGGACAAGGCATGGGATCAGCCAGGCAGCCCCTGCTGTAGCCCTGGCCGGCCAGGCAGGATGGGGGCTGCCCTCTGAGGGAGCAAGGTGATATGTATGTGTGTGTGTGTGTGTGTGTGTCCCTCCATGTGTGTGCTGCTGGCTCTGGATGGAGCTGCCTGGAGTCTCCTTCTGATCTGCAGCACAGTTGTCACTTTAATGGCTGAGTACTTGGTTTCTGCCTGGAAGCTTGATGAAGTCTGCAGTCTCAAATGCTGTCTCCTGACGTCACCTTACCTTGTTGGACATGACCTTGTGATTTACTCTGGTCTTGACCCATTGTCCTATTCCCCTTCCCCTGACTTCCCCCTGGCTCTAGACATTCTGTCCTGAAAACATGGATTGTGTTGTGCCTGGCTGCCTGATGACATCTCTGGTTGTTGAGAGGATGACTGTCCCATGTGTCACTTCCAGCTGAGTTCAGCCCTGTGCTCTGCCATGATGGAGGAGGGAGAGGATGAGCACCAAAGGTCTGGGAAGCCCTGTGCATCTTGATGGAGAGTTGCTTTGAGCCCACAAACCAATACCCAGCAAGTCAAGACAATTGTGCTGTCTTCCTGGGAGAGCTGTGTTTAGTGTCCTGCTGTTGCAACAGGAACAACAGGGTCTCTGCATTATGGAGAACCTCTCTCCCATCTGCCTGAGAGCCACCTGATCCCACAAGGAGGCTATCCCACTATCTGATGTGGGATAGAGTTTCCTCCAAGTCAGCCAGGGTGGTTGTGGTGTATTTAACCACCTCTCTTCAGAGACAGGATTTTGGCTGCAAGGATCATGTCCAGCAGCAGCAATTGAAAAGTGGTGGGTTTATTATATCCCCTCATGGACTCTGTTTTCTTCCCACATAGGGGACGTGTGGCATGGAGAAGTGCATTTTGCAGGGCAGGGAGAGGTGGCTGTATCTAGGTTGATGGGAGAGACAGCCACATCAGGGCTCCTGAGGTGTTCTGACAGCAAGGCACAAAGAGATCAAGCGATAGCCACGTGCTGAAGTTCATCCAGTGTCCTACAAGACAGAGCAGGGTGACTTTTTGACCTCCAGTGGACTTCAGCTCTATTCCTAGGTAGCACATTTCCCCCTGCCAGGTGTCAGTCCCAGGCTCATTGAAGTCATGAGCCTCAGTTCCCCTGACCAGACAGTTCCTGATTTCTCCCTTCTGTCTTTGCAGCACTCCGACCCTTCCTCAGTGTGCTGGATGATCTCCCTTGTGCTTCATGCGAGGTGCTGTGCACCTTTTCCTGGTTTTCCCACAGCCGTTTTTCTCCCTCTCCATACCTGCTTCACCTGTTTTACCTGCTTTTTCCCTCCTGCTCTGCCTCTGGGCTAGGTCTCTCTCCAGACTCTGTCTAAAACCCTCTGCCTCATTTGCCTTCCCATCTGGCTTCCTTGTCTCCCTGGTCATGCCCTGAGCTGTCAGAAGCCAGGGGAGGAGGACCATTGCAAGAGCAGGGCAGAGACTGGAGCGTGTGAGGGAGAGCAGAGCAGGAAGGCAGATTCCTGAACCAGGGTCCATCATTTGCTGGTCTTTGGCCTCTCCCAGGTATGTGCTCTTAGCTACATGGCAGAAGTCCCTTTTTCCCAGAAGTGTGATTTTCCCATTGCATCTACTTCACTATTGGCAAGCTCCTGAAAGGTTAATGAAGTCATTCACTGCAAAAGGAAAAAGCACATCTTCCCATGTTTTGCATAAATTAATCTTGGAGATTATGGAGCAGCCGGTGCACAGGCACAGGATATGCAGCTATGTCCTTGAATATTGTCACCCAAAATGCAGCTCTGGGAGTATCACATAGGTGATACCGTCCACTCCAGTCCTTGATATCAGCTGAGGCTAAAATGTAGGTAAAAAGCTGTGGCCTCCTCAGTCATCTTTATTCATGTTCCATTGTGTGTAGCAGGGACTGGGGAGGAGGTGCCCAGGAATGCCCACAAGCCCTTCCTCCCATTGCGGTGGATCCTTGTTTCCCACAGATCCTCTTTAGAAAATGCCCTGTATCAGGTTTCATTCCCCCTGGATTTTTTTTTCTGCCTGAGAAGTATGCAGAAAATCATTCAATTGGTTTTGAACCACATGAGTGGGAGCAGGAACCAGCCCCAGAAGATAAATGTTCTAACCTTTACTGCACTCAGATAACTGAAAATAATAACAAATAAATACATCTTGTTTCTAAACCTCAGACTTAGGGGTATGTCCCTGCCTTATTCAACAAGAGCCTGAGCTCCTGGGAGGGCTGAGGTTATGAACCTGGTAGCTGCCTGCAGTAAGCAGCAGCCCCTTTGCTTTCCTTTTGTAAAAGGAGCTGGAACCAGTCCAGATACTCAGGATGTGAGGGGACAGGGCCAACATCCCCACACTCCTGCCATCTTGCTGCTGGGCCCCTGCAAATAAGAATTTGTTTATTTCTTGCCTGTGTGTGTGTTTCTTTGCACTTTTTGCCTCTTGTTTTCAAATGTAGGGTTGGCCACTTAGGGCTGTGCAGAGCTGGCCACCAACTCTGCATGTATGCAGGCCTTGGATAAGATTATGGGATTTGCTCAGAAAAAAAAAAAAAAAAGCTAAAACCTCCAAATCAGTGAGTGTTTGGAAAAAAAGGGAACCTGTCTAGAAGGAGGACATGCTGAACTGTGGCTTGCAGCAAGCTCCCCAGGTCTGGGTCTTAGGTCACTGATTCAGACTTCCATCATCTTCACAGATGCCCCTGGGGAGGTCCATCTGAGACAGTCTCTCTCTGCAGGCCACTGGTGACAGTAAATATTTGTACACTGCATGCTGAAGTGCTGATATGGGGCTGAAGTCCCATTGTGCAGTGTGCTGCCCAGACCCTGGAAAGAGACAGTCCCTGTTCTGAAGGATTTACTGCAATCCCAAATTAGAGCATTCATGGTGCTTTCTGCAGTGGCTGTGGCTTAATGTTCCTTGGGCAGGATGTTGTTTCCCTTCCCTCCTCTGTGCCATGGCGAGGTTGTTTGCTTGGTTTCTGCCATCCAAACCACCAGCAACTGTAGAGATGCCTGTATGCAGACCGTGGGGAGGATGTTGGGAGGTTTCTGGCACTCTGTCAGTGTAAAGCACCTTATTTATTAGAGTCTAATGCCCATTTGGGATGTACTTCTAATCTAAAGCTCCTGCATCCCTCCCTTTTAACACTAAAGAAGCCATTCAGAGGCCCCCTGAGCCCAATGTGTGCTTCTGCTGAAGACTGCCCTTATCATATATCTACCACTGTCTTGCCCAGACTTCGGGTTCAGTGATTTTGTTTTCATTAGAACATCTCCTCCAACTCACCTCTTCCTGCAGGGGTTCCAGCAGGTACCCAAGTAAATATGATATTCAGTGGGCTGTGCACGTGTTTCCATATGCTGTTGCAGTGTATGGAGACGTGCATTTTCAACATGCAATCTGAGACGTGCCTGGATGTTTGCATTTGTGTTGTGTGGACGCTTGCATTCATGTCTGCCAGTGTGTTTGGGCTGGAGGAGGTAGCAGGGAAGCCTCTGGCAGCTGGGAAGAAAGGAATGACAGGCTTGCTAGGGGAGGGAGGAGAGAGTTTGGTAGCTAAAGTGGGGATTGGGTAACAACTGGAGGGGGAGATCAGATTTAGGATCCATGTTGCTCACTTAAGAAAATAGGAGAAGAAGCAGTACATTGTTTATTGGGGATTGTGTTATTCCCGTGCATTATTTATTAGTCTTCTGCTAATGGTACTGCATAAAGAAGTGGCACTTCTACAGAAATTTCACAGACAGCTGGAGGATCAGTTCCAGGAGGTATTGTAACCAGGTCAGGTTGGTGTAGGGAATCCTGCTGGGCTGAGTTTTGACAGGCTTTGGAAAAGAGAAGATTGTTCAGGAGGCATTTGGAGGGGAGAAGGGGGGGGTGTCTGTGACTCACCAGGGAACAATGATCGCAGTGAGGATAAAGGGGCAGGCTGGAAGAAGACCTGGAGACAATGGTGAATTCCTGGGTTCAGCAGCTTCAGGATTCCAGCCTGAAGTACAAGAAAATGAAGTGTTTAGGAGGAAGCTTTAGGAGTAATAAAAGCAGTTGGTGAGAGAAAGCCAGAAGTAAGGAGGAAGCAATGCTGCACCTTGAAGTGGTTCCTGAAAGACTTGATTTTGAGGCAGTAGTTGGAAGAATGGATGTGCAGAAGGAGGTAGACTGTGACTGAACCCTTGCTGAGTTACCTGTAGTGTGTGTGAGCACAGACCTGCTGGTTTGCAGCCTCTGCAGACATGATAGGCAAAGCAGAGGTGGTGAGGTACCCCGGGACATGAGACTATGTATGTTTGTGAAGTTTGTAGGGCAGACAGATGGGTGCCAGGATGGGTGCCCCCAGCCAGTTCTTGGAAACTGGTCCTTCCTTTCATTTGCAAGACACCCAGTCACTTGGAAAGGTGGGACTGGTGTTCTGGTAGGTGGCATTATTCTTTCACTCAGCCATGAATCTGAAATCAGCCAATACTGGAGGAGGAAATCATGCCACTGGTGCAAACTGTCTTTGGATGAGAAGCTAACTCATAGTACCCAAAATACCCAGCCAAAACGTAAAGGTTTTATTTTTAAGGTTTGTTTTACCCCCCACCAGGTTCAGCCATTGGGTAGGGAACACCCTACTTATTACTTGTGACTTGAGCAAGTCTAAATGGAACTTGTCTTGGTGACACTTCAACCTGAGAATCTCAGTGCTGAGCGGGTGCAGAATTTTGGGGCTGGTGGGAAGGGGGAGAAACTGCAACATAAACACAGCTTCATGGGCTGTCCTTTATTTTTCTGACTGCAGAATGAAGTCTGCTTTGTCAGATACAGTCACAGTGAATATGGGAAGTCCTGTAGCACAGACAGTGGCTCCATTAGCCAGAGTCAGCCCCTGCCCTCAGCCATCACATAAACCACAGCTGAGCTACCATTACTGAGCAGTGTTGGGGTGCTATTTCTAGTTTTAATCAGGATTGATACAAATCATTCAACAAGTACCTGTGACTGCTGGTGTGTTTAAGAATTGTTTCTGGCTTTTTTATTTTTATTTTTTTTTCTGCTATTGTCTTAACACTGCACTGCACCCTACAGCAAACCTTATTGTGTGCAGTTATGTGGGGGTGTGGGTAGTGCTAAGTGCACTGAGAACTGTAACAATAACCACGTGAGAATGGCCTTGAGGTTTGGAATTAACCAGGCAGTGATAGGACACGATTCTGTTAATCCACTGTGTCGATTAGAATAGAAGATGACTTGGGCCAACCAACTGAAATGCCTTTGGAGAGTGTTTCTTCGCCTTGGGAGAATGTGTGATCATCTGAGATCTGGGACTTGAGTTCTAGCAGGGATTATCCATTGGGAAAGGACAGTCCATTTTGAAAGTGAAGTGCTGATGAGTCCAAGAATGATAAAATCACCCTTGGACTTTTTTTGTGTGTGTGTGAACTCCTAGAAGTCATCTATGTTGGTATAAATGAGATCATTTGGCCTAATTAGTTCCAAGCTTAATTAGCAGTAATTATCCCAACATGGGAGTAATACTCGAGTAGGAAATACTGAGTCCTCGATTAGATAGATCTCTAATTGGTGTTACAATATTGTAATTAAAGCATGCTTGTACGCCTCTGCCTCTGCAAGTGATTTGTTTTATGTCTGATTAAGCAGGGAGTCCGGCAGCCTCAAGGAGGCCAGGACATCACCACTGATTGAAACAGTGTATTATTCTTTGTTATAGGAAAGAAATGATGAATCACATGTACTAGGAAACACTGTGGGCCAAATTAGTCCTTTGAGTAATTGCTACTGGAGTTAGGGAAATTACAACAGGGGTAAATTTGGCCTCAAGTGTATCAGCTCTATCTCTGTATCACACAGTTAAACAAATACTCATTTGAATGTGCAGTCTGGCAGTTACACCATCAGACAAATGCAAGTGAGTTAATCTGCATTTGCGATCGCTGGATTGCAGGGGTGAGTTTGACTGCTGGGTGATGGTTATTAGGTTGCACATTCTGCTCAGATTTTGTGGGAGGCAGTGCCATACATCCAAGGATGCAGCTGGCATAGTTTCAGATGGCCACTGCTGGCTGCACTGTCCTCTCCATGTCGAGGTGAGATCTGGAAGGCACTGCCAGGGCCACTAGGAGTACCTGGCAATTGGAGGAGATGGACAAATAGAGTCCTCTTCCAGCAGTGTTACCTTCAGTCTGGCTGAAGATCCTAGCAGAAGACCCTTCAGAATATCAGGTAAACATGTTTTTTGAAGTTTAAAATGAAGCGAGTGAAATGGGAACTTTCTGAAATTAGTCAGCATCAAAACACGAAAGCTTCCTATGTCTTTTTAAGAAACCACCTCCTTAGGAGTTGGCAAGTGTGCTGCTTTATTACTTATCTGTTCGCTACATGAGTGGGCGACTGTACTTCCTGATTTGGTTCTCCAACATAGAGAGATCATCAGCATAGGTCTGTAGAGGACAGTAACTCCTCGCCTACAGAAGTAACAAATAGGAATGCATGTATCCTCTGGCTGTCACAAAGGATTTCTAAGCACATTGGAGTCATATCCGAAGTAACACGTCATCTTATTTCCATTTTACAGCTGCAGAAACTGAGGCACAGATCAGTTGCTTCTCTGCTGCAGCTCGTGGAGCTGGTGTATGGCAGCACCAGGAACACAGTGCAGGTCTCATCACCTTGTGCTTCACCCACAAAAACATCTTTCTTTTCCAGGAGGGAGAGCCCTCCCAGAAAAAGGAGATGAATTGAGCAAGGAAATAAAGTACACAGAATTCTGTTAAAGCAATATTAGGGATGAGAATTTAAACACCCCGTACACAGGAATTCAAAGCAAGGGTTTCCATAGCAGCGTTGCTTGGCCATATTGTATATACACTGTTTTGCATTGTGCTGGTGATGTCAAAGGCATATTCTAATATCTGTGTGTGCAATATGTCTGAATCAGAGTTGCTATGAAACTTAAGGGTGAATTACACCATGGAGGCATATTCTAGTGTGATGTTGGGAGGAAATAACTGAACTAGGTTTTGCTAGGATTTTTCTCCAGAGGTAATTTTTCTTAGAAAATTGCTGATTTGCCAGAATTGTTGCTATTTTCAGGAAAAGTTGACTCCAGTTTTGTGTTTCATCTTGGAAAAAAAAATGAAGAAAAATTTTAAAGCTGTAAAAATGAAACATTTCAAGAAGGTAAAATGAAACCTTGCATTTAATTACTTTAGTCATAGTTTCTATGTAGAAATTTTGAAAACTGCTTTTTCGTTGTTGTTTTTTTTTTTTTTTTTTAAAACCTGATCAGATGTAGAACAGTTATTTGAAATTTCTGAAAATCTTGAAGGAATGAAAAGCTTGTTCTTTCACACTACATAGTCCTGGGAGTGGCCGGTGACGAGGGAGTGACTGCATCACCCAGCACCCTGTGTGGCTGCCCAGTTGTGTGTTGCAATGGGAGCTGTGGGAGAAGTTTCCCACTGAATACCTCCCTGACTACCTGGTAAAGGCACGTAGCAAAAAAAATGCCTGCTCAAAAAAGTACTCCAATCTTTCACGAGTCTCTAAAAAGCCGGGTATCACCTGAATATCACAAGGTTAAGCCTTTTCACCGGGGGTGTTTTGGGTGGGAGCCACTGTTTGTCACATCGTTAAACCTCAATTCAGCAGATGATGGGATCTCGGAGGGGGAGCTGCCTCCCTTCCCTGCCCCACACTGGGGATAATGGGACCAGTCCTTCTCACCTCCCTATGTGTGGACAAAGGGAGAGCCTCCCAGCTCTTCCCTGTGCTCTGCCCTTCTCTTTCAGCACCTCAGTCATGCTCTGAAGCTGTCCTGGGGAGCAGGAGGGATGTGCAGCCTGGGCTGGAAAGGAGTGCTTGCACTCATGGAAAAGCCCTGTGAGTTATTTTGGCATCACTCTTCCTGCTGGCAGCAATGTTTCCTCACTGCCAGCATTCCCAAATGTTGGTGTAGCCTGTATGCCAACGTCTCCTTTCTCCCTGCCCCCTCATGTTGCAATTGCTAATTTCTGTGCCTGTGCCTGAAGAGCTGTAGTTTAGACTTGCTTTCCCGTGCATTGAAGCCATTCTTGTTTAGGGAAGAAACTGTAAAAGGGATGTGGGAGAAAGGAAGATAGAAGAGAAATGGATTTTTTTTCCCTATGTGGCAGTGACGAATGCTGGGTATTAGAGAGACAAGCTGACAAACATCTGAATGAGTGGAAGAGACTTCTAACCCAAAGGGAGGAGTTGTGGTTTAGGTTAAAGCCACAAAGGAAGTGAAGGAGGTTACCACTTTTCCTGTCTGTGGGCTGGAGGTTCTCCTTGTGCTCTTTTGAAGGCTTAGCTCTAGCTCGTTCTTCCCTAGGAACATGCTCATCTGTGTACTTCTTGAAAGGCATTTGAGCTGGCGTCTGATCTTGGGAGTGACAAACATCCCCTTTATACTCAGAAATCAGCAGGAGCTGGGAGCTAAAGATCTGGGGATCACAGTCTAATTTATGGAGCCAGATATTCTAAAGCATCTTGTTAAGTCATGTGTCTTGTTTGGTGCTAGATCATGTAGTGTTTGTGCTTCTTCCTCTTGCTGATTCATTGGATTTTCTGTTGTAAATATCTGTATGTACTTTGGGGGCTTGTTGGCTCCCCACAGGCCTCCGTCCTCTTATGTTCCTGAATGATTGGCAAATTGTGTAGCCATCCTGCCTGGATCCAGCAGTCTAGCATGCTGATGCAGGACAGATTCTGAATGTCATTGGGTTCCTACCAGCATGGCCTGTGATCAGGATTTTCCTTGATTTTCTGTGCTTGCTTTTCTTTTAACAATGCAGAGGCTTTAGCTGTATGTGGTTGCAAAGTTTGTTGTCTCAGCTCTGCAGCTTCACTCTTCATCTGAGAGAAGAGAGTGAGTGGTTAACCCTGGTGTACTGCAGAAGGCATGCCAAGAGGGAGATGAAAGAATACAGGATTGCTCTTACAAGACTCCTCCTGAGTCAGAGGAGCACGGGCACGTGAGCTGGCTATCTTAATCCGAGCTATCAACTAGTGACTGCACAGTTAGAACCACAGCAGTGACAGTGACTTCAGTGTGTGCTGCCACTGCCTTCTGATTACTGTGCACTGCTGTACATGAAAAGAGCATCTGAATGGTGCTCCCTGAAGAGCCGTTTTGTGGTCTCTAACCTTCCATTAACAGCTCACCTTAGACCCTAACCCTGGCCTTGGAATGCAGCAGAGTTATTTCATTTACCAGGTGTGAAAATCATATTTTGCCCTGTGAGGACGATTGCTCTCTCAGGTGTATTCCAGCAACTGGGGTTTCTTTTTTTTGTTTGTTTGTTCATTTGTTTGGGTTTTTTTAATGCTGTGTTAAAACTACAAGGTATCATTAAAGATTTATGTGTGGCAAATGTGTCCTTTTTTGCCGAGTGTTTACTTTTGAGACCTTCATGGTATTGATTTCAAGTAGATTTTCCTCTTCTGTTTTAAAACATTTCCTTTGCCTATGGATTTTCATCATTACTCACTGGAGCTGTTGTGCATTACATTCCCCAGACTATACTATCAAGCCAGAGTCCCTTACTGCTCTCTTCAGGGACCACTTTTGAAGCTGGAAAGACCATTCATTTGCTGTGTTCACTCAGTCCTGAGCAACTATCTAGCATTACATCCTTATTACTCCAGGATGTGCTTGTCATCTAACTGAGCCAGGGGTCTGCTCTCACTGTGTGCCAGTGGATTCCACACCTAGTCTGGCAGGAGCCTTGAGCTGGCATTTCCTTGGACTGAGCAGTGTTTGTCTGGATGTTTTAGATGTAAAGGGAGACCAGGCTGTTTGACGGGGAAATTAAGAAACTGGAATGCTAAGCAGCTGATATTGTAGGGTCATTTGATATTGTGAGGTGTAAGCATTTTGTTTCTCAAACTCATACTTGTAGCCACTAGAGTGGGGAACATGAATTTCTTTTTGCAGAGGGCAGAGGACCCGGCATGGGGGGCTGAGAGTGCTGGTACAGCACAGATCCTAGAGGAGTGAGCTGCCACTGCCCTTTCAAGAAGTGGGCTGGTGTCCATCAGCCATTTCTGTGCCCCAGGATGAAGCCCTGGATGTGCTGCTGGTGGCTGAAACATCTCAGTGACAGCCAGCTGATGGTGTGGGTTCAGCCATCTTTTGGTGGATTGTATCTGTAAGATATTGAAGACTTGGATTCAGACCTTAAAGCATCTGGCTTATGGAATTTGGCTTTGTTTACTGTAGTGTTATAGCCTTAGGGCCACAGAAAGTGCAGCTTTATTGAAATCATTGGAGTTGTGCTTGCTTATGGCAGCAGGGAGCTGGGGACATGCTTTTTTGGAACATGTTGCCAGGAACATAAACCCTTTTATTTGGGAGATGCTTTGTAAGGATGACTCAAGTAAATGCCTGGGAAACGTTGTCCTAGTGGAAAGAAGATGTTGGAGTGATCAGGTCTCAGAACAACTCTTATTTCTTCTTCACATCTGCAGTTTTGAGAAGCTACCTTCCTAGGGCTTAGTCCTTCTCTCCTTCCTCATTATCATCTTAGTTTTGAATATCATATTTACCACCAGGAGCAGGAAAACCCAGGGGACACTTCATTCTCTGCACATGGGGCAAATAAGGACTTGGAAGAGGAAGCCAGCTGACTTGCATGGGATCCAGACAGGCTAAAGTTGTGTCACTGGCCAGAGCGGCAGCAGTCTGTTATTGGATTCTAAAGTGAAAGGTATCTGTGCTTCAGCATTTAAATATTTACAGGAGATTGTTGCTACACTCTTTGATGCTGGATGCTCATATAAAAGCAATTACCAAAAATACAAGTGATTTCTAAGGACACTGCACACAGTATTGCCTGCATTTCTTGTGTGCTGGATGGACTACTGGCATTAATTTTGTCTTGGTTTGACAGAGAGGGAAGGCAAAAAGTGCAGGTTGTGTGTAGGAACAGCCCATGTTGTAAGCAAGTCAAAGCACAGGGAGTGTCCAATCAGAGTTCCATTACCAAGGCTGGTCACTTGTGCAGCACCACTTCACATGTTAAATGGATGCTCTGAAATAAAAGGATGTAGATGGAAAGAAGCATGCTGTCCTAGGTATCTCTCAGGACCTGCAAGGCAGGTATTGTCAGCAGATGTATTCTGCTGGGGAATAGCCCGGTATGATTTAAAATAAGCTGGCAGATTTTGTGCTCAGATGGACTAGGAACATTCATGCAGTCTGTTATTGCAGTTCAGCTGTGAGAGGCCAGCAACATTAGCAGAGAGGGACTAGCAAAATGTTTGGGCAGAAGTATGTCCAGTCATGACATCTGTTGTTAAAGTGGTCCACAGTTTACACCATAAAAGTGCATAAGTAAAAATGGAAAAGAGCAAGAGTGAAGCGTTTATATAGCTAATCCAAAACTCTTGAGTGCCTTCTAAATAATGAAGAATCTTGGTTTTGTTGTGTTGTCATCTATCATCTAAGACCTTGCAGAACTGAAGGTTGATTATTACTGCAGAAGAAAGTCAGCACCATACTGATGATGAGCCAATGTCTAATCTAAAGAACAAGGGGGGGAAATCTGCATATTTTCTTTGGAGGTACCTCTCTGTTTTATGTAATTTTGGTACAGCATTTGTGAATCAGTGGCTGGTATTTTTGAAATGTATTTCTTTCATCAAAAGCTATTTGAAACAACAGGTTGCACCTTCCATTCAGTCTAAGCTCCCTTGACATTTTTAAATGACAGATAATGAAAACTTTCTTTATTATAACTTAAGCAATTTCATTAGACTGTCACCAGCAAACAATGGCAAACTAAAGACTGAACAACCCTCAACTCTATGTACTTGTGCTGGAGTATCTGATGTCTTTTCAGCTTCTAGGAAATATAAAAGGTGATATGTCTGCTGGGAAGAGTTCTGTGTTGCAAGGCATTAGAGGTCAACAGGAACATGTTAAAATCTGTCTGGGAGCCAGTGGTCAGATGGCATTAAAATGGAGCACAAATGTGAGAATGATCGTGGGTGAGAGACATGGCTTATCTAACTGAGCGCTGAATTCTGCACTGCCTTCAGTTTATGAATGGATTTAAAGCATGGTGCCAAACAGACCATATTGCAGTTGTCTAATCCTTAGGTGACAGAGGCAGGCATGATTGTAGGCAGAGCTGCATCCAAGAGGACTCATCAAAACAGCCCAGTCAGCCTGGCATTATTGCTACCTGATCTGTGGGAATCGGTCCAAGCCCTGGATCTGAACTGCCGCAGGGAAACCTGGTTGAAGGAGCAGCTGTTGAGGTACAGTACTGGCTTATCTTCCCCTGCCTGTCTCTCCCCAGCCAACATTGCTGCAGGCTTGCCTGGGCTGAGCATCAGTAACTCAGGTCCTTTCCCCCTTGCCCAAGTACCCACTCCCCAAATTTAAAGACTTAACCAAGGTACCCCCCCAGTTAGATTAGAGGGAGAGTGAGAGCAGAAGGGGCATTTCACAGTAAAACATCATTTTTATAACATGGCCACAGTACGGGAGATGCTAGCACCATGGAGTGAATTATAGGGGTCTGGAGAAGAGACAAGCTGTGGCAGAAAGTGGGCTGTTATTGGAGGACACGGGGAGGAAAATGACAGGGATAGAGGGTGTAGATAGATAGTTAGAAATGGCTGCAGTGGTGTGATTTGGAAGGAAATTCACTCACTATTTCAGTCACCAGTGGTGATCAGTTTAGGGAGCTAAGTGGTAAATTACAGCAGGTTAGGACTCCAAGAACACCCATGACCCTGTGAAATGCTGGAGAGAGAAAAGTTGCAGTAGCACTAAGACTTAGATCTCATCTAACTGAGCATGAGTATCTCAAGGTGAAATAGCAGAAGGAGAGGAGGCGGGAATATTGATTTCTGCCTTGCAAAACAGACAACAACGCCTACTTTTTCATAGCAAGAATTTAACCATTCGCGTTAATGGGCCAGTCTGTGGTACAGCGGGGGCTTGGTTTCTTTGTGCACAATCTAGAGGGGAATTCATGCTGAAGTTGTTTTCATTTTTTCATGGCCTTGAAGGAGAGACATGAGCAAAATGTTACCCTCAAATAGCTCTGTGCTGACTGTAAGGGCAGCATGAGTAGAATCTGTCCATGTTGCTGTTGTGCAGCAGGCGGGTGCCCTGAGCAGCTGGATCCTGGAGGAGCAGTGCTGGAAGGCACAAAAAGCCCGTTATGCCAGGAGAGCTGTTGTATGTGTTGGCGACAGATGACTTCTTCTGTCTGTCTGAGGGCAGACTTAGCCTTCTATTTATCCTGTGAGAAGGATGCTTCCAATGAGAGGTGCTTTCTTCATCTGCTCATGACTTTCTCAGAAATGTTGCTTTGGGAATGAAATTTTGTTTGCTCAGTTTGACACCATGAAGGTGTGCATGTGTGCCCCGGTGCTGTGGGCAGGCAGCACAGAGAGCGTGGCTGTGTAAGGGGGCTTGGTGGCTTGTACCAGGCTCAGCAGGTAGCTGAGGGAAGCAAGAGGTGAGTTTGGCACTTTTGCGAGCTGCTGCCATGTCTGTTCTCATTGATGTCAAAGATGGCTGTACACATACAAAGGGAGTGTAAAGTCATGGCTGAGAATCTTAAAAGGCTCAAGGGTCAGGCAGTTCCTCAGACAAATTCTCCTGGCAGCACCACAGCACTCAGTGAGTGTTAGCAGCTCCCTGTGAAGCATGGGGCCAGTGTGGTGGAAGCAGTATTCCTGGGCAGTCACTGGTTCTGAAGTCTTCTCTGTGCCAAAATTTTCCACCTTTGTTTGATATGAATTCATATTTTTCCTGTGTTGCATGAGCATATGCTTCCCCAGATTCTGTTTACCTGATTTGCCTTCTGAATCAGTATCTGTTCTCTCCTTTTTCTTCTCCGTTTTTTTTTTTTTTAATCATAGGAGATAGAGCTGAGCATTTATCTCTATGGCTGCAGAATATTTGCTTCATACCTGCTTATTTATTGACTTGAGAAAAGACTTTATAAATAGGGAAAGAGTGTCCTGCAACTGGAATGTTTTAATACACGGGATTTGTTTATCATAACAGAGTTTTTGATGTGAGATAATGTCTTCAAGTGCAGCAGATCAACTGTAAGTCTCTCTGGATATCCAGAAGAATATTTTAACCACAGGCACAGTCCCATGTTCCATCCCTAACCTGATTAAGGCTCAGATTGTTTGGGTGTTCATGTGAACAGGAAAACACAACATCAACTGTTCCTCTCTTTTCAGTGCAGACAGGAAGGTGAGAGCAGGACCCTTCTTGCCCAGGTGAATTTGCTGTCATCTGCACACTGTTGCCTTGGGGTGATGTGCAGCCAGTGCTGGTCAGATCCATCAGCCAGTCTCATTGCCAGCACAGCTCCATGCCCTGTGCAGCCAGCCAGGCAGTAGGCATTGCTGTAGGTGACTTACAGGTCGTTTTTCCACCAGCAGTGGGGACAGGCGTGGGAGTTTGCTTATGTGTGTGTTTTGGGGGAATGTGTGTGACTGTATGTGGATATTGACATTGGTATGGATAGAGAGGCATTTCCCTCTGGGAGGCTGTGAAGTCCCACCCACGATGGGATGCAGAGGGACTGTTCACCCGAAGGATGTTAAAAATATTCTCTGGTGGTTTGTAGGATGGAGGCTGAGCAAAACTGAACATACTCGGGTTAATGTCTAATACTAAAAGAAACTGAACAAGAAAGAAAGCCACAACAATCTCTCCCCCTCCCCCAGGCCTGATTTCCTAATCTTTTAGGAATGATTTACAATAAATGAAAGACTTTCTGAGAGAAGGTTTTTTTTCCAAGTTTAACAATGGATGTTAAACTACCCCTCCCTGTGGTCCTTTCCCATTTCTTTCACACTGTCCAGCTTTAGACTTCATCCTGCAGCAAGATTCATGAAGGCAACTCCCCTGTGCCCATGCAGAGAGATCAACGGCGGTATGCAAACCATAATCACCTGGATTCCTTACAGGAATGGGTTGTTTCCTTTCGAGAAGGCTCATTAGAGCATGCAGCAGTGTAAACCTCAAAGCTTGTAAGAAAATGGTTTCATAGAGGCTGATCTCTCTTGTCCCACAGCTCCTCTGATCATTTACACGGGAGCACAAAAGAGGGCAAAAAAACGGCCAAACCTAAAGCAAACAAACAAAGCAAAACATCCTCCTAATGGTGTGTGCTCTTCATTTCCAACAGTGATGGTGTTATACACCCACTTTGTGCAGGTGTACATGAATGCAGGTCGGGAAGCAGTGAAGAGAGCAAAGCTCTTAAGGAGTTAGTAGAGCTTCCCTGCTGGAAGGTTATAATCACACTGAAAGAGGGAAATCTTGCCTCGGCAGACAGGAAATATGTGATGCAATTTCAGCACAGTTGCTAGAGATAGAATAGCCCATGAACTAAAAAAACCACCAAAAAACAAAATAACAAAACATAAATTGTAGGGAATACTTTGCCTGGCCCAAATGTGCCATGTCAAAGCTAATAGCAAGGGATCCTGTGAGTTCAGAAACAGCAGTGTATTGGCTACATGGGCGTGGTGGTGGCATCCAAGGAGGAGTGCCCATCCCTGATCCTGGGTATAGGGACTGATGGCAGATTTTTCTTGCTGCTGACAGCTTTCCTTGAGGTAAGGTTTTTTTAAACGTTATTGATTGAAAAGGCCCAATCTTCTGTTGTATTTGAGGTGAAAGTGTTTCATGTGGAGTGACTGTGTGGTTGGAGAAGGCTCCACTTCAGACAGTCAGGTGGTCAGGACCAGGTTGTGACTTCAGAAAAGGGTAATGTCTCCAACCTTCATACATTAATGATCCATGTCTCCATTTCACCTTTCCTCAGTCCTGTCTTCAAAAGTTCCTGTTTCTCAAATGTTTCCACCTCCTCCAGTTGTGCCAGTTCAGCTGCTTGTAGGGATGAAATCTACATCAGAGCTGCTCTGGTGTTAAGGTTTTGTTCTTTTTAGTAGGGCTTTAAAAAAAAAAAAAAAAGTTGGATTGTTTAAACAGCTCACCTATGTGTGTAGCTACATAAATAGTTTAACTGGCACAAATGAGTGGCAATAACTGAGAGAGCATGGCAGGATCCTCTGAAACTGGGTCTGCTGCAGATGGAAGAGTGAAACAGAGCCACAGCCCTACACGCTCTCAATGTTATTTGCATGAGTAGCTCCATTGTGCTTCAGTGGGACTCTACTTACACATGTAAAATTAAGTGTTTGCAGGGCCAGGCCCTTGAAGAGAATAAAAGCCGCGATCGGGGTGTGCCATGCTCTGCACCATGTACAGAAAGTGTCATGCAAATACATTTTGCTGGCTGGGCTATCTCGTCTGATCTGTCTGCTCCACAGAACCCAAGCTCCTGTGGCAATTTCCATAGGCTTGGTTTGCTCTGATGGAAGAGGGCCCTGCTTTTGAATAGATGGGCTGATCTCCTGCCCTCACTGCAGACAGGGAGTTGTGAGGAAAGCGTACACAGTGTGGTGAGAGCTGTAATGCTTCCAAGATGTTCTTGGATTTGCCGGAGTGCTCTAAAGAGTCGGGACAGCTGGTTTCTCTGGGGCAGCTTTTATGAGCTTGGCCAAGGGAGGGCAAGGCCCCAACACAGGGGGCTGTTCTCGAGGTTGGTGGAGACGATCCCACCATCTGGGCTCTGCTACCTGAAATCCCGAGTTACAACCTGTCTTTGCAGTTAGGAGCGTTTGGGAGCCTGTTGTTGTCAGTTCCCATGGTAAAACCCTTCAAGGACAGCCTTGGGAATTCACTGCTGTGGCGGATTCCCAAAGGTGGTGGGTGAAGTAGCAACTTAACTCTTGAGAGTGAAGCAAAGCACCTTGATCGCTGCTCTCCGGAGCCCCAAAGAGAGGAAGGAAGAGACTTAAAGCCGTTGGAGGGGAGAGGCTTGGTGTGGTTATTTGAGACCGCTGCCTGCAGAGTTGCACAGTCATTTATAACTGTTTGAAATGTGGGGGGATGGGGTCGGGGGGATGGGAGGGGAGTCAGAGGAACCACAGCATCTGCAAACTGGTAGCATTTTGTGCTCGTTTTCCCCGGTCTAACTCCTAAAAGGACAAGACAGCGAAGTGCTGGGTCGGAGGAGGGAGGAGAACAAAAAAGGCAGTTCTCTAACTCCTCATATTTTACCTCTGCTGTCGGGATGGAAGCACAGGGTAGGATTTTCAAAGGTACCTTTGGAAAACAGAAGTTGGGTGCCTGGCTTCCTTAGGCTCCGTAGAAAAATCCCAGCCTCCACTGCTCAGGGCAGACAACTTCCTTTTAAGCAAACCTCCATGGGTTCCTAGTGTCACTGAGAGTGGGACTGGATTTTCTGTCGGAAGCAGTGTGAGTACATTCTCCTCCTTACACCGTGCTGGGCTGCTTGGCGTGACAGTCAGGAGGAATTGCAGGCGTTGCATTAAAAGAGACTCGTATGGATGTAAAAATGGGCAAGGTTTAAACATCAGGTGGAGGAGCGTGTGGAACCGATGGCAGCAAAGGTCGTGGTTCAAGTGTCAGCTCCCACACTTCAGTACTTCTACCACAGGAGAAGGTGCTGGCCGCGATCACTGGAAAGATGCAGGTGGGGCTGGCCTCAGTGGGTGGAAAGACTTGTCAGAGATTTCCACCTTCGGGTCTTGGATCCTGGGAACTTGTAGCCCCAGGGACTTGTATAGAAAAGGTGTCAGCGGGCTGAAAGTCTGTCCCGCAGGAAATGCTCCGGGTCTCTGGTCCGTAAATGAGAAGGGACTGAAACCCCACTGCTAAGAAGTATCTTCCTGAAGGAAGAGTATCTCTTTGGGGTAAGATGTGATAATTACCTACTGTTGCAGCGCTCAGGAAGCTGTAAAGAATTATTTAACAGTGTTTGCAAGCGGGCAAGGACTAGGGGAGGAGAAGAGAGGAACAAAAAGAGTAAAAGGGATTGAGGGCTGAGCAAAAGAGAGGAGGTGGTTTTATCTGCCAAGAGCAACGCCCAGCGTGAATGTTGCGCTAAAAGGGTCTTCTTCCAAAGACTTGAGTTGCTTAAAAGTGGGAGTTGGACAAGATGGGAGTTGGACAAAGAATGGGTCGTTTGAGGATAAAGGGGGAGGGAGGACACTGCATTTCTGTTCACTGATGTTGTATTGGCTAAACAGGTTATTCAGGCAGCGCGGATAAGCAAAACTGATCCGCTGACTTTGTCTGTTCGGCTGCATCGATGTGCCACCGGTGGCTTGGAAACCTCTTCCTTACAGCCACGAGATCGCCCATTTTAAGAACATTTTGTGGAGGTGAAGGAGAAGGATTAGTGGATGTTGAAAGCCGTCTTTTCACAGAGTAAGTCTCAGACTGAAAAGGGCGGGGGATTGCTACAAATCTTCAAAACTCTTCACTGCCAGTTTGAAACCAAGCTACATTGATGTCTAATCCCCAAACACGGAGCATTTGTCCAGGATGGGGCCCTTGAGCATTTTTAGGAGTTGATAGGTTGTGTCTGTTTGCCATTACTGCCTGGTCCCTCCCTGTTCAGTTCCAAGCTGCTGCTTATCCCGGCGCTTTCTCTCATCAGAAGAAAGCCCTCGGGTCACTCGGCGGGTGGGCAGCCGGGGTGCTCAGTCCCCGGGGAGGAGGGACGCGCTTCTCCTCCGCAAATTCCCCCCGCTTTTATCCCGCCTTCCTCAGAAACGTGTGCAGGGGACGTGTGCCAGCGGCCCGGGCCGCTCCACGATGGTCCAGCAGCTCAGCCGGGCCGTGCCATCGCGCTGGTCCCCAGGGAGTGTGAAATTCCCCTCGCGGGGGGGACAGCGAGGCTGAGGCAGGGGTACCACGGCGCCCGCAGTGGGGTGGGCCTGGGCAGCCCGGTGCC